>CM026278.1:1241479-1584306 GCA_014851415.1 Cnaphalocrocis medinalis | reverse complement strand
TTCTAGACTCAACGCTTAAATTCAGAGACAAGTGTTTGCAATACACGGTTCACTTGTTTGGACTTCATCAAATTCTGTGTTTGAAGCAAATGATTTAAGGGGATCCTAGTAAATTGTGTGATCTTTCTTGAAGGAAAAAAATTACAAACAACGTTAATTAAGCTGACAGCATAAATATTATAAAACAGTATAAATGTATCAAATAGCTATTTTTATATGATAGGTGGCAGACGAGCAGACGGATTATACGGTAAGCAATTTCTGCCGCCCATAAACACCTGCAAAATATTGGTATGCAGAGTCACAAGTGCTTAACAGCGCACTCAGCGCTTTAACCCCTTTATCCCCCACTTGGGCCTCCGGTACCCTCACTTCCTCGAAGAACACAGCAATGGCGCTGCTTCACGCAATCTTCCCAGAAGAATCCGCAGTGATACCACGGATTCACGGCCGTTATTACATATACATTCGTGCCGAAGCGTGGCTTTTTCAGAGTCAATTTACTTTCTTAGAAAGTCTAATTTTTGTCATTAACTAGACTCTTCTCTCAGCCAGACATATTGTAGTATGTCCCTTGGTAATCCGTGGATTATACGGCGCATAGGGCTCGCGCGAGCGCTATCAATAAGCTGCTAGATCCGACCTCGTGCTGAGCCGATCTAAATGAGTGCTCGAGCGCAGAGCAGAACAAACGCAAAGAAACTATTAACGAGAGATTTGAAAAGAATCGATTTAAATCTATCCAATATTTTCAATTGGTCAACATTCGATTTTGATAGTAATAAGTAAACATTTTTTGCGAATAAAACACTTTTTTGTTTATTTATTATTTGAAAAACTTTTTTACTATCAACATGTTTCACATACAAACAATCAACTAATCAACCACAATTACAATATAATAAGCTCTTACTTTTATTGTTGGAATAATATGACAATTTATCAGATTAAGAATCGAATTAAATAATATTTTACTTCTTTATGTTTAAAAAAATATTTTTGATTTAGTTTTATTGACGAATTTCCAGCCCTAGGTTCCTGTTCAAATAGCGTCATTTAATCGATCTTTCAAAAATCGATATATGTGACTATGAAAATTGATTACATAATCGATTAAAAGAAAAATCGATTAAGTTTTAGCATCACTATAAGAAATACAAACCATTTGAAGCTACTATATTCGGGGCTGATGCTTCTTTCGTGAACTCGAATAAAAAAATAGATGCAACTGGGAAAGACACACTAGTAATGATGACTATTTCCTCTTATTAAAACCATAGATTCTTATATTAAAGATTCTAATATACTCGTCAGTGACCCAATAGGAAGCTAAGTACATACCCATTCAGTGTTATAATAACGCTGCGATATGACAGCTGTGAGTAAACCTCGATCCTTCCTCAAGATTATCCTTTCAAAATGAAGTCTCGTTTCATATGAATTCATGTTTTTATCCAGAGCACGTCAAGGTGTCCAATCCTTCTCATGAAAAGATTATAAATGCAGGTAACGAAGAAGTTGTCCTATCTCTCTACTAATATTATAACCGGGAAAGTGTTTATGGGAGATGACATAATATATTTCTTTCGGTTTTGTCATATTAAAAATCTCCTATTTCGACAAGTTATTTTGCTAAAATATCGTATGTATCGATACTACACTTTGCGATATATCGCTGAATCGATACCATTGGTTTAGATAAAAGCGATTATTTTGGACATTTTTACCTAGCTCGGTCCACATAAAATACGAATGCTTGCTTCGGTCGTACTTTCATCAGGCTGGTTCCTTTTAGGTATGACCTTTATAGTAGTCTATTTCCTTGGATTATTGTAAGTGGTTTTGCTCAAATGAAACTCTGTAACTTATTACTATTTGAAAAGAGTAACTACTGAGTTTCTTGCTGGTATCTTCTCAGTAGAAATCGACGTTCCGAACCAGTTGGTAGATTATATTATGTTTTGACATTCATAAGTGTTCTGTATGGACCTAACTTGAATAAAGATTTTCTTTTTCTATTTTTCTATTTCTTATAGTCACGGCAGTGCTCGAAATGTCTTGATACTCATTATAAAGTATTACGTATTACGTTACGAGTCTACGACTTTACAGTCTTCGTAACAACAGTCGTAGCGCTGTTTTTCGTAGCACATCTTTGTAGCTATCGTAGCAAACCCGTAGCAGGGAGTAACGTACTCGTTATTATACTGTAAAAATAGCTGTAGCAATTCTCTTCAAAGTGTTTCTCTTCACTTATTTAGTAGTTTTATCTTGTTGAAGATTTTAATAGCGATATTGAAAGTAGACGTTTTGTATTGTGATTGGTTACTTTGTGATTCGTGATAATTATATATCCATACTACTAAGCTTGATGAACTTATCAAGAGCTATAGCTAAAGGAAGATAATGTCCGATGCTATAGCCAAATACAATCAAACAACATCAAAACTTGTAAAATTTCACGCTAGAACGGCACAACCTGTCGTCTCTTGTTTTACTTTCGCTCGAATATCTACCACATGTATTTTTTATTGCTTTTAAACATAAAACAATCTTAATAGATGCAAAGACCTATTACACATATTACCAACTCGAAGTTTCCAGTTAACATATTAAACACACTGTCAAATTAAGTCTAATTTAATCATTGTTCACTGAGCGTGCTCAATGAAAAGTAAATGAGATATAGCGATAATCTGTCAATGCATTAATGAAATGGCGTACCCATTAATTGCACTCAACAGCAATTTATTATGGATGACCAGGCTTAAACATTATTTCGATGTTGGAAACATAAGCAGCTTCAATGTGGTAAGGCCAATTAAAGCAAGTTATGAAAATGTTTCAGTAATTAACGATGGCCTGTATCAGAGTCAGATCTGATCTGTATGCAGTGTTTTTTTTTTATGGTATAGGTAGGAGACGAGCAGGCGGATCACCTGATGGTAAGCAATTGCCGCCGCTCATGGACACTTGCAACACCAGTGGAGTTACAAGTGCCAACCTTTTATCCCCTTCCCCCCCGGGTGGGCCTCCGGTACCCTCACTCACTCGGCGAAACACAGCACAGGGACTGCTTCACGCCGGTTTTCTGTGAGGCAGTGGTATCACTCCGGTCGAGCCGGCCCATTCATGCCGAAGCGTGGCTCTCCCACAGTGTAGCGTCCAACTTGATTTCTACCTCAGCATTGTAAAGTATTATTGTACCACTAGGACGGCGGGCCTCCGTCCGGGGAGATGTCGTGGTGCGAGGGCTTCGGGCTAGTTGCCCTACGACTATCTCCCACGATGGACGATGAGGGAGAGTCCCAGGGGTTTTAGTCGGTATACCTCATGCGGGGGGAGTCCAACATAACCCGTCTGCCCCCTGGTGGAGGGGTATGCGTAACGCATTTCCCCTGGGTTACCAAAAAAAGCTTCCATCATAGCAATCGATTCATCACTATCATGTTCGGATTGGGCACGCTTGGCTATTGCGGATTAGTGATCACAAACCCAAAGTCTGTTCGATAAATTCGAAACATGCCTTTTTGCTCAATCCAGGAATCAGACGTAGAGCCTCGAGATCACGGCCTGATACTTCAACCATTAGACCAAAACGGGGCGTTTATGTTTCTGAGTATGACACTTGAGATAATATCAATATGGCTAGAACAGTAATGGGCGGATATCAATTTGTAAATCTTGTTTTTATTTTGTTCCTTACATTGATTACTCCAAAAAAACTTCTTTTTTCTTTCGTTTTGTCCAATTTTAATGTACCAAACGTTAAAAACCCATCAGCAAAATAACAATCGTAAGTTCACAAAAGTATAAAACTGTGTAATTTTGGAAGCGACCCAAGAAAACTGATGCAATAAAATCGTGTACATTGAAATCGCATTTAGCGTTGTCGCAACACGAAGTGCATAAGTTCCTTATAGTGATTTATGACATCGCGCAAGTTCAGTTCAGACCACAAACAGAAACGGAGTTTACAAACGGGTGAGATTAGCGACTTGCCGCGACAGGCTGGCGTTTAATGACAGACGGCGAACGTAGATAAATAAATAAATTCACACAACACCTCGTAAATTGACCTGACTCCATACTATGTTGCTTAATCTATCTACATATATCTATACTACTCGTATTTATAAAGATATACTTTATATTGCCATCGACAAACCCTATATTCAAACCGAAACGACAAAACACTAGCGCGATACAATTAACGCCCTGCGCCATCTATTGGTAGACAGTAGAACTACTGTCCCGAAACGACGTGAGGGCGGGCCACTAGTAGGTACATAATACAGGTTAAGTAGATAATACAGTCAATCAGTACTTCATAATCTTTGTCCTTGTAACCAACCTCATTTACTACAGCAGCCTTTCTTAGGTCAGCAGTCCAACGACCATCCGAGCAAGAGTCCATCTTGCACTATGCTTGCCTTTTATTTTTATTGTTTTAGATAAGTGGCAGACGAGTAGACGGATCACCTGATGGTAAGCGATTGCCACCGCTCATAGACACCCGCAACACCAGTGGTCTCCAGGGTTATTAGTTATTCTTTGTTTTTTTTTTTATTCTTATTTTCCAAAATGTTTTCAAAATAAAACCAAAAATAAGAACGCTGATATTAGATTGAGTTGATATATTTTGATGTAGCGCTGGTATATGAACAATTTGGAGGATATTAGCGATTGGCGAAGTTCAGTGTCACAATTATTTACCAAATACTATCGCTGGCATGGCTACCGTCGCCCGTCTGTAGCCCCCTACACGTTCGGGCGATTCCGCGTGGCGACTCGAGGCGATAAACTTTGTTGACAATGACTGATTCGGCGAGTGGCCGCGCGGACCAAATGTGCAATTTTCGAACGTGCCTTGGAAAAGGACTGGAGTTCCCCTTCAGTATTGTAACTCAATTTTGAGACATTCACACAATGTGGCGCGCGGTCCACTTTAACTTCGCGTTTGAACATTTCGACGTAAAACAGGGTTGTGACGCCCTCTGTACTGTAGGTTTATGGCTGTTAAATTTTTCACAGGGTTAAATTTTTGCTATTAGCTTTCGTTGTTATGAGTAATTTGCTGTACCGAATTGAGTGCCTATATAACGAACGCGAAAGCTACTTTCTTTTTACGACTAGTCCTATGGCACATTGGGTTGGTATCCTGCCTCACGCAAGAGTTGTGGTCCCTTTAATTGTACCAATATTATAATATACCTACCAACCTATCTACAATTTTTTGATAAAAAATAATTCTGTTGATTTTGGGTTTGTCTGAGATACGCAGACATGCAGGAAGTTGCAGCCGTGACACAGCTCCCACAATGTAGACTGATCTAGTGAAGGTCGCAAAAATTTCTTCGATGCGGGTGGCACAATGATCTGTGTGGAGAGCATTGGAGGAGGCCTGTCCTCCCCCAACGTTCTCCACACAAATCCAGCAGGGGTCGTCTATTGGCTGAAATGATGATGACGAGATACAAACCCTATATATCAAATAAAATGAGAGCGAAATACAAAAAACTTAGTTCACTGACAAAATGCTAGCTAAATAATTACGTATCACAATCAAAGTTAATCGAAAAACGCCTCTGTAACAGCATTACTCCAATCCTCTTAACTCTTTCGAGCACATTCGTTTCTTCACATCACCCTAATGACTAACGATTAAAAGTGCAAAGTGTATGCAGAACGGTTTAGCACGTTAGAAATTCCATCAGCATTAACTCTCGGTTGATGCTCACAAGGGATTAATTAAGATCAAGTAATACGTTTGCATGTCTATTACCAAGATTGATGGCTCGACTCGCTCGACATTACCTGGAACAAAATAATTGTGGATTTGTAAAATTGTATAAAAGACAATTATATATATTTCGAACACGAGTTAGCTACTTACCATTCTGAGCAATATTTGTTCTATGACTTTTATAAACAAAGATAAATTCGCATAAAAAAGTGTCATCTTTCCAGTCTCCAAAAAGTTCCAAAAAAAATCAATTCGATGAATTTTTAAAAGTCATAGAATATAATGTTGTTCAGAATGGTTGACAGAATAGAGGTGGTTAAATGGTTGTAAATGTTTACCGATAAACTCTGTTTTTTATTTCTAATGAGATAGGGTAGGGTTTTGATCAAGAAATGCAATCTCCTCCGGGATCGCTACTGTAATACAAGTGTTGTTACAACTAGAAACACACCTGGTGCACTCTATCCATTTTCTGAATACGTAATTTGGAACCTACAAAAACGAAAAAGAAGAGAGGACGAGAATAATTTAAATGTCTTTTTCATAAGCGGGAGATGGAGGCTAGGGTAGGGAATGCGGTTGTCCTCGGCAAACTTGCTTGGCACAGCGCCTTGGCTACCTATTTTATTGTGATTCGGCGCCAACGACTGGGAGATTTACCCGTCTGTGCTTTAATGGTGCTCCCTGTATATTAATAGCTGCGAATGTTGTGGTAGGATAACGTTTTTGGTGGTTAACGAGCGAATCGTGATGTAGATAAATCTGGAGTTTTCTGCTTACGGTAATGTGAGCTTGCTTTTGTTAGAAGGCAATAGTTACGGGTTTATTGAGCTGAATGTACAAGGAACATTGTTCGTTATTACGTGCGGAACATTTTGAATACAAAAGTGTCAGCCATTTCGATGTTTTCTTGAATTTTTGCGTAACATTTTATTTGGCCCTAAAGATTAACCATCAAAATGTGGTATTGATATGGCTTAATCGTGTATGAGGTAAAATTTACTCTTTTTACTAGAAACATAATGCGGGATTCAGATTTTAATATTATTATTAATAGCTTTACAAACAGTCTCCATTAAAATACAGGTACACGAGTTTCGAAGAAACCAATTCATGTCTTGGTAAATAGTAGGTTTAAAAACATTATGTAAACATTTTCAAAAATATCTTAAGCAAATCATCTGATTCATTTTATTCAGCCAAATTAGACGTCCACTGCTAGATATAGACGGAACCTAAGCAAATAAACGATTAAAAACATTTTGTCCGAAAAGGAATAACAAATGGCTTCTTAATTTAAATCACTAAATTGAGAAGAAATCTGGTACACAATTCCAAAGTATTCGCCGGCTCAAAATTAAATCAGGCCGGGTGAATTCGACTTGAAGTAACAAGTTTTTCACATTTTCTTTCCGCATAAATCTGCTGAATCTAGCATTCGCGTGTAATGAGAAAGCTAAAAAATGTGGCTCAAATATAAAAGATAATAAATAAATCCAGATGTAGAATAACCTCCGACAGTGAGAGTAATTTAAGTTAATGGAAAAATCGCTGGTTGTAATAAATGAGGATTGATCGTCATTTCATAAAGTTGAGGCGTTGTAGCTCGGGCGAGGGGACGACCGACGACAAAATTAAAATCGGTTAATACGAGCACAATGTTAATACAGCCAGTGACTCGACATGTGTACCAACGCACTCTCAATAAAGAGAGATACAAGCGGAGTATAGGTAGAGACCTATCAACTCTTCTATCGTTTTTAATGAAAATTAGGTCAACAAGCACACATGGCGTTGGGTGCAATATGCATGCATTGTACATGTATTACGATTTTTTGGATACAGTTATCGGCCGTACAGTCAGGGCCGTCTTAAACTAGGCCGGGGCCCTTGGGTACACAAAAATTGGAGGCCCTTTTGGAAAGTGAAAAAATGTAACGTATTCGATAATTTTTTTTTGAGAATAAATGTGTGAGGTAAATTGTAGGTCCTTCGGGGCCCCCCTCCGTGTGCCCTTATGGCAAAGACGGTATTGCGTACAGTATAGACTGATGATAATGTTACCGACAGGCCATGCATCCATGCTCCTTCTGGTGTAGCTAATTTTCATGGGAGGCGGTGTTCACTTACCATCAGGTGATTTTTTAATACCTGCGTACCGTACTCCTTTACAATAAATTGCATTATCCATGATAATATAAAATATGTAGCTATAATAAGCTTTCTTTACTAAAGGCTGCTTTTAGACAGACGTTATTAAACTACAACTGTACAGTTGACTTTGAGTTGACTAAGGAAAAATCGCGTATAGCTAAAATTAATGGAGCCGTTAAATTACACAATTATTAAGGAAATGTCAAAAATATCTGTGAATCCTGACCTGCGTTGACTGAATCATAACAAATCAATGCATCATCGCAAATCAATGCATTATCGACCAATCTTTATCCTACTAGAAAAGAAGACCTAATAATAAAAGAATTTAGAAGCTGTGTAATTGCAAATGCGAATAATCAGATACTATCAATCGTAATTCCAATACATCGCTTAAAAGGGTATAAGGAAAATCTTGTCATTTCAGAATGCCTTGACATCCGTGCGCTTGCACATTCCCTCACGAGGGACTTCAAAGTCGAAAGCAAATCTCTGAAGGGGAAAGGCAGTCCATTCCACTTTACAGAAGAACAGGTCTCGAATTAACACGTTATTGGAGTTGTTTCGTCCAATTTAATTCACATCACAAAGCAAAAGTTAACAAAATGTAGACAAATAAAAGCGGACCACTTTTATATTGCAATTTTTAATTTACCTTACTTAGTTGCTTAGTTCGGAACTTATTTCCTTTCTGAGGGAAATGGGTGTTCTTGCTTTACAGCTATAATTTAAAACATTCGTTCTACGCGGAACCAAACTAATCCACGTAGTCACGGACTTATAGTAAAAACTAGTGATGTGATTACACTCTTAACAGTCAAATTTAACTAATACTTTTTATTTAACTAATATTTAACTAATACTATAACTCAGATCTATCGCACATGCTGTTTGTACATACTAGAGGATGAACAAACTCTTATCTTGAGTGCGAGAAAAATTACTATCAAATGTGACAACAACTCGTCATTTAGTCACCAGTCTGCTCTTCAGAAATCTCTTCTTTTTTGGGCTCATCTCCTATTACGCAGGGTCGTCCCAATAATTTTGCGCCATTCGCGCTAAACCAAAAAAAAAATTTAATAAATGTATAAATAGGACATATCTTTTAAATAATATACCTACTATTTACCTGATTGACTGGCCGGATGGCGCATTAGGTAGTGTCCCTGCCTCATACGCCAAAGGTCGTGGGTTCGATCCCCACCCTGGACAAACATTCGTGTGATAAACACTTGTGTTTGTTCAGTGTCTAGGTGTAATATATATGTTAAGTATTATATTTGCGATACCTCTGTTGTCTGATATCTGTAACACAAGTGCTTTAAGCTACTTACTACAGAGTCAGGTCAATGTATGTTGTTTGAATTTATTATTATTACCTAAACCGTTTGAATGCACTACAATTGCAAACAAGTATTGAACATGAATGGTAACAATTAATGTTATTTGAAACGCTACATGCACGACAAACATATTATTCGAAGAATGGCGAATGGAAATGTGTGTTGGGATTTGATGGCTCGATTAGTTATGCTTGTTTAATGTTTACTATCAATACCAACAAACTGTGATGTGAATGCATTGTAACGATTGGCTTATATGTCATATGTCTGATAGGTATATGAACGATGGTAGCTCTATGGATATGAACGCGCCTTCTAGGTATGTGGGGAATAGAAATTCGAGCATGCATCTATGGATTATTTTAAATCTAGGTAGGTACAGTGGCCAGCAGATCAAGTTACTACAATCTGTCAAATTTCCTCAGTTGATATTGAACCAAACACGTTTGACATAAAAGTGAGGTTCGATTGAAGAAATTTGACAGATTGTAGTAACTTGATGTGCTGGCCACCGTACGTATGGGTTTGTACCATTAACTCGGTGGTGAGGGCAAAAAGTCGTGAGTAAACCTCCAAGTTTTTGCAACTTGTAACCATGTTTCAGTTTGTCTGGTACCCCCGTTTAAAGCCTTCTTGAAGATCAGACAATAGTTTCATTGTAATTACCAAAGTCCTCAAATCCTGAATCATGATCAAAGCATATCTTAAGATGAGAAAGAATATGTGTGAGTATGTTTCGTAATATCCATGACCGTATCTATAAAAGGGAAAAAGTATTATCTTGATTCCGCTTTGATCGTGATAGATGACAATTAGGGATCCGATAAGTAGATTCCCACTATCATAATGGGTCTCATAAAAAGACTCAAAGCCATTCTACAGGGGATGGTAGAATATGTAGGAGTAAAAACAGATTCAAAGTTAGTTACTGTAAGAGTGGGCGGGCCACGTAGCACAAAGCATAAAATCGAGAAACACTTCTGATGGTCTGATGGGTTCTAGATTTAGCATTTTTTTAAGGTGATCCTGATTCAATAAAGCTCTTGTCTGTTCATCAACTTACAAGATTAGAAGGCTTTTTCAATGATCTCAGTGCCTGGGTGATAAACCTATTAGATAGTAATTTTAAAATGTTTACTACTTTACATTAACTTTTTTACGTTGACCGAATTTAACCATTCCAATTGGTCTTGCTAAAGTCATAGATTCTGATCCTTACATTTTAATGTTATTTTTAATATTCGAATTGTATCTTCTACTTATCCACGACACAAAAAAAACATCTGGCACAATTGAATACTAAGGTAAGCAAAAAGACAAGTTCACAAGTATAGAGCTAACTTTATGTAAGACAAGCCCGATGGAGCGGAGTTGTGCCCCTACATTGGGAACCTACTTAGGTTCTTTGCGCTGAATCCCAACTTGCAAAGTTTCCTATTGTTCTCGAAAAATTCTCCCGAGAACTTTATGGAAAGTAAACAAATTCGCACAATAGACGTCTCGTAAGACTGCTAGCCTTCGCAGGAGGGGGATGGAAACTCGAAGCGGCTATTTTTGTGGCCACTGGAGCGGGCTGTGTTCGATTTAGTCCTACATATACATATAAAAGTATTTTGTCATAGGTTGTAGTAATTTACGTCACGATCACTCGGCATAAATGGACGTGGTTGGTGGTTTGGTGGATCCGTCTGCCTGTTCACACAAAATAGTGGTAGTGTTGGAGACTCTATTGATCGGTGATTGAATCTTAACAAGTTGAAATTTACAGAACACGAGTTAAGTAACTTCCGATGAAGAATTTCAAGTTATGAACAGATTTTACGTTTCATCCTACGACATAGGTATTTAAATATTCATTGTTATCTTTGTCTTATTTGGAGAAATAAAGCCTTATTTTCATAAAATGTTTAATTTTGTACCAAAAGTATTAATTTGCTCATATTTTAATTACGAAAATCTCAACTTAATTTACTGCTGATCATGAAACCGCGAAATTAGTCCTTGATGTAAAGATATTTGTTAGAAACAAGTAATTTTGTATAAGTACAAACCAAAACTTCCTTACTTATTCCTAATTACGCTATGAGAAGTTATTAACAAAGGATGATTTCGAGTTACATTTGCGAGTTTATGTTTATTATTCACACCATTATTTCTTTTATGAAGTCTTAATTCTTTATTTAATAACTTAGTCTTTATTAATGTTGGTGATATAAAACTTTATGATGATGTAAAAACGTCAACACTTAAAGGAGACTAGATATAAGTCTCAGTCACTTATGTTAGCCGTAGAACCGAAAACTAAAGAGAAAAAGGAGGACTGTATATTGATAGGTTTATTACTGACCGAAAAGGTTAACACGCCTTGTGCCTAGCCTTTTGGATCGCGGAAGAGTGTGGTGGTGGCAGATGCGTAGGCGCTACACGCTGTGCGTTGGTTGGTGCGAGAGCGCTCGCGCAAACAGTGCAGGGCAAAAACGAGTTCTGCTGGAGTTGAGACCGCTTTTGAGTAAGTAGTAGCAGTAGAAAAGGACGCCCTCAGACTAGATGAGGTAGTCATTTGCGCAAGGTGACTGGTAGAAGATAGAGCCGATGAATTAACAATTATTTATTCGAATAAACAATGCAGCCACATCAATGCAATGCAGTCATCATCAGCTTTACATTCTCTGTATGTCTCGTGACGAGACTCTCGTCTTAGCGTACAATTTCCGGGTGCGTTCAAAGCTGTCGCTTTCGAGCACGGGGTAAGTTTTTCATTTATATGAGAGGTGATGATTCAGGATTTGGGGATTCTCGTAATTATAATGAAGCGACTTACGTTTGACTTGGACGGACAACCCTTAACAGGGCATCCAAACTAAATGAATCATAGTAACTCGTTTCACAAAACATCGGAAAACATTGTGAGCAAACTTACACGGTTTGCTCACGATGTGTTCCGACACCACCGATATAACATTAAAAATACGCACATAGATTTGAATCCCCTGGCTCCAAAGCGACAGCTTTGGTCGTAACCAGGAAAAAATACACGCTGAGATGTGATATCTGGGTGTAAAGCGCATTTTTTCCGGAACAAATACATTATAGTGTGCATCGTCAAAGAGCGATAACACGCCGACATTGATTTATGTCTTCCCGTTCGCCCAGAAGCTTGCCGGTTCCTGGCCGGAACGCTAGCTTAGGTTATGGTTACTGTTTATTGTAAATAACGAAATCTAAATGTTTTATACGTCACAATCATACTCGAAATTATTGTCAAAAGTGGCCGCTTTTAACTTAAAAGTATAGTAAGGAAACAATGGTAAAACTTCATCACCATCATCAGCAACCCACACTCGTCCACATAGGTCTCCGCTAATGTACGCCACCGCTACCGATCTTCGGCCACTCTCATCCAGCCCACACCAGCCACCACCACCAGCATTCCCATCTTGTCGCAGGGCGTCCAACACCACGCTTACCGAGTCGCGGTCTCCACTCAAGGACTTTACGGTTCCAACGGTTATCAGTTCTGCGGCTAATGTGACCAGCCCGACTTAATTTCTTCTTTAATTATCTTAATTTCACCTTTCTATCAAATTTTATTTTCGAAAATAGGCCTAATAGTGTACCTACACGTATGTCTAATTAAGAGTAATACTAGTTCGTATTTGTTAAGTGTCGTGGAAGCGCAACTTTTCCGGAACAAACATCGCATCGTCGGCCTTCGCGATAAACCGCTGACGTTGATTAATGTTCCGCTGTTTGTCCGGGAGACAGCTGGCTCCCGCCGGGACGCGGGCTCAGATACCCGCTAATGTTAATTACTTACGTATTAAGATATCTTAATGTAGGTTATATTGTTTGACCCTTCTAAAATTTAACATTAATTGTGTGTACGCAAATAGCTTTAAAAGATATCCTCTTTTTTTGGTACCAAATATGGGACCGGCCAGAATTTTTGTGCTACGTTTTGTAGCGAGTTGTAACTTGTAGTTCAATTGCCTATGTTGCCTCCTGTGGTATGGTAACTTGTTCTACTAAGTATTTATTACTATGGCATTAAAGCTGTAGTGTTCTTATATTTGAATACAAGAGATCATTATTTTAAGTTTAGGAATTTATTTATACCTGACATTTGTAGAGCCACAATCATCCTATAAAGCTCACCTTATTTACAGTTACTTTGATTGATTGAGCAAGAGTTTGATTCCTTGTCGATATAATAAGAAAGGAATCTTAGGTGCGTTATTTACTTAAGGAAAAATTGCAACCAATTGCTAAAAAAAAAGAAATTTAAAAATTTTGATAGATACTTAGAGATCAGAATCTTTTTACCTGATGTTACTTTATAGAAACTGTGTACCTATAACATGTAAATCGCGCTGTTATTGTTCCGCATAAGAGCTATGATTCTTTCAATGTCGATGTACTACACATTTTTGTACTTTTACGACGAAATGTTAAAATCATCCGAAACACAAAGAATTTGAACCGCCGAAATATTCGCGTACCTTAATAATTTCACTCCCCAGGGAACACCAGGACATGTCGAAAACAGGTCAGTCTCAGTACTCGGTCCGTCGAAGTCGGCTTCGTGGTTACGTCACGGCGTTGCCAGCAACTTTACGTAACATATGCTTGTGACAGCCATTATTTTGAGAAGACCCTTCTGTAGCAGAGTTTGAATTTCATGTACGAATATTATAAATCACTAAAAGTGGCATCGGACAGCATTAATATATTTCTTGAAAGAGAATAAGCCAAGTAAATATCACTATTGAACCTGATAACTAACAAGTCCTGCCACAATTGTTCACCTACATAGATTTTATTTTAGGATGTGCTACTTTTTTCGGTACATATTTGTTCTCTTTTCCTTTCATGAAAATAAAAATGTGGAAATGTTCCATTTTCGAATATTCCGCTAGCCTGAAGATTGCGCTTAAAATCGTGCCGACAAAACTTTTTGAGTACTTTTTGCAGGTCCCTAGGGTATTCATAGATGCTTTTTGTGCGTGGACAATTTGCATATTTGGAAATATTGACTTCATAAAATTCTATAGACTGCGTATTGTATTCAAACTGCTGCTGTACTATATGATCGATATTTCAATCATAATAACAAATCCAAGGGTAAGCCTGTACCTACTAGTACAGTAGGCAGGCATGACCACACATGACAGTCTGATAGATTTACTGTCATATAAAGATTCGTCGAATCGTTCAGTGTCTGGGTGCACATATCTGTAATACTTAGTGTTGTCTGATATCTGTAATACTAAATACGGAGTCTGGTCAATGTATGAGATGTTGTGAGAATTTATTTAACATTTTATTTAACTACTCTACTAGGTGTCGCCAGCCATTTCGCGCAAATCTTTACTTCACTGCCGTCCTAAATTTTAAATATGTTTAAATATTTACATTTGCAGCTCTAGATTCTTGTTAATCCAATCCCATCAGTACGTTTTATTCATACAGGCAATAATTCCATTCAAGAGGCTCCATTGTACACTAGTGCTGCGGCATATGTTTAAAACAACAGAACATTTAAAATGTTCGCGACAAATGTTTACATGGCTTAAATAATATTCCGATTGTGCTATTGAAGTACATGTTTGCACTTTGGTCTCCATTCATGATCGGGTAAACAGCGGATATAGCTCGTGTTAAGTATAATTTATAAATGGTGGTTCCAACTTAATGCCCGTAGTTTAGTTATCACAGTATCTTTAAAAAAGGAAAAAAGTATCAGCCTACATACAGACACTGTCCCAATGTAGGGAAAAGGCCTCCATCATAGAAATTAGGTCATCGCTATTATGATGGGATTAGGCTTAATCACCACGCTTGCCTAATGCGGATTGGCGATCACAAACCCCAGTTATGTTTGGCAAATTCGAAGAATACTTTTTTCTCGCGCACTAGCTTTAATAATTTAATTTATTTATTTATTTAATATAATTATACGGGATAAACCCTATTACATAATTATACATCTATACATATTTAATAATAATTATAATGATTATTATCACTTATATAGTAGGTATTATTATTTTTAATTGCACTCCTATTGAACATATTTATTTATAAAAGCAAAAGTTCGTGAGTTTGTATGTTTGTTACTTCTTCACGTCTAAACAACTGAAGTGATTTTATTACAATTTGGCACAGAGTTAGCTGATACCTAGTCGGACACCGTAGGTTAGGTTTTACTTCGGGGAAATATCTCATTCCCAAGAAAAATCGATGTAATTAAGTTACTTTGAATGTTGGAATAGTAATTTTTACTGTGAATACAAACATTATTTTCCCTAATAAACAGCGGGTAACACCGCGGAGCACAACAAGTACTATATATTTTTAATTACTATTTATCAGCCCATAAACTATTTACCTCCGCCCCACCCATAAACTACAATGGAACCTCCCCTTTCTAATTTCAAACCTATCACGATAGCCATCAAATGGACGTTCGTCTGTTTAATTCTGTTATTTCATTACGCAAACAGTTTTAACTACTTTATCGCGGTGGCCAGTCCACGCGATCTCATAAATAACTCGTGTACAAATGAATTTCTTGAAAAGGTCGTAGAAATTACAAGTTCACGTGAGTGAAAGGCACGCGATCACCAAAACTGGGAAATTATTTACTAGAATTTAGTATTTCCACAGTGTAAAAGCTTCCCGTGGAAAGGAATAGACATGGCTTAACAAATGCGTCCCAAGTGAATTTGTAAGCTGTTTCAGTTTATTCAATTGGAGAAATAAGAAAAACGAATGAAACGAAAAACGATAACTGAAAACTACAACCACAAAATAATTACACACAGTAAATAGGCTGCCCACTAAGAGCTAAAAACGTGTCATGTACTCACGCATGCGCAACGGAGAAATACGCCTTTTCGACCACATTAATCCTAGCCTATGACATAAGATTGTCAAACTGTCGAGGTCTGTGGTAGAGGCCGCGCGCTTATGTAGGTACTCATACCGGGCAACAACCCTAGCATATGTCAACGAACTCCTCTAAATTCAAAATCAGGCTAAGTCTACCTTTTGTGTGTAATTATTTTGTGCTAAAACGCTACCAAAAAAAAAAATTGCGACGGGATGCAATATGTTCCTTTTTCTTTCTTGTGACACTCTTGGCAGAGTGGTCGTGGTCGTCATATCAGCGTTTATGCCTGCTTCAAAAGTGACACCTCCCGCAGTGACGCTTTCCTTGTGCATTCGTAGAGCGGACCATTGAGGGTAGTTTTTACTTGATCTATGATCTAATATGTTTCTTAGCTGTGCCAAAAAACTTGGTACTTATAATATAATATTGACGCATTATTTCGCGCGGCTTATCGCCATCACTTACGCTAGTGGTGGGTCGTCGACGATTTTACAGTCGACGCAACGAGACCGTTTACCGTCGACGATAAACTAGTTTAAAAAACAGTCTAATTTACGACTAGTTTACGTCGTCGTCGAAAAGACTACTTCATGACATAAACGATTAGTGAACGTGAACGAACGGCCAGACGCTCGCGACACGACAACGGACTCGTCAACCAGTCGACGAATAAACTAGTTTATCTGTGAACTATAAACTAGTTGAATCGTTCACGTACAAAAAACAGTTTAGGTAAACGGTTCGTTCATACAACACCCACCTCTAACTTACGCCCAATTCATATATTTCCCAATCTACAGTATCGTGTACCTTTGTGATAATCTTGCTTCTATCATTTATACTGTGTTAGTATTTAATATTTGCCACTAGGTTATCAAAGACCTGCTGTCAGCCACAATACACGCTTTAAGATGGAATAGGTTGGCTAACGTTTTTTTTTGTGTCGTACAAGGTCAGGTTTTCGGTTAGCGTGAATAAGTCAGGCATACAATTAACACTTATTTAGGGAGTCGAAACATGATGGGCGTTTACTTAACAAATATTTTTCTAACACACCTTTTTAACTGGACGATGAACCAAAGATAAAATTGTATTGCACCCGTGAGTTTAACACACCTACTTCAATTCACACCTTGAAAAATGTTATGATTGGTTCATTTACCTAAAACAAGAAGTAAGAAAAATATCAGCCTTTAAACTATCCCACTGCAGGGCAAAGGTCACCACGAAAAAAGTCATCTCTACTATCATGGGATTAGGCTTAATTACTACCACGCTTGCCTAATGTGAATTGGCGGTCATAAACTCGAGCTATGTTCGAAAGTTACCTTTTGCTTGTACCGGGAAACGGACCCAGTAGTACTAGAGTAGTTGTCGTTGTGTAGGTAGACATGTCGTAGTTAATTAACTAGCAGTTACTGTTACCATTGAATTTATAATTAAATTAGGATAATTACTAGATCATATCTGAATGACATCAATTTCATACTTGTTATTAGTAATTGATGTTATTACGTTGCGTAAAACACTGCGCAAAACCGCGCTTCACGCGGGTTCGATACTCATACCTGAATTTATTGAATCTATATAAAAATTATATCTCTAGTAGTTTGTGGTTTGACATCGCTTTTTCAATATTTTTTTTATCTTGACACAAAGCAATTACGTCCATGCAGTGCATCTCTGATTTTTTAAAATCTATGTGCGTTTTCTACCAATCGGCAATCAGGGAAACCATCTAGACTCCCCAAATCCGTAATATGTCCATTACGGATTTGGGGGGCATTTAAAAAATCAGAGATGCATTGCTAATATACCTTATGTCTGGACTCTAAAGTTTATTATCGACGGGTCCCAAGAACAAAATCGTATCTGCTAAGTAAAAACATAGCAGATACGTATTTTATATTTTCTCACCAGCTGGATCAAAAAGATTCCGGTAAAATAATTTATGATAATGTTCAGTCAAAGCAATATCAACATACAGACTCAAGTCTTGTCAACTAGATGTTTAGTGATTCCTTTTGCCATTATTAGGTATTTACATTTTATTCCAGATATCGTGTTTCTAGAATACGTGAGCACTCAAGACATTATGTGACAAAACATTGCTCGAAACACTATACTTCAGAAAACTATTTGGAGTGTCATGTTTATTGAAGGTCTATGAGCCATATCCTTTTATTTTTTCCGTATCTCTATGCTCGAGTGAACCTGAGTATTTTTAAGGTTATAGCTTGTGAATATTGAGTTACATAAGCTCATATTTCGAAAAATTGTGAAGTACTTAAGTTGGGTACCTACTCTGCTTTAACGCCATAAGATCCAAAAGCCTTATAAAAGGCATAAAACAATTGATTTTCCATTGTGTCTGCTGTCTGGACCTAACGACGATAGGACAAAAAGAAAGTTGATCTTTTTGTTTTGGCTATTTATATGTAGTTATGGTACGGTTAAAGAAAAAAATCCCCGAAGTGACGCACGTTTCTCGTATTATTTAGATTTTAGGACAGTTGTTGTATTGTCAACTTATTTTCTAAACGTTTTACGCTTTTAGGCCTCTCTACATCGGAGAATAATGAATCTACCTCGACTCAGCGGCAAAAAACATTGGAAAAGATGTTTTATGACAGTAGATTTATCGGTAAAATTTATCACATTGACTCGTCTTCATGAATACCGGTCACTGGACCAACTGTATATCGACAAGCTGGTAAGTGCTTACATTGCACAATTTTTATTAAACATTACTTCAATATTGGTTCGTTAAAAAAAAACTATTTCTTACTAATAATATGATGCCCAAATTCAAAATTTGAAATCTACAAAATCTACTAGCTGCTTTGTAAATTATGAAGCCTTTTCAATCGCAGCACCTCAGCCCCAAAACCTTGTCAGATTCTCAATTCATCGAGTCAAATTCTGCTAGTATTTATCAATCCCCTTCAGTCCACTCGGGCCGCGCCCAAAGTGCGAAATGGTAATTAATAAAGGGGCTGACACCGACACGACGAATGAAACAAAAAGCTGCCAGTGAAAACATTGAGGCCACACAAACCGGCGATTGTCGAATAATCGACGGCAAACTTGGTACTGGTGATGCAACTTATATTTTGTCACTCGAGTCAGTTGACGCCTCCCAACTGTTACAAGTATTATGTTATGGTTGTCCAAAGGTTATATGATACCTAGCAAAAGTCGGAACTAATACTGTTTTTCATACAAGTGTCAGTGTTATTGACATTTTACATTTAAAATGCCCCCCAGTCAATGTCACTGAGAGGCTTTTTGATCGTAGTCCTACTATATTATTGAATCTAGCTTTTGAATCAAATTAGGCCACTCGAATTCTGCCTCCAGAGTTAAATTGTTACTCGGGTAAAAATGTGCCGTTACAGTCAAAGAAATACGAGTCTAATTTTGCTTTGTAATTTGCTAAATGCTTTAACTCGAGTTAAATTTTGTCATTGGAGTCAATGACGTTAGTTGCATTTGGCTACTGAAGTCAAAAGCGCTCAAGTTTAACTTCTCCCATTGAAAACAAAGACATTTTATTAAAATTGTGTGTCCCGAAAGGATGGACATAAAAAGGATGGATTAGTGCAGCTAATCGTCACTAGCATGGGATGGAAGGAGACCCAGAGGTCGTAGCCCAATGAGATGTTCGGACCATGCACAATGCTGGCCACCAAGCGCCATGATGTCTTCCAGGACCGACCGGTTGCTCCAGGAACGTTAAATGGAGGACTATCATGACAGTCCTTTATGCATAAAGGAAAAATCAAGCTCTCACAGGAGGATTAAAATTGTGCCACTTGAGTCATATTTGCGCAAGAGTAGCAACACTATGGCAAACATGGTACGAACGATCCACTCCAGCGATCCCTGATTTTTCATGCATAAGCAATATGAAATGTATTCTACGTTGGTGAATAATTTATTCTCGATTGTCACCCGAGGATCGAACTTTGTTCGCAGGTGTTCAATGAAACAATTACTTGCACACTTTTTTGTGGCGCAATTTTTGGTTGTCAATTATTCAACGTCAATAATTGACTTCAGGTTAGTCGATGGCGCTGGAAGTATCTGTTATTATATTCCGTAAATCTGAAATAAATATGTTTACTCAGCCTAGGACTTTATATGTAGCCGTCGCTTAGGTATAGTACGATTCACTACACAAAACTCGTCGCTCCCAAATTATCGGCTTAGGTAAGCACTTAAAGTCACCACCAAGCCAGCATCACAGAAATCCAGTCATCGCTACTATCACCACAGATTCGGATTGGCGATCGTCACAAACCCGAGCTATGTTCGAAAAATTCGAAACATACTTTTTTCTCCGACTCCCGAGATCACGGTCCGGTACTTAAACCACTAGTGGTCAACATAGACCAACGGGGCGTTAAGTTACTTACTTTGGGAATTTTAGTTGTCTACGGCAATCACTAGACTTATATTAGTGGGTAATATTTAGCTAAGTAGGTATTTATGCATTCACATTAGCCAGCTTTAGTTATACTTTTAGGTAAAATACGTCATACTTATCAAACGTAACAGAAAATTTAAATTACGATTTTTTTGATAAGACTATAAAATGTTAACAGGTCAAACGGATACTGCCAACATAAAAAACAGAATGTCGTTTGTTTTTCAAGAGTCAGTGACAGGTCCATTTTATGACATAGATAGAGTACTGTGAAGTTGAAATACACCCATATTTCCCATGTCATCGTATCAAATATAGAAATCGTAGTACAAAGGAAATATTGTACGAGAGCGCTGGATTTTGATTGGATTTCGTCCGGTTAGATGTTTGCTCGTAGTTCGGGGATGAACCCATTACTGAATGTCAAGAACTTGACTGATAAAACGAAGTAAAAGTAAGTGTACATAAAATCTACATACATATCCACTTTATCAGTTTATAACATACAGTATTAAATTATGATAATCACTTTATGCTAGGTAAAAAAAATAGGCCAAGTGCAATTAATACTTACACAACCAGAGTTCTTTAGACGTCCCGTAAATAATGGATCAGAAGTAAATGGTAGCTTAGGTATATATGTAGCTCGCTTGGTGACTTACCACTTTTTTATTTCTGAGTAATTGTAATACTTTAAATAGGACACTATGAATATAAAACAAAAAGGTTACATTCTAATAATAAACCAAATAAAATTTTAATTGCGGTTGAAAATTTGCAATGTTCATACAAAACATGTAATGTGTGTTAGAAGGATCTAACACACATTAACGTAAACGTAAAGATGAGCGTGAAAAAGATTAATTTTTGAGCTAAATTAATCTCCTTTCCAAAAATAGGTGAACTCCTTTTGGCTTTTAGCAGATTTACACAATATTCCTTTTACTCTTCGCCCTTTTAACAAGGTTCCACAAGGTTTAGGCCAAGAACTATTAATAGCATGACGAAGTAATTACTGAATAAGATTTGCCCAATCATGATGAATTGCGAAAAGTGCTAAGTATTCCCTTGAATATAAAGCACCATCATGAAGGAGCACCGTTAAAATCCAATAAATAACAACAGGCTGAAGCGTCCAAATCACCGCGCTAATCTAAGTTAAGAAAGCCAATATTTAAAGTGACACTGGATGAAAGTTTGTAAACGAAAATAGGGAGGCAACACTTCAACAGAGACCAAAGAAAAACTTGCTCAGTTGACATTGATGGATGTGGGCGACTCCGCTGCGAGCCAGCGAACGTTTGCAAGCCAAAGGTAAACTCTAGACCAGCGTTTTTCAAAGTTTATTTTGCCCGAGGTACCTACTTTAATTTCACAGGAATATGAACTAGCGTTAATTGAGTACACTCACGTAACTATCGTTTACCAGTTATGATGGTATTAGCGATTCCTTATGCCATACAATAACTGTCGGACGATTGAAAGTTACATGCTAGGCACTGTAGCTTAATAAAATCGTAATTATTGAATATTTTTTGTTCTAGCATTGTCGTTTATGAAAACAAATAAATTCACACAACATCTCATACATTGACCTCCGTACTAAGTACCGTTAAGTACTTGTGTTACAGATACCAGACAACAGAGGGAACACAAATGTAATACTTAAATATATTATATAACACCCGGATATAGTCCGAGGCAAGAAAGTGTAGTCATGACCTTGAGTGCGCAGAAACCAATTTTGATAGAAAGTCTTCTTTTTTACAAGTGAGAAAAATAACGGTCATCGCTAAACTTTCGTGCCTCCAGCTATACTGAATAAAACAAATGTTCATCACACGAATGTTTGTACAGAGTCGGGATGGAACCCACAATCTTTGGGGTATGAGGCAGAGTCACTAAATGCGCCATCCGGCCATATTGTCGTACGATTGAGATTGGCTTTTATTATTGTTTTATAATTTAGATGCTCTGAGCATCCATACAAACGAACAATCGGTTTTTGTGATATTTACAATTACCTATTGTAACTTTTTTTAATAAATGGAGAAAAAAGCTGGGTCTCGAAAAATAAACCATTCAGGCCTCGGGTCCTGCCAGTCTTCGATGTACTCAAGCGTTAACCCCCTGTAGCATC
This sequence comes from Cnaphalocrocis medinalis, assembly GCA_014851415.1. Classification (NCBI taxonomy): domain Eukaryota; kingdom Metazoa; phylum Arthropoda; class Insecta; order Lepidoptera; family Crambidae; genus Cnaphalocrocis; species Cnaphalocrocis medinalis. The sequence continues at coordinate 1,561,599 of CM026278.1, read as the reverse complement.
GTCAATCTGCTGGCTGTCGGCAACAAGACCGATCTATATGCGCACATGTAACACGCGTGACATTTAGGTATAAAGTTTTTTTATATGATATATGAGGCGGACGAACAGATGGATTAGTTAGAGCGCTTTCACATTTAGGCGACTTTAGCAGCGCAACAAACGCGCGAAAGTCGATCTGCCTTTCATACTATAAACGGCAGCGCGATAGCGATTATGTTGTGCAAACTACATTACTACAATCTGCTAAATTATTCTTGGGTCCAGTCCCATCCAATGCAGTCTCGGGTGCGACCGTCTATGCACTCGTATTTGGGAAACGCTGTACTAAGTACTTTATTTTAGCGGAAACTGGAAATAAAACTGAATGATTAATACCCCTTTGGAAAGTTTGAAATAGTTTCTGGATCAGATAGTGTTCAATTTTCTTCACAATCTCTTTGAAAATGTTCGTATTATATTCAGTATCGAAGTTACTAACACTTTGAAATTTAAACATTCCATCAATATGTTTAGTTTACGAAATTGCGTGTTTTACTTGTGCTTTCAAACTAGAATCATTTCAGTTTAAGAAATTTCCGTAGGTGTTAAATCGTTTTCTACCCGTAAGGTCTTTGACCTCTTGAGTCTTGACTCTCTTTTAACTATGAAAACTTGTATCACTTATAAAAAAACGAAAAAATAAACAGAAATATTGCCTTCTAAGCAAATCAGTAACTTCGAAGACCTCAAGGCGACTCTGCATCAGGTGAGATTATGGTCAAGCGTTAGCCTGTAGTCAACTAAATAAAAAAAACTCAATACTAGCTGTTTAACAAAGTTACCTACTAACTCTCATCAGGAAGGATAAGTAGATTTATAATTTTTTACTGTATAAAATACTAAATTGTAACCGTTTATTTTATTCTGTTGAAACACATGAATATGCACTAATTTAAATAAACATCAAAGTTAATTATCGTAATTTCGCAGTGTTTAAAGAAATCACCAAATAAATCAAAGCCTACTTCGACTACGACATAACCCCGAGGGTTATACCCGTTTGAATAAAAAGAAATCGGTTTACAATTTTTGGATTTATGGTATTAACATACGTACTGAATAAACATTTTATATCGGTTTAAAATTTTTGGAGATGTCGAATAACATAATATACTTACAAAAAATATTCTATCACATTCAGTAAAAGGCTCTTTTTATCAACATTTTTTTTCTTAGGTCTATATTATGGAAGAATTACCTACTCGCCACTACTAAAATATTTGCCAGTTTAGTTCAAAGCTTCCTCGGTAAAAATACTGACAACGTTTTTGTCCAGACGTGCAAATAAATATTGCGCCAAGTTCTGTTTTCTTATTTGCATTCTGGATATACCGGTAGTCAGCGTTCGGTTAAGCCGACATGTGAAATGGTGCTAATCTCTTATTTAAACGCTGTGTAACCCTGTCGACCCCATCCATTCTGAATGCAGTCTAAGGATTAAATATTTGAGATGTATGAAGCACATTGTATGGCCCATTGATAGTTTTTTTTGTCGTTGTGATTTGCAGTCTGCTAATCTATATCCTTTAATTGATATCGACGAAAATTCCTTTGAATACAACATCCTACAAATTCAACTGACTCCGTAGTGTCTGTGTTTTATGTTTTAAATAATTTCAATAATTATGCAACAATATAATTTTCCTTGACAACAAATAGTACTTTGCCACGTTTTTATGTAAAGTGTAGATTATTAAAAAAGTTATGTTCGTAAAACATATTTTTTAAATTCAATTTACTCATGCTGTCAAAACACATAACATTATTCGAATCCTCTCAAAATCCCACAATGTTTGCAACGGATTTGTTATTCGCAATTTGAATTCCATGGAAAAAAAATGATAAAACAATATTCCCGAAAGAGGTTGAAATAACAGCTTTCTCAATACATGAACCCCTCATCCTTTCTTTTCTTAATCTACGGGATTGGGCCCCGACAGGCATGTTATCTGAATAATCACACTGCCGACCGGATCGGGGAAAACAATCAGTAAACCAGTAAACTCTTTCGCAAAGTTTGCCCAGAAATAAGTAGTCTGTTTACGAAGGGAAATTTTGGAGATTTGATTGTTTACGCTGCTACTGACAGAATTGAAACTTGAAATCTTTTTCGAAGAGTGCCTACTTGTATTTTGAGGGTTGTAGCTAAGTGGGAAGTTTAGGTGATAAACTTTGTGACACTTCTATTTCACTTCCTAAATTGTAAGACACTTTTGATTTCTTATCACTTGTTTATGTTGTACAAAAATTTTATGCCAGTGATTTAAAAACCATGGGCCAATCGGTACAAAAGGACACTTACTTTTATTTCATGAAAGTTGCAAAAGAGAACTTGATTTAACAGAGAGCTCTCTGTTCAGGCTTTATATTATTACGTATAGATATTAAAGCGCCCAACGAATTCATATATGGTCATTCGGTATTCATTAGATGAATGCGGACACAGATATTTTTCGTTTTACAATGAAACCGACCTCCGCAGTGGCACTTAATCTCTTTCCTTAACGATGTAATCACGAACTGGTGCCATTCACAAGTAAAATGGAGCCGACCGGGGTACATATTTGAATAAGCATAAAAATATTAGAATACACTGCCGACTCTGTAATATATCATTTCCTCTGTTGAAAGCGATGATAGTACAAAAAGCGGGACTTGTGAGTTAATATTGGGCAGTCAGATTTTGAATCGTTGGTAATCTTACGCATCTTTTATGTATGAAGTTCACATTCCCATTTATGTGTGTTTTTCTCTTCTAATTTTGTGGAAATAAAAACACAATTGCTTACTATTTGGCATCATCACTATTAAAATATTATTTGTACTCTCTTCAATGAAATTTCCTGCTCTCGATATCGCAAACCTTTCAATTAAAATAGAATGATTTGAGATTATTTTTTATGTTTTTAATGGTACCTATTCTGGATTAAAATTGCCAATAAGTTTTTATTTCTATAAATTGTAGAATACTAAAATTCTTTTGAACATTAACGATAAAATGTGATTTGATGATTTAATCTAGTGTATCTACGTATATGTACACAGAAAAAATCCAAACAAAAAGATAGGTCTCTGTAAAAGAATAACATTTCTTCACATCACACAGCTAACTCAGAGTAAGTCATTTGTGAGCACTCCTCCCCACATTTGCGTCAGTCAGAATACATTTGAATGAAAGAAGGAGCGATTACTCCGATTATGCCTTCCGTTACAATGGCCCGGCCGGAGTGCGTCCCCATTGTGTCCTTGCGCATTATGCTGACGCGCCAAAGGATTGAGATTAAAACATTTTTGCAAATGTCAACAACGTTGCTGTGTTACCTAATTGCCGGATTTTTTGGGGCACACTTTAATGCGATCAAGGGGGACATTATTATGCTTTACGAGCAGCATGGTGCGTGCAACGTCATGTTTATTTAGAAAAATTTTAACCTGATTCTGAATCAGGAAGAATGTGTTTGTAAAAGCGTATGTTATTTTTTAATAACCCCGGACTACAACTGTTTTTCTAACTTTTATAAACTGATAAAAAAATATAATAATTAAATTTTAAGATAAAAAAATATTCTGGTTTAAACGATGGTATCTATTTGAGTCTAGAATGCAAAAGCAAAACGCATCAACATTTTAGTTGCCAAGCAAACCCACCTTCTCCTATAAAATTATACAGCAAAACTCAATTTAAAAACATTTTTTCCACCGTACAATATGTTGCGAATATGGTCTCTCATTTACCAGGACCCGGGAACGTGACTATAACAAATGCAATGACGTTTCACAGTTGAAATGTTGCCCAGTAAAGTAGTAAATCCACACAGGCGGGTAATGCACACGGGTGAAACATTCATGATGATTACATCCATAAATTTCCCGGCTACCAACACGTAAATGGGTGATTTATGACACAGAGGAAATGTGTCGTCGCATTTTGGACCTCAGTCCTTTGAACTTTACGGATGAGTAAATTAAAAGAATATTAAATGAAAGATCAAGGGGTGTGAATGTATCAGATGTTCGGAATGTATAAGTAAGCAGTTCAGTCGAAATATTAGGCTGTGTCAACTGTATTCTAATATTTTACTGTGATCTTTAAGGTCCTTGTTGTTTCTTTGAAGTACCTCTAGGGTATTCGTTAGTACTTATCAAAGGACATACATTTTAAGTAATAAGGATCAGTGGTATTCAAAAACAGTTAAAGATGTTAGTTCTCACATAAACAATGAAGATAATGATAGAAGCAAAAAATAACATTAATATTAATAGATTGTAAAGTTCGTTCAAACAACCAGTTCGAATTTCTGAAAACGTAAGGAAGTCGTGAACACGTATTTTTTGTAACATCAAATAACATTGATTGAAGAAAGAATAATGAAAAACATTAAGATATAAGGGAACATGAAATATTGTGTTCCAGACGTTCTTATTAAGAGAATGTCTCCTTTATGGAATAAAAAGAATTGGGTAAGAAAATGTCACAAACAGGGAAGTCTATTATTTCCGTGAAGGGAATACTTGAACAATAATGTTTAAGATTCAGAACTGAAAATGACTTTGAGTTACAGCTTTATGTTGACTTCCAAAATGTTCCGGGTGCTATTGGTGGGTACCTAGCACTCGATTTTATAATTTAGCAAGTGTAAATCGTATCATCCTGTTTGTTAAGGATTCATTTTAATGAGAAATATGATGTTAGAATCTTCTCAAGGCAAATATAATCGGCGTCTTATAAATGTACTCAACATTCAAGATGAAAAATCAAATATGAATTGTAAATGAGAATTTGAAAGTAGCACCATTGAATGAAATCACAACGTTGCGTTTGAAAATGATATCAAATCAGACTTGATTTAAGTTAATAAAATTAAAGATGGTCGCAGTTTAAAAGAAATGTGTTTCACTCTTATAAATTTTATTCACTTAAGTACGATAAAACATAATCGTACCTGATGGACAGCGTTTAGCCTGTCTAGAATGTTATGCATTTATCTAGAAGATGCTCACTCTTTGCCTAAGTGAACTTAAGAATGTTTTATTACTATTAGCATGACATAATAAACATGAGGGATGTTTGGAAAAATCATGAATTGTGAGTGTTTATAATGCGTTTCATTTAAATTCTAAGGGCAGCAGAACAGCCCTCACCTTATGAATAGGAGTTCCCCAGAAGTCATTGAGAAAGATGTTCGAGATAGGCGTCTGCGGTCTCAAGTCTCTATTCTCCTTGATTGCACTGATGTCGTCGAAAACGAAGCCACAGTAAAGACAGTTGTGGTAGACGAGGATGCAGGCCAGCACCAGGATGGCTCCCAGGCCGCGCCGAGGGGGCTCCGGCATGTCCTCCGGCGCCTGGTTCTGCCCGCCAAGACGCCGCCGGCTCCGACCCGTCCTCGTCCGGACCGCCGACACCACTCCTCCGAACCTACACACGCCACTTACGCGGTCCATCGTGGTCTACACTAACATCCTACTAAATATCCAAACCACAAAACACTGCCATCATCCTCTCTCCAAAAATCCCAGTCACTTACAAACACGGACTTCAAATCACCTGCAATGTTTTATGAGAAGCTAGCGAAAACACGATCACGAACTAAACCAGGACTATAAATTTCGCTACAGAATATTACGAGGAGTAAAAAAGGCTAATACTGAAAAAACCAGCTATCAATCACTAAAAACTCAACGTTGCAACGATTGTTTAGGTTACTAATAAGCACATGTCACTGTTTTTTTTCGAAATCATCTCATTTGACATTTATGTGGTGATTTTATTACGACACGCGCGGAGACGCCCGCTCACCAGGCAGATTCGCCGACAACTGCCGAAGCGCGACGAGCGAATGCCGCGTCAAGTCACGTGACCCGTCGTTTTACTGCGGGTCGTTTTGGGATAGCGCATGCGTGTGTGCGGGGATGGCTGGCGGCAAAATATTTTGTCACACTATTATACAAAACGAATTGGACTGTTTCAATTTCTATCTACACAAAAGTTCGGACGGTGGGCATGACTTTTCGCACGTGTAGTTTCGTTCAATGATATTTTAATTGTAGTTTGATCTTTTTGTTACCTTATAAATAGGAATACTATTTGCAGGTTGTTTAGTCATTTGGATTTAGTGTACCTATCTAGATGGCGACAACAAGGGTGAGAGAGAAGACTATCAAAAATATGTTTGATGTCGAATCATAAACGGTTTGAGTACGGGGATATTATCGCAATTTGATTACGTCGCGTCCTACGGGCGCATGCCCGCGAGGAGGGGGAGGGGGAAATGTTGATGACGACATTTGGTCGGGTTCAGGGGAGATCGAGACGAGAGAGAGAGCGACGGGTAGGTACGACGCGCGTCGGCTCCTCATACAGTTGTTCCTCGTAAATATATTTGAAACGACGCTGGAGTTTCAAGCTTGACTGGAGACTGAACTCGATTGATACACTTCTCGATCCTCAAGTACCCATTCTGATTCATTTTTTCTCGCGCCGCCGACGGCGAATGATGAACACCGATAAAAGGTTTTCGATGTCGCCCCGGTCTTTCGCCTTTAAACGTTAAAGTTATTAGTTTCGTGACTTTTACGAATTTGCATTCAGAGATTCTCTGGGGAGGAAAATGGGAGGGATGAATTATTTTATACTTACTTCCCGTGTTATAAAGGTACCTGATAGTGTTTACAGGGTCCTGGGTAAAAAACTCCCTAGTTTTGAATGAAATAAGACTGTGTTTCATAAGTTTGGGGCAGATTTAATCACGATTAACAGACACGATTCAATTGTTTGATGGATATACCTAAATAATTTTATAAAGAATCACAAATATCTTAATAGGCGATAGTCGATATCCATTAATATCTCAACTTAAAACCAATCATTAATGGTTAATGTGGTTTGTTTCTATCTAATACATTTGTATCGTGGAGTCGAGTGTGGTATTTAAATATTCACGAGGCTTTTTCCCGAAAATTATGCATCAATATTAAACAATAATAGAAATGAAATTTTCGTAGTTAAGAATATCTACAATAACATAATAATATCATAACATAACATAATATCTACAATAATAATAAATTAATTAAATTGACACAACATCACATACATTGTCCTGGCCCTAAACTAAGGTTTTCCCTTGTATTATGGAAACCAGAAACAACGAAGGAACCACAAACATAAACCTAACCTAACCCAACACAAATATCTGTTTCATCAACAAACATTTGTGTTGGTGCGGGAATCGAACCCGCGACCCTTACGTCTCAACCAGCGCTCAAAAGGTACTTGTACAATGTAATTGCATTACTACGATTTACGACGCCACGATTTTAATTGTAGGTATATTCGTTTTTAAAACAGCGATGTTTCATATCATACGATATTTACGATTCTCACGTTAATGGTTATTGAAATCGTAATGAGAATCGAATAATTGAAATTGAATAGAGAAAAATAACAGGTTGTAAAAGCCAACGTGTGGTGTGTTTACTTTGTGGTATGGTAAACATAGGTACCACATAGTAAACTCGGCAGTGTTTATTCTTATGTCTTATGCGATAAGAATCAACAGTGTGCTATTTGCACGCTATATTCGTCTAATAAATTAACTTGTATTGCTAATGTACGTGACTGCGATCGTAAATCCATCGATATAAATAAAATTGGAATCGATTGATTAACATCGAATAAGGTATTCCAAAAGTGTCCATAATACGTTTACAAATAACCTTTACTGTCCCTCATCAGCCAAGCCACGTTCTATACCCATCAAATGAATAATACAGCGCTAAAATTGCCCAAAAGTGAACACGAAATCGAAACCGACGGTTACACGTCGTAACAAAACGTAAAAATAATAAAAACTGTGTCCATTTGTAGTACTTACGGGAGACACGGTGTTTTGTTGATCCGTAACATCATCGGGAAAACAGGAAAACCACGCATAACGGAAATGGACGGGCCGCATTCGTAACGTGGAATGAATGAATTCATATACTTAATCAATAGCAGTAGACAACTTTTTATTTTGATGATTATTTCTGAGTATGCCTACCAAATATACCTTGCAATATCAACCTTTTCTGAGCTTGACCCTCGATCGGTAGGAAATGAATCAAGAACATAAGTTTGTAGGCATTTTTCGTGCACTCGACAATTAAGTCATATTAGATATTTTAGTAGGTACATTCACATTCACATGTTGAATTCAATATCAATGTCGATCGCTCGAAAACTACTTACTTTTGTGTTAATTCCGTTTTGCTTAGAAAAAGTTTCGTATGATGCGGAACACTCAGCACGAGTCCAACTCGCATATACCCAGTTTTTTTCACAGTTCTGTTCGCCCTCCCGTATTTATTCGGCAAATTTGGCAATATAGTTACTAGGTGAGCGGTCTGTTAACAATGACCATTCTTGCTTACTTTTCCAATATGAACGTTATTTGTTTTCAATAAGATTTGTCACTTACAAATAAATACACCAATACTTATAAATACAAGATTATTAATAAATCATTATGATGTCGGTTACCTACGTCGTATTATGTCAGGAAATATTGCTCTCATTTTGGTAAGGTACGAGTAGGTATATAATCTATATCTTCTATCTATACTATACTATTTATAAAGAGATAACTTCTATAGACAACGACAAGGCTTATAGATAAACCGAAAACACGTAACGCTTGCGCGATGTAACTTAGCACAGCGCCATCTATTGGTTCATTTCTGAATTACGGTCCCGAAGCGAAGTGAGGGCGGGCCACGGGATTTTTTAATCTATGTGCGTGTCTCTACCATTGTCAAGTCCCGGTGAAACCCTTCTTAATGAGAGAGATAGTTTGAGAACTATCTCGTACATAGGCGGACCTTTACTTGACGACTGGCCGGTTCTATTATCTGCATTAATATAGTATAAGTATAAATACTGTTCCACTGCAAGGCAAAAGGGCAACATAGAAATCAAGTCATCGCTACCATGATGGGATTATACTCGTACTTAATCACCACGCTTGCCTAACGCGGTCTGTATTAATAGACAGTTATAATCAACAGCGCGTTAAATAGATGAAAAATAAAGTTTGATTTTTTATTAAAACTACGAAACATGAAACACCTATAGGTATTTTTGGTCTGAATTGAACTTTATTTTCGTTTATGAGAATTATTAATCCCATTTGCGCTTGGCCGGATTTTTTAAATCACCAAATGGCCATCACAATAACGATTTTCGGTCGGCTTTTAGGCCTTTTGTGGTTCTTTCAGCTAGTTCGGGATTCCCACTCAATCGTGTTAATTATTTCCTTTCGTGAGTGCTCCTAAGAATCCCTTAGAATTTTCTTTGCAGGTATTGTTAATGCCACTCTTTTGAAAATGAAAAACTTTGTTGGAGAAAATTTACAGCCACTTAAACTTAATTTAGTTAATGAATCAATTTGTTGGTAACGGACAAGATGAAAATCGCTGGATGAATTCGAAATTAAGTAAAAGACAGTTGAACTATAAATCACAGTTAATTGCATTTTCTCATTTAATGTGCGTAATGTTCTTAGATTAAAACTAGCTATCAAAGAATTGTAAAATTAATTTTAAATTAATTACATAAATGGCTTATCTAGATCTTAAGTTCGTATACCTCAAGTTCACGGACAGTATGTTGGTATTTGAATCATAAAAGATTTACAAAAGATTAATCCTACTCATTAAGGATTTTATTTGACTAATTTAGCTCTGGATGTTTTTGTACCCAGTTGTCTCAAAAAGGTGTGTTTATTTTGAGATGATAAACGTCTTTGATGGGACCCTTATGAATGAAATGCGATATAGTATAAACCACATCACTGTGAAATCCATTATAGTCCGAGGCAAGATAGTGTACTTATGACCTTGAGTGCGCAGAAACCAATTTTGATAGAAAGTCTTCTTTTTTACAAGTGCGCAAAATAACGGTCATCGCTATACTTTCGTGCCTCCAGCTGTACCTTACCTTTGTTTTAAGACCTCGTTCGAAACTTGATAGGGATAAAATAAAAATTAACAATCTCTATCAATCTACAAGATAGATACATAAAATACATCAACCCTTCATCCGCCAACATAAAAAATAAAGTACAAATTTCAAACCAAGGGTCCAAAATACCCACATAAACATCTAATTAAGCAACATGGGCGCGCAATACATAGCTGTGTCTTCAAATAATGTACCTCTAAACTTATTTAGGGCAAACCTCGCCGTAAGCATTCGTGACATTAACAAAACATTACCCTTTTACTACGACAAAAGTTCATCTCTTTTAAGGGAGCGAAATTAATTGTTCACCTTTTGGGATGGACCTTTAAGGACAAACCTTCGTAGGTATTATATAATAGCGTGCAACGTTGTAATTTTGCGAATGAGATTCTAATTTGGAAGCGGTTCAGTGCCGGCCTTATAGATATGCAAAGGTTTCATCCTTTATGTACTTTTACCAGTACGTAAGAACCATGTAATGTTCTGAATAAATGTAGTATACCTTCTCAGAGTACTTAGATACGGTTAGACATATCGTCTTTTCATAAATAAAAGAGTGATCAGTTAAATGATGATATTACGTAGATATGGTAATCCGAGATCCACTTAGGCGTGTCAGGATTAAGCACTTTAATCTCGAATTACTCGTTAACACGGAAGTAAATTTTTTTAGCTGTTTTTCGCGATATCTGATTCACGCGTAACACCGGGGGTGGTAAATTAGTAACTAAGGGAATAACTATCGCGGAATTATTAAATTAATCTTCAACATAGGACGCAAGCGGACCTGGGGGTAGTCACAACTCAAACGTCCGTGTCTACTGCCCTGCGCTACAACATAATTACAAGGGTAATTATTTTTGTGTAATGCGCATTGCGCACTAAAGTTGTTTTCGCATGATGACGTGGGTTTCAGCCCGAGTGCGGACTAGCTGACATGTTCTAAAAAAAACTGGATAATTATGGTCGTTAGGTAGTCCTCATGCTAGGAATCTTCAAGAAAAGAACGTAGCCTATACTTTACAAGTATATAATAGACTAGCGGCCGCCCGCGACTTCGTACGCGTGGAGTTAATTATTGACACTTACCGTCATATTTTGGACAATCCACACAATATATTTTTATAAATTGTGGCCTATGTGTTATTCTGATGTATAAGCTATAGTGTGGTAAAGTTTCATTCAAATCCATTCAGTAGTTTTTACGTGAAAGAGTAACAAACATCCATACATCCATACATCCTTACAAACATTCGCCTTTATAATAGTATATAAAAATATAAAATATAAATATAATAGATAGTGGCCCGCCCTCACTTCGCTTCGGGACCGTAATTCAATAATGAACCAATAGATGGCGCTGTGTCCTATTACATCGCGCAAGCGTTTCGTGTTTTCGGTTTACCTATAAGCCTTGTCGTTGTCCCCAATGTTCGCCATTTCACCCTGTCCTCGGCTAGACATCCACTCTATACCAACAGCCTTTCGCAGATCGTTACTCCATCTAGCCGGAGGCCGTCCTACACTACGCTTTCCGAGTCGCGGTCTCCACTCAAGAACTTTTCTACCCCAACGGTTGTCAGTTCTTCGACAGATATGGCCAGCCCATTTCCACTTCAACTGCTGATTCGATAAACTATGTCGGTCACTTAGGTTTTTACCGTTTCTGATATATTATTCTTTAGTTTTATTATTCATGCTTTGCTTACGGTCTTGCTTTGCTTTGTGCACGTGTGCTGCGAAATATATTCTGATTTGCTAATATCACCATTTTTATTGGCATCACCAGCATACCGTCCAGGCTCTGTCTTGCTACCGACAGTTTTTATGCTGTAGGTATCACAGTATACTTCCTGGTATCACATGTTGCTCGGCGACCTGTCTCCAACGTTCGCGGTGATTGATGGGCGGCATATTAAATAAACCGCACCGATATTACATTTCAAATATATCGTTTGCTATTACGTTCCGGATTGATCGATGTCTGTTCATGAAAACTAAACAACGGGATTCCTAAGTAGAAATAGAAGATGTTTGAAGTCTGTTTGAGAAGCTTCTGTTCTGGTTAGATATTTTTACTAAGTATTATGGATATCATTTAGAAGGTTATAATATTTATTAAGTCGCGTCGTCGTAAAATAATCCGAACCGTAAGTTGATAAATTTCAGCAGTTTATATGAATTATTTAAATGGTCTAAAATGGATCAGAACTGGCGACCCCTCATTCCCCATCAGCTGGCGCGCTGTGTGGTCACTAAAGGAAAGTAAAGTATTAGCCTATAATCTGCCCCAGTGCAGGGCAAAGGCCTCTATCATACAAATCAAGTCTTCGCTACTATGATGGGATTAGTTTTAATCACCACGCTTGCCTAATGCGGATTGGTGATTACAAACCCGAGCTATGTTCGAAATTTTCGAAACATAGGTAGGTACTTTGGTTTGACCCGGAAATCGAAACCGTGTCTTAATATTAGCCAGCTTATCTCATCTCCGCGTGTTATTTCCAGTTGCGTCTAAACCTCTTAATATTAGCTAGTAGCCCAACTAAAAAGGGATACAAAGGTTTCAACAGGTCATACCTACAATAAGGCGGGCTTATCATCTCATAGTGGTCGATATTGTGTTCTCTCAAGGGTCAATGTAGAACCTACCTAAAGACTGAGGTAGAGAACGCTAATCCGATTTTCGTGTTCCGCGTCCGTCCTCAAGTGGTATTTTGTGTAGTGAATTGCAAATAATTGTACCTACTCTATGTAAAAAATGTGTTAAAGCTTGCGGGGAAGTACCAATAAGAGTTATATGTTCCTCGCGATCGCTATTGGTCAGCTCAAATGTATTTTATTTCTAAATAAAATAATGCAAGTACCTTTGTAACCAGTCCGCTTGTGACCACGGCTGCTGCAACGTAGCCGAAACGTCAAGCAGTACCTACATATAATGTACTTAAAAATAAATGTCGCGTTAATTCCCGGTTTAATACTTGATAGATATTAAATATCATCGAAAGTAAATGCCTCATATTGAACCATGAGACAAAATGTATTTTATTTACTGTTAACCAAACTAACCTAACCCACCAATATAAATAAGAATGCATCAATTTTTGAGTGCAAAAATAGTAAGTATATTATGTTGCAACAAATATTACATAACCGTTTACTAATATATAAATCTACACAAGTTTTCTAAATTTTCCTTTATCATTAATCAACTGTTTTAAAAACCCATTATCCTTTTGAATAATGAACGTATTAAAGATACATTGTTAGGTTGAGTTTGAAAGCAGTTAAATGCGTTTAACCTGTAACATCAAGTGTAGGTCGATGATGCCCGGGGTAGTTTTCTGAGAATAGGATTTATGTGAATCTGTTTAAATACATGTTTGATTTAAATTTCTGAGTATTTAGAAGAATTCATTCGTGACGTATTATTCGTAAAATAGTTACAAAATTTTTTTCGTGAAGAAAACACTTTACCTACTTTCTTTGTCTGTTGTTCCATCAACAATTTTTAAATCTAGAGTGAAAATGCTATTGCTACAGCAACTACCCTAGAGTGTTAACTTGCTTCGCTAGGGTTTCTGGTCTTATCGCAGATGACTCGCAGGCAGGAGGTTGTGCTTGCAAGGCCAACTAAGATAGATACTCTCTCCGGATGTGCCAACCTAATGAGATGGATAGTTTTTTTGCTCAGAAATAAAATGCATGAGTATTATTAATAAGTATTATTCGTAAAAAAATGATATTGCGAGTTGTATTTTACGCACAAGCTTAAAAATTGCAAAAATCTCATTTATTTAACAAACTCATATCCATGGGACCAAATAAAAATCAGCTAAATGAGTAAGGCTGCGGTCATAAAGGCATTCCTCTTTTAAATGCAAGCACCATATAAACGTGCTTAATAACCCGCTTGGGGTCTCAACATCCCGTGTACCAAAAAACATTTCAAAACCTTCGCAGTGGAGGGTTAATGACGATGCCCTGCGTAATGGCAAACTTCTGATTTGTAAGGTCATGTCCTCCCGCAGCCAGAAAACAAAGAAATATTTCACTCGTGTAATGGATTGAAGTGAGCTTCAAACTTTTCGCATTCAGCAAGTTTTGGAACAAATTTATCTCTAGAGGAGCGAGCGCAAATACATCAAACTTGAAGCAATTTCAGACACTTGTTTCATGTGAACGTTTACAAGTCGCTAGAATTAATCCCATCGTTGTAGTTCTCCCAAGTTGCGCAGGAAGAGCTTAGTTTGCCTACTGCTAATCAACTCCGTAAAGGTGCTGATAGATCGGAGTGTAGAATAAATGTTCTTAATTTTGTGAGTAACGTCTTCAGTTTTGTGGAGCAGTTTAGCCGCCGCTGTATTTCCTGACGGCTATGACTTAGGGACCTTCAAAAGGAGAGCGTACTCCTTCTTAAAAGGCCGACAACGCATCAGCGACCAACCTCTTTGATCTCGCAGATGTTCATGGGCGGCGGTGATTCCTTACCAGTAGGTGACCTGCATGCCTCTAGTATAAAAAAATGTTTGTGATATCAGATTTGTAATAACTTCATATATGGAATGAGTCAAATGAAAGATGTTCCGTATTTGCTTACAAGACTCCTGTTCTGTTCACTATTGCCTTATAATTTAGTGGGGTCTTGCCCGAGAATTTCAAGATCTTTTTCAAGACTTAACCTAAGTTCACCAATATTTTTTCGTTTAGTAGTTAGTAGTAAATATTGGTTAGGTTAGATTAGAACAGTAACCGGCCAAAAAATCTTAAATTCTCGGGCAAGTTGTCCCGTTATGGGACAACTTGCCCGTGAACTTGCCTTCTCTGTAACTCAACTCTCAACATTGCAATGTAAATTAGAAATTACTGTTATTTATTGAAAAACATCCTTTATATTCACGCAGGATCTCCAAGTATAAAAGGTCGCAAATAAAGAAGAAAGACTCAACGCTGTAAGCATATGTTTGCAGTATAATGTACTAATTCACTGCGACGCGCTTAGTATAACTTAGCGTTGTGTGTATCACAAAGATCGTTATGCTTAGGCAAAGTTGAGGCCAAAAGAAGCAAAGTTTTGTTTACGACGTTCATGGTACAGTGACTATGATTGAAGCTAGGAAGGTCACGGGACGGGATAGATTAGTTGCCAAGATAGAAGATTACTCCTACAATTTTTATAGACTAGTCGCTATAAGTTCAAAACTTTGCCAATAGATAGCGCTGGCAGTAGATTACATCAAGCAAGTGTTTTATCTTTTCGGATTACGTATAGGTAAACCACAAGGTTTACTTATACGTAATTTCTATATACCACCACAAGTTGTTATCTCTTTATACCTAAACTAGTGGCCCGCCCTCACTTTGGTTTGGGACTTAATAAGTTCCAAATTATACCAATAGATGGCGCTGAGTATCGTTTACATCACGCAAGTGTTTTGCTTTCGTTTTACTTTAAGCCTTGTCGTTTTCTATACAATTCATTTATACTTCTTTATAACTAGATGAAAAATGAAAATGAAAAACTGTATTTAGGAACGTGTACTTTTTACGAATGCTGGTATATTTTTATTCTCACCCACATTTATTTTAAGAGGTAAGCCCTTTTTGCAGCGTATTTACTATTTTTTTAACCTACGCTCTTCGCATTATTTGTATTGCCTATCTTTTGTGTGGGTTAAATCGTTTTAAACCTGATATTTCATTCCTGAACAACAATCTCTATCCATCCACTGCTGAACGTAGCTGCGTAGGCACAGCATAATTAAACACAGATCGAATGCCTACATCGCGAGCTAAATAGGCTTCGCGTACCTACATATATGCATGTTTAAAGTGATTGCAGAATGGTTCGGCACAAATGACAGAGATTTCGATTTCAACTTGTGGTAGTGCTACTGTTTTCTGATAACGGTTTGGTTGCCGCAGTATTTTGCGACGGCTATGACTTAAGGACTTTCAAGAGAAGAACGTACTCCTCTCCAAACGACAGGAAAGTCATCCGCGACCTCTCTTATTTTGCAGATGTTCATGGGTTGCGGTGATTACTTACCCACAGGTAAACCGCTTGCTCATTTGTCGCCCCTATTATTAAAAAAATCAACTAGGTAGTCCTTGAAAGTACCGTTGCAAGTAGGAAGCTAGTTCATTTATAATTCATCACCTTTAGTTCATCTTTCAAATCAGACTTTTTCATTTACTTAACAACAGAATGGAAAGTTCAAAAGTCAAACATAAAACAAATATATCTTTGCACGGAGTGCGGCAACGGTTGGTTAGAGACTTAAGTCATAAAACTTTCAAGACAATAAACTTGACCGAAGACGAAGAGTTGGGATAGTTGATCCCGATGTGTCGCGCCCCACGTTCTCTAATGGGCAAGTTTTGATTTATCACCCGGCTTGGCTCGGATCGCGGGCACAATTACTCCAATGTACAGTATGATGATTTTCAGTAGCAAAACAGAATGTTTAGGCGAGAGCTGCTCCGAAAAACCGAGAAAACGGAGGTTTAAAAAGATGTCACCAACACAAATGTTTGTTGATGAAACAGATATTTGTGTTGGATCTGGGTGTTTGTGGTTTCCATAGCACAAGGGGAAACCTTAGTTTGAGACCAGGACAATGTATGTGATGTGTCTCAATTTTTTTTATTGTATTTTATTTCATCATCATCATCATCAGCAACCCACATTTATTATACAATTCTTGCCTAAGCATGGCTCTCCCGCGTTAAGCCCACTAGCGATCCTTACACTGCGTAATTACTCTAATGCTTTTAATCGAATTAAATATTCGCTCGAACAACTTCTGCCCGATAATTAGGAAACGCTAGCAAAGTTGGGGACACCGTTCTTTGGTCGTCTCTTGCGGACTTGAAACTGCTTGCAAACTTTGTGCTCTTGAAAACGTTCGGGGCCCTCAGGTGGAAAGTAATTTTTGTTTTTTGTTATTTTTGTTTGATTCGATCAATCATGAATCGTTATTTGCATAAGCTTTTGTACACAGCATTTAAAAATAGTCAATAATAAAAAAAAAAACTATTTATTTTTAGATAATGTAAAATTTACATGTACGTTGATACATAATTAAATTGAGACAACATCACATACATTGCCCTGGTCCCAAACTAAGGTTCTCCCTTGTACTATGGAAACCAGAAACAACGAAGGAACCAGAAACACCCAGACCCAACACAAATACCTGTTTCATAAAATATAGTAAAAAGTAATAAACATAATCCAATTCTACCACCCGAATCGGAAAGTTGATTGTGACGAGAAGATCCATTAAGGAACTCACCAATTACTTTTTTTAATCGCCAAAATTGTTATTACTAGATCTTTTGTCCTCATTCTATCTCCTACAGTCAAAATACACAAACCGAAGAAAACAGAAAGCTAAGAATGAGGTAAACCGGAGCAGTCCGCTTGTTTGTGACCACACGGCTACTGCAACGTCGTAGCCGAGACTTCAAGCACACCAATGTAATTAACATAAAAGGTCGCGTTTATTCCCGTTTTAATATTTTATAGTGTATGATATAAACTTCTAAAGGAATCTACCAATTACAAAGATAACTAGAATATTTTATGTCGAACTCGAATGTCGATTTCAATAAAATTTAAAAGTGGTGCAGAGCGAATAACTAAAACATTTTCTAAAAATGTGTCACAAAAGTGGAACAAACGAAGAGCCAATGGCAATATAAAAATGACCCGAGTGTTTTAGAACGTATGTTTTTAGAATATCAATTCAATACGTTAGTTTTAACACGAGAAAAACCATCGCAAAAAAATGCAAAACCAATAATTGCTACACTCGATGACCCCGGCTTGCGGAAACCTACACTTACGCGCTAAAATACGTACCTACGTAAATAAGAGAATAATGATAGACGAATTCCCTGACCTTTGATTTACCATTCAGCACCTTAAGTTCATCTCCCCTGCGTACAAATAAGGGCCGAGTGGGGGGTCTTCTTATAGTGGCTAGTTCCTTCTCATCGACCCACTCAACTGAACGTAAGGAATTATTCCGCGATTCTAATTGTGTAAGCCAAACTGAATTATTACTACAAGTGCTACGAGTATTTACTCATTCGGAGATTCTATGTGTTTAATAATATAAGGTCAGCGTTTTTAGCGTAATTGATAGATATCGTGTTGTACTTAGTGCAAAAACCTGGGCTGCATCAGTACTTACCATCATTTAATATTATAATATTTTAAATTAGAGGTAGTGTGATATTATATCTATACACATTAGCAGTTATTTAGCCATTTCCTTAGTCAAATTTCTCAATCGATTCTCGCTTTTATTTTTAACACTCTTCTTTCAAATCAAATGGGGAAGATTGTTGTACATACCTTAATTTGGCTGGCTGTACGGTCGACGAAAATTTCGGTGTACAGTCAACAGCAAAAGTAGATGATCAAAATCAGAAATTCTATCCTTACTAATGAACGGAGTTCGCGTCAGAACTGTAAGTCAAATTCATACAGTTCTGACCCGCCTACCAGCGCTAAGCTATATGTAATCGCTTGCACTCGCAACGGAGTGGGCGAGCTAATCTCTGCGCTCACGCATATAGCGGTGCAAGCTGACTCTATAGATCGATTTATACCTACGAGTATATCATCACTGTGGCTAAACTTAAACAAAATATCGCCGAGCTATATTCCATCAAACGTTGCACTGTGTACTTTACAAACAGCCAAAGATTAAGTCCACAGCTCGGGCTTGAGTCACGACCCTCTGTATTATCCATTGCAGATTTAAAACAGAGTACGGAACCACCTGACGGTCATTGTTACGGATAGGGACGTTCACTCTTGGATCATTCTCCGGTTATATGGAATACAGAAGAAAAAAACTTTATTTTTCAAAAAAGTTATTTTTTTATTTGATTGGAGGCAGAGTGATTAAGGGACCCTAAGCTCTATTGGGAGAAAGGGTGTTAAAGATTGACAGCGCACTTGTGACTCTACTGGTGTTGCAGGTGTCTATGGGTGGCGGCAATCGCTCAGGTGCATTCGCATACCATCAGGTGATTCATCAGCTTGTCTACCACCTATCACATTAAAAAAATAAAAGAACGCCAGCACTACTAGCTTTTTACAAGACGTTTTGTCTTTTTTTGGCCTTTCTCAGTACTTTTTTTTTATATTTTAAAACCGACTTCGATGGTCTTAAACTGTAACTGCTTAATTTCGGAACTGAAAAAAGTTAAAAAACTTCGAATATCCGGCACTGTGTTCATAGCTCTACCTGAGGGTCATTGGTAGGGACGTGAGGGTCTGTTTATTCGGCGCTTACACCCGTTTCCCCATCAATCACTGGACCCCAGTTTTTCGGGGCTATCGGTCCCGGGGGCTCTTGCAAGCGACAGGCGCGTCCCTTGATAGAATGCGTTGGAAAATGCGAGTATGACATCCATTCCTGCGGGCAGGATTAGCATTTTTTGCGGTTTTCTGATTATTAATGAAGATGCAATGGTTTGTGAAACGGGAAAATGTTTTTGGGCGTTTGGGAGCATCATTGACCTTTACGCGTGCGTAGGTTTTAACTGTGGGAGAGCCACGCTTCGGCATGAATGGGCCGGCTCGACCGGAGTGATACCACTGCCTCACAGAAATCCGGCGTGAAGCAGCACTTGTGTTTCGCCGAGTGAGTGAGGATACCGGAGGCACAACCCGGGGGGAAGGGGAGAAAAGGTTGGTAGCGCGCTTGTGACGCCACTAGTGTTACAGGTGTCCATGGGCGGCGGCAATTGCTTACCATCAGGTGATCCGCCTGCTCATCTGCCACCTATAAAAAAAAGGTATATCTTATGAAATTGAAACTTAAAAAAAAAACGTATTTTTGAACCAAACCGATCCGAGCTGCAAACCTTCAAAAAGCCAGCTTATTCCTTTTTAAAAGGTATAAATATAAGACCTGTACTATATTGAAACATTTTGTGACGTTACATACATACATATGTATACTGTTGGTGTACCTACCGTTTTCAATAAATAAATAAAAGGTCAAAGCGCACTTGTAATCCTTCTGATGTTGCGGGTGTCCATGGGCAGTGGTAATCGCTATCAGGTTCCGTCTGTTTGTCTGTCCCCTATATCATAAAAAAAGAAAACTAGGCTGGAATAAATAATTACTCAGTAACCATTTATTCAAGCTGAAAGCTGATTATTTGGAAGCATTTTCGAATTGTTATTCCAATGGGTAATTCAAGGTTTGGCAACGGGCAGTTAAAATGATTACAATATATTAGTCGTAATTATTCTAACTGCTGTAGATAAACCTGAATGTGCCCAAACGATGGTACGAAACGTCAGGTTTTGATCGATTTGAATCAATTTAATAACGTTCATAATGATGTAGTAACATTGTTATCGAATAGTCCTAGAGTAGGTAGGACCTACTATGGAGTAGCCTTTACTCATAAATTGCATGCGAAGTTCTCAGATTGACAAGAGTCGGTATAGTCCAGATTTACCTCAGTGGCAATTAGAGCGATGGTAGCATAGAGGATAAAAACGCGCCTTCCATACGGGGAGCTGTATAGAAGCCACCCCTGGATTTTTCAAACTATCATTCGCTCGGGAAAATATCGTGAGGAATTCTGCATGTATCATTGAGGATCTGAATCGTGTAACCGTGATTCAGTTGGTCTGGTCCTCAGTTGTGTTGCGAAAGTAAAACGGCAATCCAGTCCCGTGTTTGTAATAACCAAACTTCCCAAATCCTGAATCATGGTCAACGCTATCTCGAGCCAAAGTGACAGCTTTGGACGGGAAGATGACGGGAAGATTTTTGTCTTTTCTTCCTTCCTTAGAGTAAGAAGTACTTCTTACTGAGAGTACTTCTTCTTCTCTCTTCAAGATGTACATCTTGGCCCTGAAATTAAAATGCCAAGTTTAACTTGTGCCAAGCCTGACCAGTCGGACTAATATTTTTTTAATACTGATGTATGTAGTCGATACTAAGAGTTTCTTTGTCTCATTATATTTCTCTTTATATAACCTACATATCCATTTATAGGTAGACTTAGCATTTGTGTAACATCATTGAAATTTAAATCTTCCAGTTTTCTCTACCTGTTCTGAGGATACTTGAGGCCAATATACAGGTACAACATATTATCTCGCATGACGCCCAAGATGTAGATGAAATTATAAAGTTGCCAAGTGTTACATCTGTGTTTTAGATAATCTATGACATGAAATAAATTAACGGGCAACCCTTTATTCAAACATAAATGAACAATGTCGTGGCATCGTTATCAACATGGAAAGTGTTTAATTGTATTTAAATAAATTATAATACATTACGAATAATTAGCTTATATATATAGCTTAGCTTATATATATATATATATATATAAGTTTAGTTAGTTATACCAGGCCGAGAAAATTTGTACATTTACTGTGCTCTCTCACTGCAGCTGGAGGAACAAATACGTAAATACATTTGGAAAATCCAGTATCAAATTCAGATCCCGGCGCACACCGGCGCGACCTCCCAGAAAATACATAAAAGCATCCGATAGAGAATAAGTAAAAAAGAGGAAGATACTCTGATAGGAAACTTATAGCAAAACTTATTTTCTGAAGTACCTAGTGAACTGACAAAATTGGGATACACATTTAAATGGAATCCTGGAATAAAACATTACCATATTGTGTATGCTTGGAAAACCTCGAAATGTGAACTCAAACAAATAGTTCGAACAATTATTCATGCTATCCAACTTTATGTGCAAATTACTCGGTTGACCGAAAACGCATTTACATTAATTTGCCCATATCACTTCTATTTGGTCAAAATAAATAATTAATGTAACATTGTGTTGCCAGGTACCCGATCTGCATAATTATCAGGTTGCATCGAGAATTTCCGAAACCCACCAATTTGAATGCGTTCGTATAGTTATTTAGTTAATCTAATAAACTCTCTATTAAGGTAGTTATGGTGTTAACATGAATGGTTCTCACGATAATCTAATTAACATTTTTATTATATGAATTTAAGTAATAAGGATGTAATATTATAGAGGCCCTTCAACGATACTATTAAGTGTGATTAGCGTGTTGCGTTGTATTGCGTCGTTGCATATAAAATCGGGTATCTCGTAAGTCTAGCGCTCGATGTAAGCAGTGCAGTTGTTTGAGAACTTGTAAAATAGTTTACTTCTTACTTTCATAGATTTCTGCTCACTCAACAAGGATTAGCAGCAAAAAGTAAAAGTAAAAGGTTAGCAGCGCACTTGTGACTCCACTGGTGTTGCATGTGTCCATGGACGGCGGCAATTGCTTACCATCAGGTGATCCGCCTGCTCGTCTGTTACCTATCACATAAAAAAAAAAAGATTTATTTGCCGAAACCTGTAAGCACCTCTATGGATGTTGATGTCTAACGATCCCTAAACAAGCTGTTCATCTTCTACCTCTATACATCACGTCACTATTACGTATTAGTTTTGAAGCACACGTAATTTAGCGCAAATGTCATCCACTAATGAGGCCCAACCACCAAGGGCTGACGGCAGCCGTCGCTGTTAATTGACAAAGGGACCGGCAATGTGCCTGCCGCTTATTGATAGCCCGTCAATACCATTATTTGGGAATTATTTGACCGAAATTCTGCTATAGAAATAAATACTACGTCTGTTTATTGTTTTTTTCTTTTTATCTGGAATGCTCTTGGTAGAGCGGTCGTGATCGTCATGTACTCTTAGTAGTCTGGGCAGGGGCAGTTGTAATGCGCGTCACTAGGATCTGCCACAGACATCGGTAAAGATGCTGTTCGCATTAGAAACGTGGAAGATCATATACAGCGTGTCGTATTATTTGAATATCACAAAACCTCTCAAGTTCTTATTCATATATCTTATATAAATCGGTCAGAGAACCGAGCCCATTTATATGAAGAAACGATTTTTTTTTAGATTTCAGTGTTGGTACCATAGTGAAAGATGTTCAGTTTTATGAGCTGAGCTACCTCAGAGGTTTTACGCAATTTAAATAACATGTTGTACACACTGTAATATTGACTACATCACATTATTACCATATTTTAAAAGTAACTAGCTTAAGCATTGGTGTTACGGGAATCTTAATCAATTAAAGTTTTAAATCTTTGTATGTGGTGCTTGACAGAAGAAATATATCAACGCATATTACCCAGCTATCGAGGAGTAATGATGTTTTATGGAGCACAAACCACACGACATGTAATATGTCAAAACAAGCATAATGATTTTGTACTGTATTCGGGGTTAAATTTGACATTATAGTTATATTAGGATGAACTGCGCCGGGGCTTTGAAATTGATCTGGTAAAATGTTAATTGAAATAAACCGCATGTCTTTATAATGGGATTATAATGGGAAGTTCGACATCAGCTTTAAACCACTAAAATGTTCATGAAGCGGTTACTACAAAATTACTAGGATTAACAAATTTAATAAAAATTTAAATAGTTTAGAAAAGTGTTATATACGAGACAAACTATAAATAAAAAAACATATTATATACTATTAATTGTATGTGGTAGGGATCTTTCTTGTAATCTTTAATCATATTCTGATCTTAATGCGACATCGCGGGAAAACTGCACGTTTTGCATAGTTTCTAACGTGTAACTATGATTAAGTTGGTCAGTGGCCTTACCATGAGTTTGAAATACTATCCTCACTATCGAAAACTATCGCTTTGTCTCTTTCATTGTGATGCATGCAGAGACAGAGCTATAGCTTACGTTATGTCAGTTTTTGATATCAACTCATGGTAGCGCTACTGGTCCCCAGTCTAACCGTGCTAAGACGGCAGTCGCCTTATTCTAATACCAGACTCCTCAAATTCTGAATGGAGACCGACGGGTAGCGTTGGGCTCTCCTATGACTGGGGATTCAGCTAATCTTAAGGCCGGTTAATAGGCATACCACCTAAACATCGGGGCTTGTTCCCGGCTTATCCAGTGCTATGGGATTGTAGCGCGAAACTTGGGATCGCCTCCCACGCATGGACAGCAAGGCACGCCAGAACGGCATCTTATCAACGCCCGCATCTTAAAACTACTACTAGTCGATGCTATTTTGATCTAAATCAAGCACCTATTCCATATTGTTTTGTATGAGTTCAGATTGTGGGTTAAAAAAGTATTTTTAATTTATCCAGTAACTTTTAGTGAATTTTGACGTATTCCTTATTGATAACTTGTATATGTAGGATATTGCAAATGATAAACCCCCTGTGACTACAGCTCTAAGAAAGCTAGCCAGGAACACTTATTGCCCTATCTTTTTCTATAAAATAAAATAAGGAGCCACATTTACCCAACAATGGCTAAACACGGAAAGGTAAAGACGAAACAATGGAATAAGTAACGAATGTAACAATAGAAGATCACAATCTATGTGAATAAAACGCTAATGACGATGGTGTATCTTATCCCGAACAGTTTACGACAGTACTTTCGAAGGATGAGAATTTTCGTATTAGACATGACAAAAACAAATCATTACACTCTGCACTAAAAAAAAATAATGTTTTTAACTAATGTTTTTCGATACACGGGCCATTGTTTACGGGAATACCTACAACTAAATTAAGACAACATGTTTTTATAGGTGGCAGACCAGCAGACGGATCACCTGGCAAGCAATTGCTGCCGCCCATAGACACCTGCAACACCAGTAGAGGCAAAATGCGTTGCCAATCTTTAACCCCCTTTTCCCCATTGGGCTTCCGGTACCCACCCTCGCTCACTCGACGAAACACAGCGTATCACGTCTGTCGAGCTAACCCATTTATGCCGAAGTGTGGCTTCAGAACAGGAGAAAATATAACCCTAAAACCGAACCACGATCCCCTATATATTATATGGCTTGCGAAAAATTCATTTTGCCTCCACATAGCAATACCTCAGGCTTCCAGCTATTTTTATTTGCAGAAGGTACATAATCGGCGTTCCGTTTCCGTACCTGATTCGAGCCGCTGTTATTGAAGATAAATCACCCTCAGCGAGCCGTCTGAAATTTCGCATTTACAAAGCAAAACTTGGAATCAAAACAAGCCCTCACCTCTCATTTCTATGGAACGGACAATTCGGTCCGTTTATCCCGCCGTATTCACCGAGACCGAGGGGCCGAACCCGGGAAAGTTTTGATTTAGTGCTTATAGCTGTCGCAGTCGTGGCTCTTTAAAGTTTCAGCCGTGTAATAGAATAAAACTGTTCGAACAATGCTGCTCGACTATTCATAACGGCATAGAAATGCCTCGACTTATTGCCAGAGTAAAATCTAATGTAACTACCAAATGAATATTCTAAACTTCAGTGGTTGGCACGGATCGGTATGTTTGTTAGAGTTTTCAACTTTCGACTCGGTGTGCTCTGCGGCATGATGTTCAAAGTATTTGGCTGGAGCATCTCATTAAAACAGGGTTGTTAGTTTAAATGCTTACTACCTAATTATGAAATGTGCTGCTTTGTAATTCTATGGCCTGTTTGCATAATCATGTTTAGTCTTTTGTTATTTTTGTTTTGGCTTTCGTTTAATATTTGCACGTATATGTACCTAACTATTATGTTCACTTGCGTAGTAAGCAAATAAGCGAGCATATTATACAAAGTAAATTTTCAAATTTTTGCTACACAATAGCCAGTATTAGCTTGATACAAAGAATCCGTAGATGTATACACTTCGTAATATACATAATTAAAAGAGATTATCAAAAATGTCCTATAAACATTCAATTGTTCATTTAAATGCATCTGAAACCACATGCTAATGTTGGTTACGTTGATATTGAGAACAACCCTGATAGATGGTGACTTTTTGTTTGTTCATCATCATTTCCCTGCCCTGTTCCCAGGTTATCTGGGGTCGGCGCAGTATGTTTTCTTCTTCCTTTCGTCCCTGTCATTCGTCATCGTATCATCCACCCCCTTTTCAGTCATGTCATTCTTCACACAATCCATCCATCTCTCTTTCGGCCGTCCTCTGTTCCTCTACCCATTTACATTCATTCCTCTTTTGGTAACATGTTCCTCCTCTCTTCTCATTACATGGCCGTAACTTTTCCATACTTCACACTTAAAATTAAAAAAATACTCTTTCTCTATATACTCGTAAGTGAAAATAGAACCCGCCATAGTTAGAGCCTTGCAAAATTCACTTCACGATGCTCAGTTTAAGCGATGTTTCAAAAACCTTATTTCAAACGTTAATTTGGAAAGGAAAAAGGAATGTTTACTTTTTTCTGCGAAGAATAGCCTGGTTGCGGCTAAAGTGCTTTGTGGAAAACATTTAAAAAGAACGGTTTAGCGTTAAGCTGTTGGTTGCGGAACCTGAAGGCAAACGTTTTTGATTTAATCGTTAGTATAGCAAAATTAACACAGTTAAAAGGTATTTTAATTATAATATGCATCGGTAATTATTAATTCCTTGTTTTTAGCGACTGCTTACTCCCAAGCCTCGGTGGCGCATTGGGAGTGGGTCGCACTTTAAGTTCTTAACAAACCAATCGACTTATCGATATGTTTTTAAACTTTCGCGTTGCATTATACAAATACTTCATATAACCGGGACTAAACGCGACGTAATTTAATAAGTACATTCTAGCACTTACAGCTTGACGTTTCGACTGCGTTACAACAGCCGTGGTCACAAGCGAACTGGAGGCGCACGGCGTTGTCTGCTACGCCCGGCATAATCTTCGGATACCCTCTCATTTTCGATATTTGCACTGCCACTAAATAAACTGTCAGTGAAGTCACTCCGACACACTACAATAACAGTATCCGGGTTGGTTGTGAATAAAATTGACTGCAACGATTTATTGATGTTGTGCAAAGTAAATCGTTCGGTGTAGATGTTTTGATCGATTCACGGATGTCGTTGTCAATAATCGTTGCTGTTGTATCGTGTTGAGATGTCTAAAATAATAAATATTTCTACTTCTATTTATATCTCTACACTCAAAGTAAGTAAAAGGTACAGTGTAACTTCAAAACCTAAAAGTTTCTCATCAAAATTGAAAGCAGCTTATCTAAACTCGGTCCTCTGAATGATAAGTTTAATTCCTAAGTTTCCCGGGGATTAGGGCAGAGATTAGCCCAATCATTAAATCACTTGGTCATTTGCAACGATTTCAGGCTGCTCTAAGCACATCGATAGTTAATGGGGAAGTTTATCTGAGGAACGGTTGTGGGTTTACGCAGAATGAATTGGTGATGCGAAACTTGTCGTATCGACTAGTAAAAGAGAAATGGGTATGTAAAGGGAGTGCGTAAACCATTATAGACTATGGGAGAACTACGCTTTGGCATGAATGGGCCGGTTCAACCGGAGTGATAGAAGACCGGCGTGAAGCATCGCCTGCACTGTCTTTCGCCGCGTGAGTGAGGGTATTGAAGGCCCAATATGGGGAAAGGGGGTTAAAAGGTCGGCAATGCTCTTGTGACTCTACTGGTGTTGCGAATATCTATGAGCGGCGGCAATCGCTTACCATCAGGTAATCCATCTGCTCGTCTGTCACATTTTTAAAAAGTACCAAAAGCTTGATGGTGACAACTGCACTTTCTGGAAAGTTTCACAATCGGAGGTATTGGGCCTCCGCTACCCTCACTCACTCAGCAATAAACAGCGCGGGCACTGTTTTACGCCAGTCTTATGTAAGGCCGTGGATTCACTCTGGTCGAGTCGTGAAGAAATGGGCATGAATGGGTCATTCATGCTGAAGCATGGTCCTTTTATGAAAGAAATAACGGTATTCAAATGCAAATTTCGCATTTTATTTTCGACGACGTTTTTCCAGCGATACCTAGGTCGGCCAACAGGGCGTCGGCCCATCGGTCAGCTCTGGTAACATGCTTTCTTCACTTCACGAGAAGAAAATCAAAATCATCTGCAAGAACTTCAGGCTAATGACTGGCATCAAGTAGGTAGTGTCGGATCGACCAGTACTTAGTACTACTGTTAAGTGCAAATTTAACAAAAATGATTCATCAAATGTCAGTACTTGTCGCATCCCTAATCTGCTAAGGTACGAGTTGTGGGCTGTGGGTTCACAGTATAAGTTTTACCTACATTGCTGGTTCAGCGACCTAAAGGTTGTAAATGGGCACCCGATGGAAATTCTCTGCTCCGTGGCTTTTGGATTTAGCCAGTTTCAGCTACAAGAAAGTAATCTAAATGCATGTACATGCTCCTTTTTAGTAGAATTTACTTTCAGGACTGGCAACATTTTAGGTTACCACCATGAAAAAGTAACTTAAGCATTTGTTTAAGTAGTAATTATCATAAAACTTTAATTAACTACATATTTTTTCATTTTTTTTATACCAGAAGCGGGAAACAAGCGTGCTGATCTCTTGCTGGTAAATAATCACCGCCGCCCATGAATATCTGCGAGATCAGAGATGATGACGTCGCTGATGCGTTGCCGGACTTTTTTTTAAATGTAGGTTACAAACGAGCTGATGGATCACCTGATGGTAAGCGTTTGCGCCGCCGCCCATGGAGACCTGCAACTTCAGTAGTCACTAGTGAGCTGCCAGCCTATTCCCCCTTCTCCAAATTAGGTGTTGGTATCCTCATTCACTCATTTATTTAATCCGGTACGGGATGCACTTGGATTAGGGTCCAGGAAGTAATTTGGAGTTGCCATATTAATGATTGCCGTTTGACCTGTACAATCCTGCATATTCAGGAAATCATTTTATCAAAAGCTACTGTCTTCTACTGATTTCATTATTTACTTACTTATTTCATTGGCTCAGCGACCCAAAGTGGTGCTTGACTTTGTTTGTTATTTTTTCTATTCTCAGCCATCTCTTGCCAATGCGGCCTTTGAAGGTGACCAAGACTGATTTAATTACAAGGTTTAATTTTAAACTGGATCAATAGGATCTGGATGTCGGTTACATCGCGCAAGTGCTTGACCTCTTTGGTTTACTTAGCAAACCTAGTTGGAGCTATCTCTTTATCAAAAGATTGCGGATAAGGCCGCAGTTTTAATATTTATCTTGCATCAAGCGTCTTTCGTTACGTAAGTTTATTTATTCAAAGTATCATAAAATGCTTGTCTGAAAACTTCAGATAAACTACGCTCCTTGTCCCTTGCCTTTAATACAAGAACTATGTGGGTTTACTAACAAGTTACGTATAGTGGCACCAACATACTTAATATCGATATTTTTTTGATATCCATAAATCTTAGTCTAGTCTAGTTTAGTACCTATATGATATGATGACTGCACCATATGATCTAAGGATTGGATTCCGATTTCATACAGGAGAAACCTTTGTGAGATTTAATACTGGTTAAACCAATACCTATTTATCAATATATTTGCACTAAAATTGTCGTAAACTCTGCTCAACTTAACTCTACTCATCTCTACCTATCTCAGTGTGATCCTTGAGAAGATGGCCTTGCCCGGTATGGAGTGGGTTGCACTAGAAAGCGACAGCTGCTGTTGGGGTCCTGGGATCAATCCCTGAAAAATTATATGAGTTTTCTTGAGCAGTAATGTTTAGTGTGAACCCCAAGCCTGGAAGTTGGAGGGCTGGTGCCTCGGAGAGCACGTTAAGCCGTTGGTCCTTCATCTTTTCGATCTCTATTCGGGTGGGTATAAGGCGCAGATTCTTTTAAACTCTTATAATATTATTATGCGTCGATTTATCGGTAAGAAAGACAAGTGTTAAAACACTCCTACTTACTACATTTTGCAAAACTTGAAAGCGACCGTATTCTTTTTTAAAAGGTCGGCAGCGCACTTATCTGGTGTTGCGGGTGACCAAGGATGGCGGTAATCACTTACCATCAGGTGATCCGTGTGTTTCTCATTATATCATAAATCGATACTTAAACTTACTAAAATATCGATACTTTAATGTTTTAACTTATCGCACCTCTATTCATAAGTATGAACAATTTGTTCCAACGTGTAAGTTATAACGATCCTATTGACTCAACGCCTGTCCCAAGACTTTATACAGTCTTAAATAAGGCTTTGTGAGAAAATTTTAACTTATATTGTGAACTGATTCTTTGCAAAACTTTCCATTCTTTGATAGTTTTTTATTATTTTTTACCCACGACGGAACGGAGTAGGTATATGCATTTATTAAACTGTTGGTTAGACTAGAACTTGTCGTAGATATGACAACATAATTAGTGATATCAATTCAACTAACGATTACTGTTATTGTACTAGAGATTCGGATTCGGATTGTTTTCAATGATGGAGGTTTCGCCCTGTAATGGGACAGCACATAGGTTGATACTTTACTAAGTATTCACCTGCCTACTTTTTTTTTTATGTAATAGGTAGCAGACGAGCAGGCGGATCACCTGATGGTAAGCAATTGCCGCCGCTCATGGACACTTGCAACACCAGTGGAGTTACAAGTGCGCTGCCAACCTTTTATCCCCTTCCCCCACGGGTGGGCCTCACAAAAATACTTTAGAAACGAATTAACTGAGTCTTGAATCTGTAGCACTTACCGATAACATGTCATTGTGTCTTACTATAAATATTTAATACCTCACGATCTTCAATGGCGAAGTGGTTTGAACCTCTTCACCAGTTTCAATTCGTAAACAAAACCAAGTTTCAAATTTAATATTTATCGCAACACAAAGGACAGAATACCTACGAGCTTTTTGCTATAGTGTCTCAAACGTTTCTATGAAGGATTTTTTTATTTATAAAGGATTTTTTTTAACATGTTACTTTCCTCCATAAATAGGAAAATAAAAAAAATAATAAGTATATAATTTACCTCACAATTGCAAGCCGTGGCAGCATGTAGCTGAATCTGCACTTAGTTTAAATCTAGAGTTATACACTATGTTTTATTAAGGTGTAAGTTGTTGGCTGTCCTATGAATAAATAAATAAATTTATAAAGGATTTCCAAGATTAAATACCTAAGCTTGACATATATACTCTAAGTAGGTTAAATAGTTTTTAGAATTTCAGAATTAGACTATAAGGTTTTGCTCGTAGTTACTTGTAAATTCAGCTGAAAACTTGAACCGTTCCTAAACAAGGGATTGATAAACAAACAACCAACTTGAGACTTCCGTATTTTCCTTTTGAGGTACGAGTCTCGAACAAGCTGAATTGACTGAACAGGATATTAAATCAGTGTTCCTAAGGCTGTATTGAACGTGAAACTGAGACCTTATATTCTAGGAAAGAGGTCTAAGACTAGTTTCAATCAAATCTCATCGTGTAAGGAAATGAATGGCAGTCATCGAGTCGTCTTTGATCATCTTACTTTGAGAAATATAACTCTGAGAAAGATTTAATAAACTACCTCGTCTGTAGCATACAGACGAGGTCAAGGTCAAGTACATTCTTAATCCTACACTGGATTTTATATGATACTACCTGTATAATATACTCGTACATACAATATGTGTACCTACTTATATATTGTGGTAATATGGGTATATTGGCAAGAGGTGGCTGAGAATAGAGCGGAGTGGTGAATTCTCGTGTCGCTGGCAAAGATCCACTTCGGGTCTCTATATATATATATATATATATACCTACATACCTTCAATTGTTGGGCTAGTTATGTGTGGATAACCAGCGTAATACAATTAAATAATATAGCAGACATTTTTAATTTATTATTTTATCTATTTCATGAATTTTTCATGAATTTTCATGTTGGCCTTGGGGCGTAGCACCCCTATTGCTTTGGCGCCTGTGTGCGCTGCACGCTGCACACATCTGAAATAGGGGCGGCCCTGGCGTAATTTCGGAGGCGGTCGCAACATATCAAATTTCGACAATATATCCAAGTGTTCACCAACTAGATGTACCTACCTACGTGTGGTCTAAGTACCACTACTTAGATCCCAGGCCCATGCCTGCGCCTGCCCACCTCTCCCGGACATTGCAATCAAGCACAAGGTCATAAAAAATATTAAAGAAACTATAGATAGTTCTTACTCCCAAAGTTTGAGAACAATACCGCAAGCTATAAATAATATAACTTGTATTCATGTCACGTCGTCCGACCTACTCCCCTTTCGTGTGATCTAGCTGTCAAATTATTGAATCTTTGTGACAAACACACCTGGGCACGTGCCGCTATGGCCGGTCTATGACAGGAAGAAAAATTGCCTGCTAAAGATGCGAATGCACGAAGGTCGGTAGGGATTTGAGGTGTGTTCCACTACCTATTAGGAAGGGACGGGAATCTGTTACCTTTGATGCGTGAAATGAAGAATCGTACGAGTATATACGTTTACCAACGTAAACGATTCACGTTCGCACACGGGTAGACGGACTACAAGATTGAAATAAATAAGTATGTTGTATATGTTTTACTAATATTAACTGAATTTCACTTTTATGGTGAGAGTACCGAATAGAATTTTGATAAGAAGGAGGAATTTTAACTACCGGGAATAATTTTTTGAGGGTTCCGCTGACACTCCCGAGTCACTTAAATGGTAAGAGCTACAAAAGTCTTATAATAATTTATTTAAACTAAGGGAATATTTTTAAGTTTGTTGTTAATAAAATAATAATATTTTAATAAACCTCAGATATATTAATGTCTTACGACATATATAACAAAGTTTGTTAAGTTACCACAGGATCATATTGACTAAATGATAACCTATTATGCAAATAAAGTTATCTTTATACTTATCATAATGTTTTGATAAAAACTTACAAAATTTTAGCATCCTCAGAAACTGGGAGGTTCGTTAAATTAAGGTTACCTGATTTGTTTTCAATTTATCTGCGTACCTATTTACCTACAACGATAAATAAAACTTATTAAAAATGCAAACAAGCAAATTGTATGAAAGAGAAACCCTAATAAATATAATGGTTACATTTCGTATGTTCACGCAAAAAGTACCTACTTCATCCCTTCAGGCACTTAGCAGCACGGTAAACAAAGTGGATCAAACGGTATTGATATTATAAACATGTTCCCACATAAAACATTAAAAATATAGGCAAAATAAACATGGCAAGATGGCAGATGCCCTCCAGTGTACACCAAACTAAGGCAGGCTTTACAGAATGATTCAGCTGTGTACTCCCAGCCTTACAAATATTTTCTCTACGCAATTCTCACCTACCTTTTAACAACACTGGGATTGCTTTATATATAAATAAATATTGTTACGTAAACTTTATGTTTTTAATTGTTGTTTGTATTTTTCGTTACGGTTTTTGGTCTACGTTTGGAATTGAGATGAATGATGTCCCTAGGGTAGATTTTGGGGAAATGTTTTACCTCAATTTTATTTTCTCTACACATTTTGTTCACGTTTAAAATAAAAATACGGTACCTAAGTAAAAAATAGGTTGTGGAGGCGACTTTGCTCTTTGTAGCAATATAAATGAATGTCTAATTTTTTACCTGGAAATGTATTTACTTGAAATAGCCATTGCCATTTACGAATAATACTACCTACCGTAACATAAGTTTTTTTTCTGGGAGTATTTTTTCGAATCGGTAAACTTGATTTAAAGGTCCAAGGTTCTTGATACAAATAGCGAACATTAAACGCCTTATTATAAAACGGAGACTTAAGTTAGTCATGTATGTAACAGTAAATGCTTACAAAAAATACGTAGATAAATTATTTATTCGACATTCCTAACTCCAGTCCCGGAATCTTGTACATTCCGCGGCGAACAAATGGAAACGCGGCCGTTGATCAAATTTACACATTTGATTATTCAGGTAAATTAAATCTCTTCGGTATAACAGTACATCGTAAAATGGGGGGTTAAGTATCCGTCGAACAATTTAATAACATTAAAATGGCCGGTGAGAATTTTCGGGCGTTGTATTTAATTAAGCTTCGGGCCTTTTGTACCCGGTACATAACCCGAAGAGTTTTATTACATGTTAGTGATGTATGTAGTTGAGTCTATTCGAGTCAGCTTAGGGTGATTTTTTATGTGATAGTAAGCAGACGAGCAGAAGGATCACCTAATGGTAAGCGATTGCTGCCGCCCATAGACACCTGAAACACCAGTAGAGCACAACCCTTAACTCCCTTTCCCCCCAATTGGGCCTCCGGTGCCCTCACTCGACGAAACAGCGGCTGGCTTCATGCCTGGTATTACACTTTATTGAGGCCTTAACCTACAAGTGCTTTAGCTACTTATTACGGAGTCAAGTCAAAGTATAAGAAGTTGTAAAAATGTAAAAACAGTTAGATTGAGAACTTCCTCCTTTTTGGAAGTCGAATATGATAGATGGCAGAGGAACAGACTGATCACCTGAGGCCGCCACCTATAGACACTTTCAACGTACTTGTGATCCCACTAGTGTGAAGTCACAATAACCTTTTCAAAGGGGGTCCTTTCCCCTCAATTGGGCCTCCAGTGCCCTCACTCATTCGGCGTAGCCCACAGGCGCTCCTTCATCCTTCACGCTGGTCGTTAAAGTTTATGAGTCGTGTTTTGTGTGGTCGATAAAAAATATTCGAGCCCTAACACTATTATTATTTCGAGAGAGTGTTCAGTATTACCGAAAGATGAGGTCAATCGTAAATTTAAATTATCACTAGTTTCATTAGACTGATAATGGGCCGAGTTCTGGTTTGTTATTTGTTTTGTGTTGAAGCGTGTTTGTTTTGTTGAAGAGTGTTCAACTGATTAATCACTTGTATAACTGTAATTGAAAGAAATTGTGTGAAAGGGACGGGGTTAAATACTCGGTACCGTTACCGATACCGTTTCGTTCCGTAATTTAGTTTGCTAACCAATCAATGGGTAACAGCGCAAACTAGCCTGGTTTTAAGTAATATGCATCCAATTGGTGGATCTAATTTGCATCCAACGATTGAACCGTGGGAGAGCCACGCTTCTGTATGAATGGGCCGGCTCGATCGGAGTGATACGGCCTCATAGAAGAGCAGCGTGAAGCAGCGCCTGTAAGTGAGGGTGCCGGATGCCTAATTAAAGGAAAGCGGGTTAAAGGTTGGCAGCGCACTTGTCCACCTCTGTTGCTGGTGTCTATGGGCGGCGGCAATAGCTAACCATCAGGTGATTCGTCTGCTCGTCTACCATATCTATCTATACTATTTATAAAGAGATAACTTTTATAGACAACGACAAGGCTTATAGGTAAACCGAAAACACGAAACGCTTGCGCGATGTAATTGGACACAGCGCCATCTATTGGTTAATTTCTGAATTACGGTCCCGAAGCGAAGTGAGGGCGGGCCACTAATATCATATAAAAAAACACTCACTTTCCCGATTTTTTTCATTTCCAAAAATTCCACAACACGCTTGTAATGCACGTGATATTTCCTGACTATAACAAAGTTATCATATAACGAGTACTTGTGCTAATGGGTCCCTGACAGGGATGGGGCGAGATTGAGGAGGATGCAATTACACGGAGCCCCAAGGGCCTGCTTAAATATTTGGAAATAAAGGGTTATCAGGGAAGCCTTTAACGTTGCTAGGATAAAATATCTGGATCATCACTCAGAGGTCGTGTTGCGAGGTTACTTTGACGTATAATAAGCGATTATTTAACGCCCAGCCATATATAACATTTAGTACATTGAAAACGTAGCTTTGAATCGTCAATTTTATTGACTAACCATCACGTAATGACATAACCTGGATGCTACAGGATGTATTTAAACATTTAAATTATTTTAACCACGTGTAAACGTGTTCTACCCATCATTCTTGTTCTATGACTTTTGGAAAGTCTGAAAATCTGCTGTCTTGTTCCGTGCTTTGGTAAGTTAAGCCGTTGATCCTGCGCCTGATCCCTCTTAAATCGTATCAATATTGTGTTTTGTCAAAATAGAGAGAAGAGTGTGTTTGTGCACACACTTGAGCATTGTAATATTAATTTGCATCCAACGATTTAACGGAGAGCCACGCTTTGGTATGAATGGGCCGATTTGACCGAAGCGATACCAAGGCCTCACAGAAGAGAAGCAGCGCCTTTGATCCTTTGTTTGTCTTGGAAGGATTCTTGAATTCTAAATCGGCCGCCGTAGCCTAGTCGGTAGAAGGATATTAGTAGGAACATTAATAATAATATGTACTTGTATTCTGAAGCAATCTCTGTTTATGATTTGCGAATACCGATGATCATAATTACTGTCAGGTGTCCGCAGAACCAGCGTCGAGGCACAATCAACTGTGTCCCGACATATAGCTGAGCGGGGCCTTTTTGGCCCTTATAGATTTAGATTGTTGTACCTATATTAAATTAGATTAATTATATTTTAAGATTTTGAACTGTACTACATATCTGTATTTTTGGTGCCGAATAAACGTATTCTATTCTACTTGAAGTTATAATGGAACGCGTAAATCTTAAGACTTATTAAAATAAATTAATCTAAACTTGGCTCATGGTCTATCTAAGCCCAAAAGTATATCCATTCAGTCTATTTACTCTGGAATCGGTCTTGTCTCTAATTGTTTATCTTTCAGTGGAATTGTTTCTGTTGTTTGTCTTGGGAACGATTCTTGAATTTGAATAATCAAGGGAATTCCTTCGGGACGTCAAGTGTTTACAATGATTGTATTATTTGCGAGAAAATAATACCTATCTACCGATCTTCATAAATAATAATGCTTTACCGGGAAAATGCCAAAGGCTTAAAATTCCACTCTTAAATCAACGTTAGATATTTGATGAATATTGTGAATTCTGCGTAGAAAGTTTAAGAAGCTAATTAGAGGAAGATTTTTGGATGAAGGTTGCCATACGCGGATCGTGGTTAGAATCTGAGCATGCACCTAAATTTTTTAGCTCGGCGGTGAGAAAAAACAAGTTGAGGAAATGTAGTTTTATTTTATGTATTAAATGGGATTGCACTTGACCTCATCTCACCTGATGGAGAGTGACAATGAGGTAGTTTCTGAAACGTGTAACCATAATTCAGTTGTTCTGGTAAGGTAAGGTGGCAGATAGCAGTCATTTAATTGTAAAGCCAGATGCCCGAAACCCTGAATTATGGTCTAAGCGTACCTTGGGCTCCGAAGCGATAGCATTGGACGCAACTGAGACTGACACGCTAAAAGTTAAAATCAAAAGCGAGTGGTTAAATAACCACTCGCACTGTGATTTTGGGCTTTTGGATGTCTAGAAATGTTACTCCATTGCTCTTAGTCTTGTATCATTCCCTATTACTTTTTCTCTGTTAAATAAGCAATAAGGGTTATAGCGAGTCCGACTTGAATTTGGCTGGTTTCCGTTCTATTTAAGATAAGTGACAATGGTATTTAGATAAATCTATCGTAATAAAATGGTGCAATTTGTTTAGAGAGACAATTTGCATCATTGTATTACAGAAAGTCGAACGTTTACTAAGTTGTAAAAAAAGTGTCATAAAATTCATGAAGTTTATATTTTTGTTATCATTTTTGGAATCAACAGTCTAGTCAGCGGAAAGTTCGTTTGTATCGGATAAATCTCCGGCGAATAGAAACTCCGCTTTAGAAACTTAACGACGTTTCGATCAACGCTATCTTGAGGTAAGTGAAGTATTGTGGAAGTTGAGGGGAAATCGATTTGCAGCCAATTTTGCTA
This sequence comes from Cnaphalocrocis medinalis, assembly GCA_014851415.1. NCBI lineage: Eukaryota > Metazoa > Arthropoda > Insecta > Lepidoptera > Crambidae > Cnaphalocrocis > Cnaphalocrocis medinalis. The sequence continues at coordinate 1,523,984 of CM026278.1, read as the reverse complement.
CGTTTGCGTCTTTTGTGTTAGATGTTATATTCCAAAACAAATTAATGTCAATATAATATTTCAATAATGACATTTTCATTAATATCATACGCAGGTCAAGAATTGTTTTAATCCTCCTACTGATATCCGGATACGGCGGCCAATCTTACAGATAGGTTACGTACGCAGGATATATTATAGTGCTCAAGTGTATGCGTAGTTACAGGTGCACTCCCTATTCCCTTTCCCCCTTAATTCGATATGACACCAGAGTCACATTACTGAAGAGAGAGATCGTGTGCATGATCAACATATTAACGTGCTGTAGGAAGGAACCGGGGTACAAGACCGCCAACTTCCAGACCTCCAGGCTGACACTGAGTATTTCTGAACAGAAAAACTCAGCTAACTATAAGTTTTTGGTCCAATAAGCGCAGCCGTCACCCTAAAGTGTGACCCATTACCTACTGCGCCACCGAAATTGTTTACCACTTGTTTTCAAAATGCTTGCAGTTTACTGCACAAATATAGTATATTTACCCGTACATAACATACTGCTAAAGCCTAAACCTATGTTTAGTTTTATTTATTTAGTTACAAAGGATAGCAATGTACCAATCTGCCCTTGATAAAGTAACTAAGTAAATAAGAAACCTAATCGTTCGAAACATGCGTTTACTATGTTTCGAACGATTAGGTTTCAAGCTAGTTTGACATTTGATCAAAGGCAGATTCACTACAGCAAAACACGCCTCTTCTACCAAAACTATGAAACGGCCGAATGCAGGCGCAATATAGACTTGCGTTGACCCAACATAAGCCAGCGTCCTGTCCGGTTATTGGCTAAGCCTTTACGTTTGAAAATGTTGACCTCAAATAGCAGTCGCGGACAGAAAACAGGCTACAGTCGAAAACCGAAACTTGAATACAAACAGCGTTATTCCCTGGGGGAAGTGTTCTTACTTTGACGGTTGGTTCTGAGTTAAAGCCTTGAAAATTTGAAATTGGTTATCGTTTTGCAATGTTTTGGCAAAATGTTTTTGTCGCCAAAAGAGGCTAATTAAATAAAGGTTCTCAATTTGTTTGTGGATAAGTATATATTTTTTTCATAAATACATATCTAATGAAAGCTGTTAAGCATAAACCCCCATACATCACGAATTTCTACCATGGGAGAGCCACGATTCGCCATATATGGGCCGGCTCGAACGGGGTGATACCACGGCCTCACAGAACACCGGCGTGAAGCAGTACTTGTTTGCGCTGTGTTTCGTCGAGTGAGTGAGGGTACCGGAGGCCCAAATGGGGGGAAAGAGGGTTCAACGTTGGCAGCGCACTTGTAACACTACTGGAAATGCAGGTGTCTATGGGTGGCGGCAATATTTTACCATCAGGTGATCCGTCTACTGGTCTGCCAACTATTACATAAAAAACTTGTCTCTCCAGGTTGAATCCCTTCAACCCATCGGTACTTAATTGTATTTTTTTTAAACAAGTCTCTTGTTGATTTAAGTCCGTACCTACATATTTAACTCCCTTCTGTATCATAAAAGTGTTTTGAATTTGTTCTGAATCCCATTGTTTACTGTGGTACTCACATTATCATAAAATATCAATGAAAATTTTATACAAATTAAAGGTTCCAATGTATTTATATAAATATTAGTTTAATAAACAATCCTGGCCACGTATCCACCTGTTCCAAACCATTTTGAGTTGTTATGATTACATTTAAAAGCAACAATTTGGATCCTATGATAATTTTGTTTTCACTCGTAACAAATTTATGGCAATTGCGATGAAATGTTTGAATAAATAAATATTTCACTACATTACATACATTGGTCTGACTCTGAGATAGGTAGCTCAAGCACCTGTGTTACAGATATCAGAACCAACAGTGGATTTACAAATATATTCGTATAATACTTTTCTTTTGTAAATACATACTTATTACATAGAAAACACCCAGACCAATACAAACAAACATGTTCACGCACACAAATGTTTGAACTGTGCGGGGATCGAACCCGCAACCCTTGGCCCAGACGCAGCATTCACTACCACTGAACCAAACGGGTCGTCAATACTTCATCACTATTATAAATTAATTATTTGTTGGTCTTACATATAACGTAGGCATATCTATCAAAAGCGTTAAGATACTTTCGCCGCGTCTACAACCCCAACCTAAGCGCGCTCGGTTCACCTTCTCCAAATGTGGACGAGTGGTTCACTCCCGCATAGGGCTTTACAGCCACGAGCGCTGCTGTAAAGTCACACCGCGTGGTGCTGCTTAAATCATCTGTTAAAGGTGCGAAGGCCTATGATGATGAGATACTTTAGCCTGACCTCACTTCACTTTGGGATATTAGTTCCAAACTGGACTAATTATGGCGCTGGGCGTCGAATTTTAAGAAATTTTATTAGTATCAATAATTCATTGCTCCGTAGCACATTTCTTTGAGCACGATGAAAGAAAGAATCCTGCCGTCCACGTTACATTTAAAGTAAAGAGAGAGAGAGAAAAACGTACACGTATCATTTAAAAAAAGAATCAAAATTTTCGATCGAGGTGTACTTCTAAAGCTAAACTCAACGATCAACCATCGACGCGGAACATTTTTGCACGAGTGTGTCTGCAGGCACAGATGCACTCTCTATTCCATGAACCTCATATTTCGATGGGACACTACTGCGACACGACACGACCTGAAAAGCGATCAGGCGTACGCCACGGCCTTACAAGACCACCATCTTCCACAGTTAGGGCTGACACTGAAAATTTATTAACAGAAAAACTACCCACTACTGCACCGCTGAGTAAAGTAAAAAAGTAAAGTATCAGCTTATATAATGTCCCACTGCAGGGCAAAGGTCTCCATCGCTGAAATGAAGTCGTTGCTACTATGATAGGATTGGGCTTAATCACCACGCTTGCCTAATGCAGATTGGTGATCGCAAGCCCTAGCTATGTTCGAAAAATTCGAAACTGAATAGGTACTTTATTTTGCGCCACTGAGGCTACTACTAAGACATCTTACTAGCAAATGCAATAAGCGTCCAAGGAATGGCAGCGTGGGCAGTTATTTACACCGTACATTCGCTTCGACAGGCGATACAGACCATAGAACTTCATTAGTCTGAAAGGCATAGGTGATAAATCTCAATCGGCCGCCGGGCTCCAATAAACAGACGCATTAAGGCGCCTCTGTTTTAAAGCTAGAAATGTCTAATTCACTTAGGAATGATTTTTATTGTACTCTAGGTATTGGCGACTGGCTGCGCAGCGGCCTCATATACTCTACAACCTTTATGTATCTGTTTTTAATTTGAGGTGTGTGATGTCTTGTCAATTATTGTGCTATCTCGCTGTGCTGTTTGATTTGTACTTTGAAATTCAAAATAATCTATACGAATAGCTGTTAAATCTCTATTTACAGCTCTGTTGGCTCCCCTTCCAGATGGGACCTTATACCTTCAATCAATTAGCGAAGCATAGGGCAAGCTCTGTTTCACATACTTTTCTGTAAGTCCGTGGTATCATGAGGCAGCCATCCATCCATGCTGAAGTATAGCTCTCCATGATTGAAACTATAAATATAAGCAAATGGAATTTATTAACCCAGAATTGATTTATAAATATTACTAGCGGCCGCCCGCGACTTCGTCCGCGTGGAAAAGTAACTTTTTACCCCCCTTTTAACCCCTTATAACCCCCTAATATTATTATGTTGATAGCCTATAGCCTTCCTCGATAAATGGACTATCCAACAAAAAAAGAATTATTCAAATCGCACCAGTAGTTTCGGAGATTAGCGCGTTCAAACAAACAAACAAACAAACTCTTCAGCTTTATTATATTAGTATATAGATATATAGATAAGGTTACAGTGCTTTGGTACTGCTTTAGTTTTCCCATGACGAAACTGGAGATGAAATGTTATGTTGTAAACATCTTCAGTTATTTCATCCTTGGATTTAATCCTCCAAGACACCATGACGATGCAATCTACCCGGTGTTAACTTAACTGCTCCTGGCAGTCGTTCGTTTGATAACCCTCAATGCACTATGCAAGGGGACTAGTGCTGCCCAAAATTGAGCTTGTAGTAAAACAAGATCGAGATTTTCATTCACTGGACGTATAAATGAAAGAGATTTTTAAATTCAGGTCTACAGAACACTTATGAATGTTACAATGATGATGGATTATTTGAAATGTAGACTTCTGCCGAGAAGCTATCAGAAAAGTGTCGATCAGCCATCCCGGATCTGTGTCGCCAAATTAAAAAACGTTTCTCGTATTGGAGGTATGAAAAAGTATGTCATGAAATTGTTATTCTCATCAAATTCATTGCGTAGCCCACTTTTAGGGACTTTTGTCCATGACGGCTAACAAAATCTTCTGTGATGCCTACTGGCGTCAGCCGCCAAGCACATTTTGCTTTTTGTTATGATTTTGACTTGTTTATGAGTTTTTACATCAGATATAAATTCTTTAAGACGCCATTCGGCGTCACACGCCATACGTAAAAGTTTTAAATGACGTCATAAGGCGTCATCCGCAATTGGTCTAGGATAGAATAGGTAATTTTTGAGTATATAGTTTTTATACCTAGTTATTTTAGTTTCAATTGAATCTTCTGTTCTCTGATATTGTAACAGAACCAAGTCTCTGCTCGGTCTTGACTTATAGCCAACACTAAGTGCAAGTGCACTCGACCCGGCAGCGATTAACCCGGCCCTACGTACACAGTCGTAAAATTAGAGCAATTACGCGTGCTGCCAAGGAAATTGTTCAATATCCTGCGTAATTCGTACCAGGAGTACCTGACGGTTGTAAACGGGAGATCGTCTCATTTAACCCCTCGCTGTCTAATTCTGTCTTCGAGTGTACTTGTCGGGTAGTAGTTAGTTAATTTACAAGTTTGTTTTCGTATTGATCAAGTTGTCAAGGTGGTAGAATAAAGACTTTCATTTTGTAAACTTGGTTTCTGTCTTTGGAAAACTCATTATGTAAAGAAATAATAAATAAATTAAGGGAACTTCAAAATTTCTACAATATTATAGAACGTAAAGAACTAGTACTATTTAAACGTTGAGAAATTATACTGTTAATATAGAAGTGGCTGACTGGCGGATCTGAAATGAAAATCATGAAATTTAAAATATACTTTGGCATTTTTCATAATGTAGGCGCGCACTAAGCAGGGGTTTTACAAAATTCACCCCCTAAAGGGGTGAAAAGGGGGGGGGGGGGTAGTATGAAATAGTAAAAAGAGTGTATAGTTCATTAATTGTGAATTTAATCATCCACAAGAGAATAATTAAACCTAACAAAAAATATATCGCCGCCCTCGATCTTTGCATTCCCAAAACTTCAACTTAATGATTATTAATGAAACCACGTTTTTAATTACCGCTGACAAATGGAAACATTCTTAAATTAACTTTTAGAATTTGTCACCAAAAGTTTGGCCTGAAACCGCCTGGGGTGATAAATCACTAGGCTAACAAACTACCGCCACAGACTTGATATAGCCAGTGTTTCAACTCTACTTTTAATACTTACTCACTATCTGAAGTTACTATGAGAAATGTACTAACTATTAGCCGGAGGCGCATTCAGACTCGTGTCAAATTAGAAAAGTTCATTTTCTGAAATGCAATAATCTGAAAAAGTGTATTACTTACTAATTTAATGTGATTTCTGCTCTATTTCTAATTTAAGACATCATCTATATCACATACTATTATGCGTTAAGTTTATGTTTTTCCCTATTTTTTCAACATATTATGTGTGCTATGAGGAGTAGATTTTTGATATGTTAAACTTTTCTTTCTGGGCTATCCTTTGGGTGGAGTCTCATACCTGGCTATCTCTATGCTGCGTTACTAGGTTAACGAACTATCGCCAACGCGGCCATAATACAGTTTAAAGTTGGGTATCTAAGCCAGGTCTCCAGCGAGTAAGAAGGAAACACTCGAATACCTAGGTACAGAACAGACGTCATTCGTTCATCACAAACGTCACATAGATGTTTAAGAATATTTGTAGGATTTTTTTTCTTTTTATATTTTTTTTGTGTTTGCTCCATCCAAATTTGTGTTTGACTGGCCGGATGACGCCTTTTGTAGGGACCCTGCTTCATACGCCAAAGGTGGTGGGTTCGATCCCTACCCTGGACAACTTCCGTGTGACAAAAAGTTTCTTCAAGGTATATAGGAGTAATATGTTTTTAAGTATTATATTTGTGTTTTTCTGTTGTCTGAAAACACAAGTGCTAATCTACTTAGTACGGGGTCAGGTTAATACATTAACGTATGAGACGTGCGGACAACTGTATGTTGCCCGTTATGATGTCTACATAATAAGACGTGATTTCTATTTCTGTCACCTAAAAATGTAATATTATAAATGTCTCATCTTCCTCTCTATTACTGCAAATACCTCTGTATTTTGATAGAACTAGACATTTGTGTATGATTTTTCCAGGGACTACCTTTGACCTTTTCCTTTCATTACATGGAATGTTTCTAGGAAAGAATGAATGACTGCTCCTTTGTATTGCTCTCCCCAAATAAACTAAATACCATTTAATTACGTCATAAGACCTTTGTGTGTTCGGAGTTTAACGTTCAGTTTTAGCGTTTTGTTTCTTTGTATTTTACGAGTACCAAATATTGCTGTTGTGATTAAGACTCTCTTATAGGTTAAGTCTTGGTTGTGCAGCTCCATAAAAGTTACTGTTGTAACTTGGATGACTTTGTGCTATTCTCGATAATGGTGGTAAATTAAAATACTTACCTATCTACAAAAATAATTACAAAACTCCTTAACAAATATGCGTGAGTGTGAATGTAAAAGCCTTGACCTCATGAGAGGCCAAGCCACATACGCCTTATTACCATAATAATTACCACAATAAGGTATGTGTTAACATTTAGTCAATAATCGTGGGCAGTCTGAAGTTTCCCACTTAACAAAAAATTCTTTTACCTAACATTTTTTTACAGTTATTAATCACCAAAAATTAGATTATTTTGCGCCTAGATTGCGCTATTCCGTTGAAAATGTTCATTCGAGCAGATCTTTGGTTAGTTTGGAACAGAGTAACTAGTGACGAACTAGTTTTTTTGACACCTTCAGAGCCTCTGCTCTCTTTGTCACTTGAACCCAGCGCTCCTCTAGCGCTATTTGGTGATTTGGGATAGGTCAGTTTTAAGCCATATCGAAAATCGTTTGCAAAAAGTTTACCATGGCAAAATAATTGTATTGAGTCCCTGTATGTAATAGAGTATTACTCTTTACCTTATGCTTATTTGTTTTAGGACCTCCTGTTGGTATTAGTTCTAATATTTGCCAATTGATGACAGTGGGTGTCGGTTACATCGCGCAAGCGTTTTGACTTTTCGGGTTACACATAAAATTCTTTGTGTTGTTCATAGAAGTTATCTCTTTATAAATAGTATAGATTTTATTGATTTTTCCCAAACATTATTGCCCTAACTTCATAAAAAAATACAATTTGTTTATAAATTGCATAAACAATTTTCCATAACGGGACTGGTTGCAGGCATCCTGCTCATATAACTTGATATTTTGCTGTAACATAGCAAAGCGTAACATAGCAATCTGCACAATCTGTAACACTAGGTTGGCAACGCAGCCCTGACCGCAACTGATGGCAAAATTGCCGGCGATACACCTACAAGGAAATGCGATGGATAAATACAAGTACAGTCACGTACACTAATATGTATACAACCACATTCAAATATGAACCTTATAGTGCTGGCGAAAGAGTGTTAACATTTTATTGCAAGTAAATGTATTATGTTGCCTATTTCTGTGAATAATAAATTATATTGACGTAAAATATACTGAATGGTGATCATAATTATTTTTCTTTTATGACACGAGTTACAAAATATTTAGGTATATTTAGTTAATTTTAATACAGAAGAATTATATCTACTTGTTGTAGAAATGGTTGTTTCAGTTATCATCCTAAGTTTTAAGTTTTTAACATACAAAACAATAAATCAATTCTAGTCATTTCCTCTTACCAGAGGCTATTGGAATTATTACTTTTATTAATTTTAACGTGTTTGCCTCTTAATGATGACTTATTACTTCCACTCGTTCATTTTTTTAAACAAAATACCAGACAAACTTTTCTATTTCGCATATTACAAGAAAAAATCTTGTTAACAATAAATTATTCCAACACAACGATTCCCTGCTTATTTTATTAATAACATCTATTGAAGAAAATCTCGACAGCGAGACTTTAATATCCTCCAATAAGTAATCTATCAAACGTCGACCGACGTCTTATTATGGAATAAATGAAACGATAATAGCGGATTTATCTTCCTAATAACTTAACCAAAATATACAGACCTCTCGAGCCCAATGAGAAACCCCGTGCAATGCTTGAAGTTGCTAACACTCAAGGGGCGAGGAAGGTCAGAATTCAGTGGTGTGTGAAATGTAGGAGAATTCATACAAAGCAGGCATGGTTTCCTTTCCCAGTTGTTATGTCAAGGAAATGGGCCCGACCCGAACGGAAAAGTCAAAGTGAAGACGATGTTAGTATTGTTTTCATTGTGGTGGATGTGTAAACAACCAACGTAAAGACAGATTATTGTTGGGGAACTACCGTGTATTTAGTAAAACGGGGTATTTGGACTGTTGACCGGTGGCAAAAGCGTTATTTGTTTGGCTTTTAAAATTGTATATGTAAACATTTTTTGTTAAAAGCGACATTGTGTGAGTTTTTCATCAGTTAATTTTGAGTTATGTATGTAGATTTGACTAACTACCTGGGCTGGCGCAGTGACCCAAAGTAAGCCTTAGCTTTCGATAAAAGGAGCCTGCTGCCAGTCAACCTAGAGTCCACGCAAATCTTTATCAACTTTATCCCTCCAGCGGATCCATGGAAATGGCCAACTGGCCTTCGACCATTGGGCTGTCCCAAGTAGGCTCTTTTTGCTGCGTCGATAAAAGGGCCAAATGCAAATCAGTAATAATCAACTAGCCGTTACCCGCTACTACGTCCACGTAGAATAGTATCTTTGGGTAGCATTTTTAATTGTTAAATCATTTTCACCCCTCCTTTTAACCCTTTACAACCACTTTTTCGCAATAAAAAGCAGCCTAAGCCCTTTCTCAGGATCTAGACCATTTGTGTATCAAATTTCATTCAAATCCGTTTTTTAGTTTTGGCGTAAAAGAGTAACAGATAGACGGACAGCGTTACTTTCGCATTTATAATATTAGTTATATGGATGAACTCCAAACATGCGCGGGCGCGGATTGAAAATTCCACGCAACCATTACAATTAGCCTACCGAAGCAATATGTGATGAAATACTTGCATGGCGAGTTGAATATTAAGTGTATCTCTACCATCCATCATCTTTTCGAGTGTATTCGTCAAAAAAAGCATATACTAACCCACCAAATGTCCTTGCATGAGAGATAAAATTCTTTGTTATTCTTGTGAAAAGCACCCCCCGTGGTGTATTCTCGAAAAATAAGCGCCGGAACGCAGTCGGTTATCATATACGTGCAAGTTAGGTTCATGTTAGAAACGAAATGTTGTTGAATGGGTTGTTTCATATTCATCTTCCTGGGGTGCCAGTCAGTGACTGGCGTGAAACAGCTAATGATTGAGACCAGTGGAAGAGTCTTATATCGGAGGTCAATGTACATTTTGTGTCGTTGAGCAATCCAAGTAACTCATAAGATTAGTTTTTTTTATAAAAATGTAGGTACAGTCAGCCACACATCAGGTTACCACAACCTGACAAATTTCCTCAATTGATTTTCAACCTTAATATGTATGGCAGTCGATTGAAGAAATTTTTCAGTTTTGTATACTTTGATGAGTGGCTGTACGTACTTGGTTCATTTCATTTACTAGTATTGGTCGCTACCTACTTTTTGGGTTATCTAGCTTTTACTCTTCCTCAAGGTTGTTTCGAGGAGACCGTTATTAATATGTGCGCCGAGTTTGTAAAAAATGAGATTCTTATCGTATTTTCTATCTACGAGTATTAACTTGTCTCCCTATGAGAATCTCATATCCAACGGTGGAGGAATTTATTTAAGCTAGTTCATCTTATAAATGAATAAAAATGTTATCATAATTCTAATACGTAAGTACTGTGTAAAAAAAGTCCTGTTTCTTTTTAAAAATGCCCGTAAAAAGAGCTAAAGAAAAAACTATCAACCGCCATTCCAAAAAATACTGGCTATCAAATATTTTCAATAAAACTCTTTGGTCGTCTATTTAGACATTAATTAAGGTGTTATCAGTAACTTGCCAACGTTACGAGAGATTCTATTAAGGATCGCTTACGGTACTCTCCTGGGAGTGGAGAAATCGGCCCATTATAAACCAATAATAGCTCGGCATCCGCTGCAGATGTGCGCTTAGAGTGATTCCAGACTAGCGTTTGCAGGCGTAAGAATATATTTTGTATAAGTATAAGTAGTTTATTCGGCTATCCCGTAAAAGAGGACTTTAATAAATACATTTGAAAAACCGGTCAGTAGAAAATCATATTTTTCTAACTTTATCTTCACATCCATACTAATATTATAAATGTGAAAGTAACTCTGTCTGTCTGTCTGTCTGTCTGTCTGCTACTCTTTCACGCCAAAACTACTCAACGGATTTAAATGAAATTTGGTATACAGATAATCTAGACCCTGAGAAAGGACATAGGCTACTTTTTATTGCGAAAAGGGGGTGGTAAGGGGTTGAAAGGGGGGAAAAAGTTACTTTTCCACGCGGACGAAGTCGCGGGCGGCCGCTAGTTATCAATAAAGTCGTGAACTATCTTCATGAGGAACTATTATGGAATTCCATAGTATTATAACCAATGGGGTTACCAATACCATACTGGCACCATCAATTAATTTCATTAGGTACTTTTTTGATGCCTTATACTACTAGCGGCCCGCCCTCACTACGTATCGGGGTGAAATGGCGAATTCTTCTGCTTTGGGTAGCTGAGCTAGCTGGCGTAGTACTCGTAAGTACTATTGCCCTATAGGTATCTAAGTGTAAACGAGTGTATCGCTCAAAAATACGCTAGTCTGGATTCTACCCTAGCAATGTCTACGGCGCATAACCCCAGTAATTACGGCCGCTTGTATGCTTCGTATCTCACTATAGACTGCTGATATCTCGGCGCTGTATCTTATCTGCCTGGATTAGTATCGAAGCATGCGTTCAATGAAACGTAGATCTGAATTCAATACAACAGTCTTAGTTAGTTAGTTCATTAATTATATTATATCAAACAAAGAAACAAAGCCTATGTCTGTTTTAAGTGTAACCTTACTTCCTTAATTTCACGTTAATCCATTTTAAACAACTTATGTGGCCCACCCTCCCTTCTTTTCGGAACATTCGTTTCAAATTGTATTCAAAGATGGCGGTGAGTGTCGATTAAATCATGCAACTGTTTCGATTTTACGTTTGCCTATAATACATTTATCGTTGTTCTGTTTATATCACCTCTTTATGAATAGTATAGAATATTATTGGAGATTTGGCAAAGACAGACACTATTTGAGGTGGTTTTTGATGGGTTTATAGGTGTGATAATATATTATTCACACAATACGATATAATGAGAGAAATATATTCGTCAATATTGACATTAAATAAAATATCCTCTTGCTACGAGTACGTATTAGGCAATGAACAGCGATTTATCTAATTGATGCGGTTTGTGTATTTTTACAGCTTAATAATGTATATTGTAATAAAAAGGGACGTAATTTATGCACGAGTTATGTTATAAAACTCAATGGCCCCAATATTGACCCCTGAGGTACACCAGTTGAAAGAAACGCGCCAGAAGAACCAACTGTATGCAATTAGGTTCTCTCGTAATGTTGTCAAAGATAACACTTAGCTAAAGTTACGAATTACGATTAAGTAACAACATTTCATGATTATTGGTATCAAACGCATTATACAAGTCAGAGGGAGTCCTTTAGCGTTTTGCTAACAATAAACTAAAAATAGACACGGCAACTACAAAGGTATCCTTAGTTACTCCCCAGGATACGGTACAAAACATGGTCCGTTAAATAACGGAACCAATAGAAACAGAACCAGCACTCTTCCACACATCCGGAGTGCCGTTAATATCCGGCTGCTATGTTTATAGGCAACAAACAGCGACTTAGAGCAAACAGATCCGACCCGGGCTCTAACTTACTTCGCCTAATTGTTTGGCCGCCAAGTTAGTTACAAATAGCCACTGATATAATTTGCTACTAATCTGTAATGTACGTTAAATCTGATTGTGTTTCGAGACTTGACTACTGATTTGTAGCGAATAAACTTTTAGTGTCGCATTCTGAGCTATTTGGGATTTTGGAGGCTTTGCTGTTTCAAATGCTTATAATAATAAAAATGATTCTGATGTAAGTATGCATTTCTAAAAAAAGCATCCGCTTAAGTACCTTAATTTCTACTACTAAGGTTATTCTTAAAGAGATGTCTTTACCGTGACAGTCAAAGACTCATAAGATTTACCGATAATACTGATGAGTAATAGCTTTACAACGAGTACTTAATTGGTAAATTTTAAGATGTTTTTGTCAATTTCGGAGGAATATGGAATGGAATTGATACCATTTCTATTGGAATAAATCAATTTTACGTACCTACATATACTTTTATGGTATCTACACAATAGATATACGAAAAATTATCTGCAAGTGTCCCCTCTAAAATCCGCTCTTACTATGAGATTAAATGTTACTTAGGTTCCATCTCCTCGTTTGTTTCTGCAACCCCTACTGGTAACTCTGAAGTTAATAGATACCCAACTATATTATGTGTCCAGCGAAGTGTTAATACAGTGTACGCACATCCGTTCAAAGCAATCAGTTAACGTATTTACGTAAGCAAGTGGTGCTCCTGTACGCATTACATGATTCAATAGCGGATATTGCTGCGCGGTTCAGATCCGCACTCCCTAGCTAATTGGATGGCTCGTCCGGATTTCATATACTACTTACTCCAGTTAATATCAGAAGATCCAGGTTGGATTCATAGAACTTTGAATTTGGGCTAAGGTTCGTATATATTTTCTCTCTTATATGTGGTCGTGAATTAAGCTGCTATCATGACATTGAGGAATTATCTACTATTGGTACCTTTTGTTCTAGATAAAATACAAACGCCGGAAAAGTGACGCGACATAAAGATATTACCAAGTGGCATAATTTCTGCCAATAGACGTCTACTGCTTCTTTACACACATCAGTCATGTGCCACCCGCATCCGAGGAAAATCCGCGACCTTCACCAAATCGTAGGTCTACATTATGGGACCTACCATGGCTGCGACTTACGCAGCCTCCATTCAAGGACCTTTCCGCCCCAACGGCCGTCTGTTTTCTTCGCAATGAAGATGATACTAATGCCACAGATTTAGTACCGATACGACCTACAAACCTTCAAAAAGCGAGCGTATTCCTTTTTATAGGGTCGGCAGCGCATTTGCGACTCCTCTGGTGTTGCGGGTGTCCATGGGCGGCGGTAATCACTTACCATCAGGTGAACCGTCTGTTCGTCTGCCCCCTATCTCATAAAAAAAAAGTACCTAGGTCTTCAGATCTGTGGTATATGGTAGAAAACAGCATTACACAGCGTTAGTAGGTAGTACCTGCGCTCATAGCCGTATAGTTTTAGGCCGCACTTGCAATAAGTCAATATCTATTATACATTGTCCGTTGTCAAAATACGTTACTTTAAACAATAAACGAAAACTTATCTTTCAATCTGACATGTAAAATGATAAATAATACAAGCCTGGAGTATGTTTCGTTCGTCATATACATTTGGCTTAAAACTTCTTTTATTTTTTGCTTTTAGGGATGCTGTATGTAGGTAGGTATGCAAAATGGATTGTACCAATATCTGCTCTCACAATACGGATAAAATTTTAAGTATTTCATTCCAAAAAAGTGCAACGAGAGCTGTAAATTAAAAGGAAACATGCGAAGCCGGGGGTTGAAGCTATTTATTTACAAATAAAAGGGGAAAAACCGCAGTCCGAATGGTAATCTGTTGAATCGCGGTATTAATTTCAATGGGACCGTTGTAGCTTTGAATTCGTTTCTTTAGAATTTGCAAAATTGTTCGTAATTTGAATCCGATTGGCCACAATAAAATCTGTGGGCCGACTCGCGGTAGAAGGGCTTGCGGTCGCAGTAATTTATTCGGAAAGTTACGTCGTCGGTTTTCGGGAGCCAAGCCTATTTTTAACCCTTGACATAAAAAAGAGGAGCTAGAAGCCCAGTGGAGAAAAACATCCTTCTATGTGCCTTAGAATTTGTAAGATTATTTTTTATGTGATAGATGGCACACGAGCAGACGAGTCACTTGATGGTAAGCGATTGCCGCCGTTCATAGATACCTGCAACACTAGCAGTCACAAGTGCGCCGCCAACATTTAACCCCCTTTCTCACCAATTGGGTCTCTGGTACCTTCACTCACTCGAAGAAACACGCAGGTGCTGCTTCTCGCCAGTTTTCTGTGAGGCTTATCACTCCGGTTGAGCCGGCCCATTTATGCCGAAGCTAGGCGCTAGGCGATATTGGCTTGCACATGCAGCTTGGTGGTTAGGTATACCCTCACGCACAGCGCAGTGCTAGCAATCTTGTCGGTTAACTGGAATACTCCTACATTCGCTGACTGTACTTATCTGGCACATAGCAAAACATATTCATCATCACATCCACCCACTGTTGAATATATATAGGCTTTTTTCACTTAGTCAGCAAATAAATATTTCATTTTATTTCATTTCTCTATCATACCACTCCTTATGGTCCCCTGTCTGGGTCATCCATTGCATACCTGCTACCATTACATTTCCATTGCCCCAACGGGTAGGTGGTTGTCCCAATCTTGGTTGCCATTCGACCAAGCAACCAACGATAAATCCGAAGGAGAACTAGAGCAGTAGATGTTGGCACGCGAGTCTTTGAGCTAAAGTGGAGATGGGCAGGACATTTGGCAAGGCGCAAGGATGATAGGTGGACCACAATCCCCACCCTGGACAAACATTCGTGTGATGAATACTTGTGTTTGTTCAGTGTCTGGGTGTTAGATATCTATTTAAGTATGATAGGTGTGATCCTCTGTTCTCTTATAAACCTTACAAAAATTATCAGCTGTACAAAAATCGTTGCGTTTGGTTATACTCGTACTTGTATCATTCGTTTCTGAAATTCGCTTCGATATAAATTAAACCAACTCTTGTTATTTACAGATAAGAGCATCAAAGAGGCATTCATACCCATTTAAATTATGAGAGTTTTATTGAATTGATGTCATTAATAACATATCTATCTTTACTTGAATACAGAGTAAAGCTATTGATTGCGTTGTAATGTTCTTACATACTTTTTAAATTATACATTTTTTATTGACTTGTGGCCAAATATACCTGCAATTTTTTTTTAAATGCATGTTACTAATTATATTGTTTAATTGCTAGAATCTAGAATAAAACCATTGGTTTTTTAACACAGCGCAAGCGATGCTTGACGCCGGTCTTCTGTGAGTCTTCTATCGTGGTATCGGTGTGGTGTTTGTAACATTTGCAATTATCTATGAAACCAAAAAAACATTTTAAGATTTTGCTGTGGCCAAACATAACATAAGTGGCCTTTTGATTTTTTATAATTAACAAAACATAGAAAATGTCTGCGCACTGACTTTGAGGTAACTCGATGTATTAAAATTATGATTCAACTCCAACTTGTAGAATGTAGAATTCAATGTTAAGTAGGACGTACGAATACTTGTCAGATAAAAAAATAAGTAAGTTTTATGAAATATTTTTATTATCTAATAATATTATATTTACTTACATTAAAAACCGGTGGACAACATGATATCGTATTTAGGTGTCAGATTAACTTAACCTTAAATTAATATTTAAAAAATCTGGGCAATCGCTAACTAAATATATATTTATAAAAACTATTCACGGAGAAAATATTTTTCCATAAATAAAGGTAAATCCAGTTAACTTCACTATTTGTCATAACTGTCTTTGGTTGGTCAATCAACTCTCATCTTACTGTCAAACACATTAGGTTGAATATCAATTGAGGAAATTTGACAGTTTGTGGTAACTGAAGTGTGGCTGACTGTACATTAAAATATTACTTTCGAGTTCAAATAGCGCGCTAGAGATACATTAAAATGCCAAGAGATCGACTTGGATAATTTATATGTTTGGTTGTGACATAGAACCGAAATAGGAATTCCTGCAAATCAGGTTCCGTCTTTAGACACCAAGGCGGCATACCTATTTAGTTGTATTGTAAGCGCGTTCACTCAATTGCTTAAAAATTTATAAAAAAAAATCATCAGAGATATCAGCTATTTCTTATTTTCACAATATTATTCTTAAAGAAAACTATCGAAAAGCAAAAAACAAAATATTCTATGTTTTATTTATAAGTTATCGCTTCGTCTTCTTCTTTTTTGACTGCATGGATCAAAACCATCGATATGACTGCATTGACCACCTAAAATAAAAAAATAAATTGTTATAGTATATTGTTGAAACTTATTGTACGAATTTCTTCAAATAAAAGTTGTTTTAACGACAAAAAGAGTAGGTCTACAAGAATTCAGTTGTTTACTGATACACTCTGTATGTATTACTAATCAAAAAAATATGAAACTCACAGCAATCATGCAAGCACCCAGCACGATACCAGCCAACCATCCCGTTTTACCCTCCAAGTACCAGGTGAGCTCATCAACGCAGCCGTGGAAGTAAGCATTCCCTGTAACTGAATCCCGGCATTCTGCAGGGAATGGCTTGTTCAGGTTGATGTAGTCCATTGGGCCGTCGGCACCGCAGCAACCAATCTAGGGATGCAAAAGGATCAGTGAATATAATTTGATAACTTTGGTGGGTTCCTCTAAGCATTAGAGGAAACAGCCTTAGAGGAACCGGCGTTAGAGGAACCAGCCTTAGAGGAAGCAGCCTTAGAAGCTCTAGAAATGCCTTAGAAGGCAAATAATGCTATGCCTACATAACATAAACAAGCTAGACTGATTGTAGTGATCTCGGCGTCGGGTGCGCTCCATTTGGCCGAAACTCAAATGAACTAATTTTCTTCGATATAACGCTCATTTGATAGAATTTTTACTTGAACTAATTTCGGTTTCTCTAATTTCATTTCGTATAATTTTTGTTTGATATAATGTTACAGGTGCCATAATAACATTTTATATACCACTCTTTTGATATAAAAATCATTTTATATAATGCTTAAGTAATATAAAAATCATTTCGTATAATGCTTTAATGTTATAAAGTATTCTAATCATATTACTTACAAACATTAGGGCAAACCCGACTCAGCCTATATCGACCTTCACGTGGTACTTGTCTGCCCTACCCCTAGAGTGTAATTTAATAAGGCGGAGGCGCGGAGGGAGGCAGCCCCCACCCGCTGTAATAAGGTTCAGGCACTCGGGCTCTCTGTAGCGGCTGAGGCTGGAGAAAGCCGAAGCTGCGGAGGAGAGCGTGGGTGTCTGAAGCTCATTACGCTAGGGTGGAGGGGCTGGCTTCCCGCAGCGCCGAAGCACACGCAAAACGAATGAATGCTGCATGCCTGCTTGCATGCTGCATGCCTGCTTGCATGCTGCATGCTTGCTTGCATGTTGCAATGTTTGTTTAATTACAGTTATACGATACGAAATGTATATTATTCGATTTTATGTTAAATGATAATTATAACATTTGAATAGATAGATAAAGTGAACGTTAGACTTATTGATGGTTATATGAAATGAAAATATACCATCTAAATTTATACTAAACATTTATTATACTAAATGAGTGGTTATACCATTTAAGATTATGCGAAATGAAATTATATCGCCAGAATGTAAGTTTTTTTAAACTTATATCAAACATTACACACCCCTCGGCGTCGCATCGTTCGGAGTGCTAAAATAACAGATTTTATTTCATTTCTCTTTAGGTATATTGATGTACTTAGATTGTTGAATGATTACGCACGAAGATTTTATTTCTTAAATATGCGTTTGTTATAATCTCTTAAGAAACACGGTAGATATGGTCCTTTGGAACAGTCTTTACGCAAATTCGTATTGCAGTTGTTTCGAATTTATGTACGCAGAAGTCGAAAACATTTTGGCTTTCGTTCGAAAAAGCCAGTTGGTTAACAGGGATTCGCTTATTGCCAGACCTATCGAACGGGGGCCCGTCGTCAATGTCGACTGTGCGAAACCATCAACGGTCCACTTTGCAAATGCGTTAGGCTGTTTGCTTCGTTAGAGTGCTGCGACTGCGACTCAGTCGGAAAAAAATACCAAAGGCTGATTTTTCGACAGTTAACAAACCGAAAAATGTAGTACCTATGTGAGTATTTAAAGCAAATCAATGTTACGCAATTATAAGTATCAATTCAATCCAATGCAATATTTTGTTGCAAATTTTGTACATTACAGATCTTGATTTACATAATAAAAGTAAGAGCATGAACCCTGACAGAGTATCGCAATCCCATGATAGGTACTACTAATCAATAAGTTCATTTAAGAATTACGCATTAGAAACGCCACATTGGTCTAGTGGTAGTGGTTTAAGTACCAGGCCCTGAGTTTGTCCGCCAACACTCGTCTTTCCGTTTCTTGGTCTACATTCAAGGACATCCTCATTCCACTTCCCATATCCCCTTGTGCATACATGGCCTGCCAAAGCCCATTTTAGTTGGTGGCTCAGTTTTCTACATCTATTACTTTTGTGTGTTTTAGAATGATGGTGCTGGGCATTTTGTCTCGTAAGCATCAAGCGTCGTCGCACGCTTATCTCACGCGCAATGTTAATGAATAAAAAATTCGTTCTCCGTTTCCGTTCATCCGTTCCGTTTTTACGTTTTTTTTTGTAATTTCGAGTGAACTTGTATTGCAGTTTTTTTAGGTTTTGAATTGCCTCGGGAACAAAATATGACTCATGTTGCAACACTACTTCGTTAGAAGTAGCGGCTTTTCACGACTTTTTGGGCACGCGTGGTTTGACGAACGAAAAAGGCTTTGTAGCGTGTTATTTTATTACATGCAGCTTTGAAGCGAAAAGCGAAAAACACGAAGAGAAATCGAATTGATTTAATTTTTTTTACCGGATTGAACTTGTCAAAACCTGATTTTTTTTGCACGCGATAGGTTGAATATGATCGATTGAATTCTAATTAACTTAAGTATCTTTCAAGTCCGATATATTTTTTCATCCGCGGTTTGTATAATAATTTTAGATTTTTTATTTTTTATTTAATAATAATATGTTCACCGTTAAATAGTTTAAGAGCAAAACATTGTACAATGACAGAAGTCGTTTCTGCCTAAGATAGGTATCACTACTCGATTCTGGATGTATCTATTTTTTAATAAAAAAATCAACGTTGAAGACGTATTTAATGGATTAGCGATAAAGGGATAAAAATAAGTACAGGTTATTGCGGCCATTTTTAATACACACCATTTTTCCTTTACTATAGTGGACAAAAGAGCAGACGGCTCACCTTTATATTTTTGAATATTCTTTTTTGGGGTTTCTTTCTTCTTATTTCTATTCTTAAATATTTAATCTTAAAATGACTAAAATTCACGGTGTTTATTCTGCATTAGTGTGATAAATATATTTCTTGATACTTACTCCTTCCTGAATCATCCTCAGTATGGCCCGACTGCCCTCATGTTGAGGGTTGTTCATCAGCGTCGTGATGGAGTTTCTGATCAGAGGCTGGATGCTGGAGTCGTAAGTGGAGAAGTCCAGCACTACCGAGGCTCCTACCAGACCGAAGACGAACGTAGCTATCTGCGTTCCTATGTACTGGAAAACAATATGTAAAGTGGTTAGGAATTTCACATACAGAGTGTATCGATAAGCATTTATATTCGTTTAAACATGTGTTCTACTGAGCATTGCAAACAAAATTTGTTCAATGACTTTTGAGAATTCGTTTTGAGAATTCTATATCTATGTAGTTATGACTAGTTATGGCTTTCGTAGTGATAATTATTAATAATTTATAATTTTGTCAAGATTTAATAATCTTGCGGCATTTTGTGTCCTTAATCGTTAATATACATTGCTTTTGCAATGGGATTCCTGACTTGTTGCTATGAAAGGAATCCCAAAATACAAATTCACTTTTCCATTAAAAATTACCAGTTAAATGTAACAAATTTGGAAAAGAAGGCGTTTTTTTTGTTTCAATTGTGAACTACGCTCCTTACACAAAATGATAGATTTTGATTTTTGGTAGAAATAGAAATATAAATATTATTTATTCAATTTAAGTCCTTATAGAACATTTATGAATGTCAAATATTAAGTACTTACGCTACCGCTGATTCAAAAAGTCGATTTCTACCTAGAAGAATCAGCAAGAAACTCAGTAGGTTGGTTTCACCTTATTTCTCGCAAGGATCTATCTTCTCGCAAGGTGTTCCTTGTGTGATGTTAAGATGTCATTTCGTCGCATGCTGACTTTTAGTTTTTTATTGCTCAACCGACATTAATGAAATTGATTAACTTACAGCATATAAAAGCAGAACATTTTCCATGAGCGCAGAACCGCAACCGAGGAAAGTCACGACCATGATGACCAAAGATGCGATGAGGATTATGTAGATGCCTATGAAGTACTTCTGCAGCTCTAGGATTGACATCCACTCGTTGAAGCCAGGCTCGATCAAGATCCATAGACAGAGAGCGAATATGGACACACCGAATAACTGAAAGAGAAGAAAATAAAAATAAATAAATATTTGTTCGGTTCACTAAGTAATGGGATTCAACTTAGATTAGTACCAATAAATGGTGCTGCATTCGTTGTGCGAATTACCTAGTATATAGTACAAATTAAGCTTATTAAATGTCTGTGGTATGGCCGACGGCAATTGCTTATCTGTTGTCTCATCATTCATCATCATCATTTCAACCAATAGACGACCACTGCTGGACATAGGCTTTCCCCAATGTTCTTCACACAGACTCGGTCCTATGCCACCCGCATCGAAGGGACTCCCGCGACCTTCACTAGATCGTTGGTCCACCTTGTGGGGGGCCTGCCTGCTTCCTGCACTTCCTGCACCTGCTTCCTGTATCTGTTGTCTGCCACCTAACATATAAAAATACCTTGATTTGTGATCAAGAGCTACTTTTAAAGTACACAAGCACTTGTGTTAGGTTCACAAAATAAAGAGTATGTATAACAAACTATTGCATCACGTAAGCTAAGCTAAACGGCACCACGATTTCTCTTAGGTATGCAAAAGTCACAATATGAATTAAAAAACAAGTATGAAAATTATTTTATTAAAAAGTACAACGAGAACCATCTAAATTGCTTTATATAAAACTTAGAACTCTTTAAATTTTCTTGTTATAAGATGATTATGTAGTTGAAAAAAAATAATTTTCACAAATTACCAACGTTATTGTCTCGTCTTGAAGTTTTAAAGATGATAAAATCTTATTTCAACGTAATTTTAATTTCTGAATAAAAGATACAATATAATAGCAGTAAAATAGGAGCTCATTAAAAGTTATCAAGTAACATTTTACACAACTTAGACAAGCGAAGCTTTCATTATTCAGTACTTTTGTTTACAAAAATGAACTCATTTTTCTCTTCATCCGTTTTATTTTTGGATGCAAGTTACTCCCGTAGTGAATTACGCTCCCGACGGTTTCAAGGGTTGTAAATCTTTTTGGAATCACAAAAGTTTGAACACTAAAACAAATTGAAGCTCAAAGTCTGTGGGCAAATAAAGCACAGCTACCGACACGACCAATTATCGTTTAGTTGGATGAAACTGCACCCGGGCAGGAGGCTTATTCTGGCTCGAAATATTTTTAGAATTACTTCGAACTGCGTTGATTCTCAAAATTTTCTACTTTACGGCGAATCAATAATTCTTCTATACTTTTTTATGAAGAGGTATTTCTGACGAGTAGATGGTTTTTTCCGTCGTTCATAGACTACAACACCTAAAGTTACAAGTGCGCTACCACCAACCTTAAACCCCCTTTTCCCCCAATTTGACCTCGCTCCAGTACCCTCAATCACTGGACGAAACACAGAGCAGGCGCTTCTTTACGTCGGCCTTCGTGAGACCGTGTTACCACTCCGGTTGAGCCGGCACATTCATGCTGAAGCGTGGCTCTCCCAAGACTGCTACTTCTACTCAGTATCTCCAAAGCATATAAAATCATATGTCAATGCATTCGTCTTCCGCGACCGGTGGGTCACGTTGCCTCTATTATTTTTACGGCTCTTCTAGTTGTTGTACGCACAGTTTGAGAGCCGGGTTCAAAAGTGATGAAAACAAATAGGGTGGAGCAACAGAATTGTTGATTTGGTATTGATTTACAAATCTCATTTTGAGGAAAAGTTTTAGTCAGATTCCAATTTTCACGAAGTCGTGTTTTGTTTAAAGGAACAAAAGATTAATATTTTAGTCAGACTATTGTACGATTATTCATAATAATAGTTGATTCTGCTTCAATACTTTTAAATAAGCGTCTTGTTTAGAAGTAACTTATATAAGTTATTTTTAGACTTGTCTATTGATTACTTCTATAAACTTTTTTGTACTATACTATTACCACTGTTCATTTGAGTGTGTCGTGGTCATTTGAGGGGTGGTTGATATGATGACGAATGACAGGGACGAATGGAAGAAGAAAACATACTGCGCCGACCCCAGATAACTTGGGAATAGGGCAGGCAGGATTTAGGATGTTTGGTAATTACAATGAAGTAATTGCCGTCTGACCTTCGCAACTCTTTAGCAGAGGATGCTTCCTCTGCAGACTAGCTACACCATGCCACCATGGTTCAGCAGACTAGCTGAACCATGGCTACACGTTGCAGAAACTAGTGGGAACGTCAAGGTTTTGACACGACATCTACCGAGAGAATGGTAGAATTACGCGAATACATTTGAAAAACTAACTGAGGTAACATCGCTCGAAGCTATAGTGCTTATACTGAGTCATAAATACGAGTATGGTGATAAACGCATATAAGTTTGCCTAGTCCTGATTTGACCTACGACCTCCTGATAAGAAGACATGCTTATCTGGCTAACCTATCATTACCTTTAATAGCTTAATAGTTGTCAAAAGTATCAAAAATTTCAAAAGGCGTTTTGACAAGTGTGACTGTGCCAATACACGACAAAAAGCTACTTATAAATTTAACTACCTAATTAAAGTGTATTAATCCAATGTACTCTATAATATAAATAATGTGTTATCACAAAATAATCTGCAAAACAAAAATCTTATCAAGTACAAATTAATAGATATCATTAAAACATTTGTAGTAAACATGGCTGAACTTCCCTGAGTTTGTTTACCAAAGTAAAGCTGTCTTAACGACCTGGCTGGACCCTCAAAGATATAAAACTATTCCTATGATGAAAACACGAGTAATAGTGTTGCTTGGATCTAAAAGTTTTATAATCTCATTAAGGAACTGACAAGTGCTAACTAGCGCTACCAATCATATTTTCTTTGAAACAATAGTTTGTTAGGAAATTGATTGGAGTTTTATCCAATAAAAAAAGTAATATTTTTTTTGTGCAGTTATACCGTGAACTATTGAAATTTCTTCTTTTCTTTATTTTGTTTGATTGTTACCCTTTCATTCAACGACTGGTTTTTATTTAATTTAAGTGTTAAAAAAATATTAAAATGTGTTAAAAAAATTGATGCCGAATTCATTAAACAAACATTTTTTTTTATTTAGTCCTAAGCAATAAAAATAGTAATTTATATATTATGTCTAAGTAGATGAATATTCCATTTAGTATTGAACAGCAACTTTTTCATTTCACTTGGAATAATTTGGTTGCAAAGTATTTTTCATCAGCAACTCCTAAGATCTCGCTGATATTCATGATGCCAGCAGAGTGATGAGAAATAATAAAAAAAAAATAGCGCTAGTATGTTATATTCTATCGCATGCCATAAGTGCTTTGGATAGATGAGATATCCAGAGAACGTTGTATTTCATATAATAGCTTTGTTTTTGCTTCCAAACAGTAAGAGATAAAAGGAGAGGCCGTTGCGACGGCGATATGTTCTAGTCAAGTAGTATTTAGATACAGGGTGCGTAGTAGAAGATATTCAATGACATGTAAATGAATAGTTTTATTCAAATTATTTTATAAATACCAAAAACTTAATTGATTCAATAACTATACACAGATTGAAATCGGAATAAACACGTGAAAGACTAGATCGCGTCAAAGTACAAATTTACTATAAGTATTTCATTTTGTCTTAAAATATTGTAAGAACTTATTTACCTATATTATACTAGCGGCCGCCCGCGACTCCGTCCGCGTGGAAAAGTAACTTTTTACCCCCCTTTCAACCCCTTACAACCCCCTTTTCGCAATAAAATGTAGCCTATGTCCTTTCTCAGGGTCTAGATTATCTGTATACCAAATTTAAATCCGTTGAGTAGTTTTGGCGTGAAAGAATAGCAGACAGACAGACAGACAGAGTTACTTTCGCATTTATAATATTAGTATGGATTGTATTAATAAGGATTTAACCTTAACAGGCCTAAAATAGACCCAATAAACTCGTCGATGTATAACGTAAAGTTTCTCCTACATTTCATTCCATACTCCCTGTATATGTAACAAATTATACGACATCTATTCAGAAGAAAACTTCCGTTTCTTACTCAAACTTTAACAATATTTAACCTTTCATGCCAGTTCTTGTTTGAAATAGACTTTTGTTTGTTGGCCCAAGGGACTCCATGGAAATTGCCCAATGTGTAAGAGTTTTGTCAGAAAGATTAACAGTGACTCTACTTATTTATTTACTCAGGTCAAAGCTGGGTATATAGATCGGGGTAGTTGGCAAACTGTTACTAGATTAGATACTTCTTACCTAACTAGGTAATGTAGCTCACCTATTATTTTATTCACTAGACGATAGTCCGCTTTTGAGTTCAAATATATTTGAACATCCAACATCCTACCAGAATATTGAATATTTGTCGTTATTAATCTTATTCGAAACTTAAGTAAATTTAAAGGTAATGTGCAAAAGGGTAGTATCGTCAATTGCTCATATATTTTTGATAGGTTTGAACGCTTAGATAATTTTGATGCACTGACTGTACGTGTTATTATTTTTAAATGACAAGACATGATAGCAGCGGCCAATATACAAAGTTTGGATCTGCACTGGCAAAACTTATGTTGTGTCTTATTCAGATGTGGTTGTGGCTGATGTGTCACTTCTAGCAAATTTTCCCATTATGGTTTTCATTTTGGAAGTATTTACTAAATGAAAGCTTACCGTGTTTGCATGCAATCAAAAAGTTTTGATTTATTTTGAACTAAATAACAGCATGATATCATTGCAATGTTTGCAACTTTGCATTTTGCATTTTAATTGTAACTTTTGATCACGGAAACAATATTATAGTTGTGCTTACAATAATTACAAAGGGAAACGTCAAAGAAATGCGGGCAATGTAGCCTGAATATTACATTATGTTCTAACATGTTTCATGAAGCGTAATTACTCGTGAACTAGAGATAAACATAAATAGGTATACAAATACATGACCTGTTTTAGTACTAGCGTTTATTAGTGTTGCGAAATTATTTGAGTTGACCTCAAAAAATATTCAGGGTATCGATAGTAACTATAGTATCGATAAAATTATGATTTCAAACAGCATTGAATACTTCTCAAAACTATCGAATAGTGTAAAATTATTGATAATCGATACTATCGACTAAAATAATCGTTAAACGGTAACTTTTTTTTTTATGTGACAAGTAGCAGAATGGCAGGCGGGACACCTGATGGTAAGCAATTGCCGCCGCCCATGACACCTGCAACACTAGTGGAGTTACAAGTGCGCCGCCAACCTTTTATCCCCTGCCCCCCGGGTGGGCCTCCGGTACCCTCACTCACTCGGCGAAACACAGCACAGGGGCTGCTTCACGCCGGTTTTCTGTGAGGCAGTGGTATCACTCCGGTCGAGCCGATCGAGCGAGGTCAGAGTATAACTATCGTTAGTATTAATTATTTTAGCTTAATTCTCTTAGAAATAACTATCGTTGCTGTTGATAGTATCGGACGTTAAACTATCGATATTATTGGCGTTATCAATAGTGTTCCATAAATGGGTGGTCCCATTATACTCAGTAAACCAAACCATCGAGGAGCCGGTCGAAGTCCTCGACGCATCATGTATTTCACATTTATATCTATGTTTAAACCACCCAAAAGTGTAAATTTCTCTATCCATAGTATCGATACAATTGACACTAATGAGACGTAGCTACACTATTGATTGGAAATCGATACTATTGATTTTTATCTTTTACAGTCGACTATCGATAGGCAACACTAGTCTGCATGGTCAGGGGTAAATAGGGTGTCATTATTCTCATAGTGTACCATTAGCATAGCCATCAGGCTGGAAATACCTACTTACCTTATCCTGCATACGAAAATATTTTCCTTCCCCATTGTTGGGAGACAGCTGCCTACCCTCACACGCAGGTTGATGCGCGTTTATCTTACTAAGCTGACCTACTGCTGATTGAAAGATTTCACTCTCACATTTACCTAGGTATACCTCAGTACCTACTTATTCCTTTTGTGGTTGGTGGCAGACACAGCATCTGATAGTAATTGTCACCGAACATGGACTAGTGCAGTTAAAAGTTGCGATTTTTTTAAACCTCTTTTCACCCCAAATCTGACTTCCACCCTGACTTATTTGGCGAGACGCAGGCGAAGTTCATGTCACTTAGTGATTCCGTCATAACGTCAGGCCGATCCTGCCACACCGATACTTTCTTGCCAAATACAGAAAATCAATGATTTTGTTTTGTGCTAAGTTGTATTTCAACTTTAACACAATGGGCGTAAGATGCAAATAAAAACTGGCAGAAATTTAAAATTAAAAATATTACATACATACGTTCTCGTTTGAAACCGTCATTCCATTCTCATAAGAGATAAAGACTCAATAAATAGCAATGACGGTTACACGTGTATGCAAAAAGGGTTCATTCAACATTTGTCCAAAATGTTATCAGAGGAAAGGCATAACCTTTTTCAATTTTCCCCCTTTCAGAATCTCGTCATCAATTACCCTACGGATGTCCAATGTTTCATACATTCTCACAATATTCTTCCCCAACCATTGGCCGATGAATACCTCTGAAATTACGTATTGTAAATGAGACGCCGAACAGTCTATAAGCAACCTTTTATCCCGAAATCAATATGAATTATCCAAACGACAATTGGAGCATATCTGGCGTCGTTATGTTTTGCAAAAACGTTCGAGACAACAACTCTGTAATCCATTACTGTTCCACCAAATGACGCGGAAACTTGACTCATACGGTCAAACCCGTTGTGGAATCACCAAACGATTTTGGACTTTACCATCACAGACTTTAGGGGTGCAATGTAGTTTTTACCTGGTCGGGCGCTGGAAAAATCATATAATGGCCAGTTCAGTCCGTTCTGGTCGCCCATTAATGCTTGGATACACCCAGATACACGCTCTCATGATGATGAATGGGCACTCTGGAGCAATGGTGACTAACTACTGAGTTTACAGGAACATTGTCCGTGTCAAACCGCAAATCGGTTGTTTTGAAAGCGGGAGCGAGCGGTTAGCACTAATTACCAGCCGAGGAAACGTTGGAGAAAATTAAAGTGCTAGGTTTTGGCTTGTACAGGATAATTTTAGCAAAACTGTTCGTGGCAGGAATGTGTGCTGTTTTAGGGTAAATTCTAAGTGCAATATCAAAATAAACTAAATGTGACTATTAACAACGCAAATATTGCTACAGACTAAAACAGACTACTCCATTGCTTTACCACTTATGCTTTGAAAACTGGTGGCAGTAACTGAATGAGGAAAGCCTGTGGTGACGGACATAGTCGGCTGCTTTGAAAATAACTAGTATAGCCATCCCTACTTTCATTAATGTGTCTCAAATTAGGTCTGTACCTTACATCATTATATAGATGTTTGTTCTAGAAAATTGTAAAAAAAGCCTTTAACGCACTGATGACAATTTTTGAATAGTCGGAAATTAATCATCTAAATAAATAGGTCCTTAATTTTATAGTTTATTGATTTGCAGGTATGTCAATAACTAAGAACAATCAGTGATTTCTTTCATTTCAGTGACAATAATACTTACTTCCATTTGCAAAATAATTTGTCCAAATATAAAGACCGTCTAGACTAGGCAAATAAATTGTAACTTCTGATCCTAAGTTAACCTCACTCACTCAACAAAACACACAGCAGCGCTGCTTCACACTGGTCTTCTGTAAGACCGTGGTATCAATCCGTTCAAAGCCAGCCCATTCATGCCGAATCATGACTTACCGATGGTTAAAATAATCTTTCAAAATACGTTTATTCCACCCTTCCTTAAGCTGAAAGTCTTTTCTGGTACGTTAAAAATTTATTGCGTCATAAAAACACGCTATAGCCGTTTGCGTCGACTTCCTACCAAATATGACATTACTATGTTGACGTCCGTCAAAGAACAAGGGGTTGGAATACAGCCCCTTTCTGTGTATTTCTAAATGGAGAATATGGATGGTTTAGTAATGACTGACAGTTTAGCGTCTATATTGTCAACAGAGAGTGATGGTAGCTTAGATAAGAACTCGCCTTCCATAATGGGAATCGTAGTTCAAATGCGAACAGGCACCTCTGGATTTTTCATATCAATGAGCGTATTTCTATCATTAACTCGGTATTGAGGGAAATACGTTAGGAATCTTGCATGTTTGGGATAATTACTGAAGCGTGTTTAACCATGATTCAGGTGGTCTGACTCCCCTGTCAAAGTGTTGCAAAGGTCTGTAGCGCTACCATGAGTTGACATCTAAAACCGACATAACGTAAACTATTGCTCTGTCTCTGTCAAATTCATCACAATGAAGGATACAAAGCGATAGTTTTCGATAGCGAGGATAGTATAATATAGTATTTCAAACTCATGGCAAGGCTACTGAACCATTGAGAAAACGTACCCTTGGCTCCAAAAGGTGACAGATTTTTATGCGACTAGGTTGTACACGCTAAGATGAAAGAAAAAAGAGATATATCTGGTAATTTACAAAGTAAATAAGAGTAATGATGATGAGCGCCTTCCGAACAGGAGAAAGCATCTTGCTTTATTTGTGATATAAAGCACAAAATAAGTGCTGTATATCGTTTTGTGTTTATCACGCTAGTGTCTCCCTTATTAACGCCGAATCACGCCAAGATCACTGTATATGCGCACGTATATGTGCGTAACCTGTTAACCTCGCGATATAGGCAGCCGGAGTCCTTTTTGTGGTCACAGGTCGTAGTCAGGGATCAAACTTCTGGTATTTTTATATTTTTATTGTCTATGGCTGGGTAACGAAACGGAGACATCCAATCTAGAGCACTGATTATATTTTGACAATTTCCAAATAGTCTGATAACAACTGATAACTTTTGCGATACGATTAATGCGAACATTGGCGTTGTAGTTACTCGTTATTATTTTGTATGATTTACTTAATGGGAGAGACGAAGGCACATAGACTCCGATGGCTCGGCCACGTTGAAAGAATGGTATCAGATCGGGGCGCCAAGAGGGCATATCTTGGGCAACCTACTGGTCGTCGGCTAGTGGGGCGCCCACGCTACCGCTGGCGGGATGTAGTGGACGCGGACCTGCAGGAACTGCAAGCAGGAGATTGGCGACAAGCTGCACAAGACCGAGGCAAATGGCGACATCTTGTATCGGAGGCCAAGACTCATTTTGGATCGCTGAGCCATCGGAGTAAGTAATTAAATAAGTACTTGTATGACAAAGCTGTGGCTTTAAAGCGATAACTTTAAAGCATGGTCTAAGCGTACCTCCGCATATATAATTCAGAATTTGAGGAGTGGTAATTACAATGAATCGACTGCCATCTGACCTTCACAACCCGTTGACGACCCAGTTAAAGGGTTGTGAAGGCCAGGTCCCCTAACTAGACAAACTAAATTATGGTAAAATGTTTCAGGTACGCCCGGGTTTGGTCTGGTAACCACAATGAGGTAATTTATTACCTGACTCCCCAAGTATTGGATCACGGTGTAAGCGTGCTCCGGGATCCGAAGTCGTAGTTTTGGTCGCAACCGAGTATTCCGCACACGCCGGAATGAATGAATGAAATAAATATGGCCTAAGTGCGTACTTAGTGCGTGCGTACTTAAAATGCCGAACTCAAAACAAAACTCCAAATCACAATGTAAACATCCGATAAAAACGTCAATCACGTCTAAACCAAAGCCCTGGTTAGGGGAATTGTTTCAAAACTTAAAATACGCCGAATCCATCCTGAGAGTTGCGTGGAATAGATAAAACCTTCCATATAAGATATTCAAATCCCTTAAGTGCACGCTGCGGTTGGATTGCGCGAAAAAGTCCCATTTTGAAGCGTTGTAAAACTCTTTATTATTCTAGGCTCCCAGGTGTCTTGAGTCGAGATACAATGGAGGGTTGACGGCGAGCCGCAATAATAGTTTAAGCCTAAAAGGTTTGAGTGCTGATGTTTATTTGATTGCGTTGATTTGATACTCGAAATTTCATCTTCTTTACTCGTAAAATATTTTTTATTGTGTCAACTAAGCATTTTCAGAGAGCAGAGCGCCTTTTGGACTGAAAGTTGACACAGAGGGCAATGCACTCCTGAACTTCTAAAGAAAATAAAATTAGTTGTAATGGGACGCGAATGTGACGGCGAAATACTTTTTTATGCAGCATGGATTGTAGATGATAATTAATTATGTCACTGTAATGTGATATTTTTCGTTTTCATTATCATGAATATGACTGGTATTGAGCTATATATATTAGGAGACACGAACACTTAAATAAACTGCACTTTACGAGGCACATTTACATGCCATACTCAATACGTGATAATCAAATGACATTATACTGGCGAAATATCCGTAAAAAACATATAACCAATAACGTACGTGATCGTATTGGGTATTCCTTATTACCCATTACCCAGTTAATATGGCTCGATCCGAGTCGAAAATCAGTATGAAGGCAATTCCGTACGTAGATATTAAACGTGAAGCGAACGATGTGAGGATTTTGAATTTCCTGCAGTTGAAAACATAATTTAATGCCGTCGAGTTATTTCAATTTCATATAAATCGCAATCGTATGGGTAGGGGAACTCTCAGAGGGTCTTGTATACGGCACGATTCATCGTTAATGATCCGTACTTTCAAACTAATCAAAATAACGAATTGATAGTGTGTTAAATTGTTAACGATTTACTTCAGCGAAGTAAATAACCTGGGTCTTTTGAAGGCCAAACTGAAGAGGCTTTTACGGGTAGGCATGGTTGGGCACCTCATATTCACTTAACATTAGGTTGTTAATCTGAGACTCATCATCAGCAGCCCACGTTCGTCCACTGCTGGACATAGGTCTCCCCCAATGCACGCCACCGCTCCCGATTTTCGGCCACTCTCATCCAGCTCACTCCAGCCAGCCTTCGAATGTCGTCATCCCATCTTGTAGCAGTCACATATTTAATCTGAGACTAAAGTCACATATTTATCTGTCTCTGTTACATATAAAAAAACTTATGTCATTATGAATATCGTTATGAACAAATTTTTCGAACATAGCTCGGGTTTGTTATCGATTACCAACCTGCATTAGGCAAGTACGGAGATAAAGCCCAATTCCATCATAGTAGCTATGACTTGACTCCTATAATGAAGGCCTTGGCCCTGCAATATATAGGCTGATACTATTGTATATAACCAATTAGTCCCGCGCTTTAAGATCAACGACCCTGACTCTAACATAATATTATGTGGCAAGAACAAGTTACTAAACAATTGATCGTAGCTATCGATCGTTACGACACCATTTACGATTGGGAATCACTAACGATAGAGTTTACAATTTCGTTACGATGAATGATGAATCGTACTGTATATGGAGCCCTTTACGGGTCCGCCTCGCGACTTAGCCCCGTTTACGGTAAAGATTGTGGGAAAATAAATTCCGTTAAATGGGTCCAAATCAGCGAATTTCCAGGAATTTGAGACCCAGGCCTTGTTCCGTCGGACGAGGGGCTTCCCTTTGACGCCGCCCAACGGGTGTGCATGTCGTCTCAGCATACATATTTATGACACGAAAAATGAATTTGGTAATTACGTTTTCGATTGTCTGCGGGGAATGTAAGGATTTTTCCCAACGCGTAAAACATTTGAAGTCCCACAGAGCGTATAATTAGTTAAACGAAAGTGCAACGGAGAATTCAGAACTCTTTTTATGTCGCTCAAGTTCAGCTGTGCGTTCAAAGAAAAAGTTTTAATTTTCGTCTTGTTTCTTTGATAGGTTTTAATTCGTCCGTTTTCGTGGTTTCTTGTGTCACTTTTGTTTTGAATTTAATTGAGAATTTGTATTTATGCTCTGATCTAACTGTTTTTAGTAATTTTTTAAGTTATCGTATCATAGAGTTATTCGTTTGAGTACTATACATATTATGCGGCGTAAATAGGTACTCCGTTTTCGCGTTGAATTGGGTTTCGTAGCCGAATCACCAGCTAGAACGTTATTCAAAGTTAATCATAGTTTCTGATAAATAATATCCATTTTATTGATTGTTCCTCTGCGAACAAAGCTAGCTTTATATCGGGGTCACCTGTCTAAACCATTCCGCCCTCCCCCATCTCCTCTGCTTTAGCGGAGGCAAGTTTAATAATAATAACCTTTAATAATCACATTGAATAAGGTTCACACTGTTTGCGGCAAGACATTGTGTATCTGCTGTAGTGAAGTTAGGTTTTTATAAATTGAGAACCCATTTTATTTTGGAAAAGTGCAATTTTATAATAAGCATTCCAAGCTGGGACCATGGTTTAGGTTTCGGGAAGTCTGGTAATTACAATTGTTTTTTGGTAACCCAGGGAACGCATATCCGTTACGCGTACCCGTCGGGGGGTGGAAGGGTTATGTTGGACTCCCCCGCATGACGGCGGGGGTACCGACTAAAATCCTTGGGACTCTCCCTCATCGTCCATCGCGAGAGATGTTATAGAACCATGGCGCGGAGCCTAGCACCATAACATCCCCCCCGCTGGTAATTACAATGAAACAACAGTAGCACTACCATCATTTTTTAGTGACCGAACTCGCTAGCGTCGGCGTAAAACAAATCTATGAAAAGATGTACAGCGGCCACTTGAAAAACTAAAGTCGGTAGTATGAGTTGTCAAATAGAAATCTTTCGAAATGTATTCGCTAGCACATCGCTAGCTAACGTTTTCCTGTAGAAGCTCTACTGCTGTCAAACCTTAGACAGACACACAACCGAAGAAACAAAAATATGATACTTAAAGACATTTATTACACCCATACACTGAAAAAACACAAGTGTTCATCACACGAATGGTTGTCCAGGGTGGAAGACTATTCATAATTAAAGGCACTATATCTAACATATCCGCTGGAGCCGTAAAGTCCTTGAGTGGAGACCGCGACTCGGCAAACGTAGTGTAGGACGCCCTGCTACAAGATGGGATGACGACATTCGAAGGCTGGCTGGAGTGAGCTGGATGAGAGTGGCCGAAAATCGGGAGCGGTGGCGTGCATTGGGGGAGACCTATGTCTGATATCTAACATTGGCAAAGCGATATCTCTAGGTATTGAAAACGCAAAATAACTATCAAAAACACAGCTTACTTCACGATAAAAATAATACGACCCGCAATTGTCATGGCAAACGAGCGTCGTTTATTTAAACAAGCGCTTGTGAACTACAAATTGAATCGCGGACGCCGGCCAAAATCGTCGTCGACGTCAAGTGTCTTCAACCACCTGAACACTCGTTAAGGTGTTCCAGTACAAATGAGAAATAATTGCCGAAGTTATCGGGCCGCGCCTAGCCCTAGAGATGTGACGTTCTCTCACTACGTTTCTGACAACTTTTGTCAGAATCCTGAGAACGTTCGACTTTAGGTATTCCTGTTAGCTGGTGTATCACATTAGCTAGTGTAATTTAGTGTCAACGTCCTCATCACGGTACATTAGTATTACGCCCGTGCGATTCCGCAATGTTAGAAATACTATATAGGGTAAAGGTAGGAAAGATACTGTAGTAGAATAGATGCCTCAAACAACGTGTAGTAATCTGTGCGAACACTACACTCACAGTCTTTCGTTTAAATCCAAGCGTATATCCTCCCTCCCCTCCCTCCGTTGTATCTGTGAACATTTATATTCCTTTAATCACGTCTTCTACCAATCATTCTTAACAACACTTTTGGAAATACGCATAAAAAAAATAAACTTTTCACACAATGTTGGTCGCGTAACTTGTTATTTTTGTAACATTCGAAAAATTATCGACAAATTTTCAAAAGTTGTAAAATAAATGTTGTTCAGAAGGGTTAGTAGAATGCGTGGTGAAAGGGATGTAAATATTTACAGATACAATATGTATACCTGTCGACTTTATCGTGCTCTTACTCTATGCCTACTAAGACCAAATGATGCGCCGTTTTTTTGATAAATTAGTGACGGTAACGGAAGTATAAGTAAATGTGGAAAAGGAATATGAAGGTTGAAAGTGCGTGACTCTACTAAATGCTGTCCATGGACAGTTATAATCGCTTACAATCAGGTCATCCGTCTGCCACCTAATACAAAAACCTTTAATACCTATTGCGTATTGCTAGGACGTTACCTACTTTACATTAGTAATGAAATTGATATTATTATGACTTGGTGGTCGTACCTTAGTCGATAATAGCATAGGGTGCATCAGCTATAAAATTATCAGTCAATTATTCAAAGTTCCTGTTATTTCACAGACACATGATTAAGGTACAACTGTCAGCCTTCTTGCGAAAGGGTGAATTATTTTAATAACTTGGCAAGACAATAAAAACTTTAATGATAGGTTTTTAGTACTACCTTGCCGTAACACAGTCTTTCACTAGTACGGAAGGTAAAAGATTGAGTCTCTGTACCTACCTACATTATGTTTTGATAAACTTGTTTGGAATTAATTATAAATTAAAACTACTAAGTAATGGTAAATTTTATTCAAAATAATTATTTGTATTTTTTAAATAATGTGATAGATGGCAGACGAACAGACTACTTACTAGTAGGAAAACTCGCCCGCGAATTTCAAGATTTTTTGGTTGGTCACTGTTGTCACTGTTCTAACCTAACCTAACCAATATTTTTGTGATGATTATACTGACTAAACTCGACTAGAACGACGAAAAAATATTGGTTAGGTTAGGTTAGAACAGTGACCAAACAAAAAATCTTGAAATTCGCGGGCGAGTTTCCCTCTAACCCGAAATCTCAATCTTGCTTTAGCTGATAAACAGAATATGTTTTTTTTATATTATTTAGTCTAGCTTAGGTCCATACAAAACATTTATTGTTTTTCAGTTATTTTTATAATCTAACGTGTTGGTTTCTTATGCCATTTAAATTCTTGATTAGTTTCCCTCTTTAGCCAGACAAGAGTTTTTAAGTAGTTAGTTTTTTTTTTTCTAGCTAACTCTAGTTTTTTAACTATTGTCTCTCCAGCCAGCTTCATTTTTAACATGAAAATAGTTTTTTTTTAAAGTCGATTATTTTCTCCCATCTCTAGCTAGCTTCAATAATTGACTTTTGGATTTGAGCCAGCACAGCCGTTCCATTACGTAGGCATCATGGAGGGCCAGAGCTCGGCTAGGCAAATTTGATTGCGGATAAAAATTCGAAGGAGAACTTTGTTTTAATATTTTATGACTTATCTGGTTCGTGTGGTTTTAGAAAGCATAATGAATCCGGTAGGAGCAATAAAGTACTAAATTAGAGTTAAAGGTTTAAGGACTTCTTTAGGTAGCCTAATAAAGATTTTCTCTTTCTTCTTCTTTAGCCATTATCAAGTTATGTATCTTTCTTCTTCGGGAGTTCCAATGCACTTTGTTCTTGCCAGCCTTTTGATACACATTTGAGATCTTCCATTTTGGCGTTCCTCACCCCTCACAGAGAATTAAAATGTCAAATACATAAAATATTATGTTTATGAGTAAATTCGTTTTTTGGCTATACGAGTACGATAGGCCGGATAGCGCATTTGGTAGAGATACGTCAATGGTCGTTAGATTCCCTCCATGGATAAACATTCCTGTGATGAACTCTTGTGTTTATTCAGTGTCTGGGTATAATCATGTATTTAAGTCTTATATCGTTGTTTCCTCTGTTGTTCAATATCCGTAACACAACTGCGCTACTTAGCACGGACTAAGGTAAATTATGAGATGTTGTGTGAACTTAGTAGGTTATTAGATAAATAGATCCAAGTATCGTCCGGTGAGTCTTTAGCTCAGTGTGGATTTACCGCCATCGCCATATGCGGCTAATGTTCGCCTTGACGGCAACTTTGCCGCGCGTGATCTACAGCGCAGCGCTATCAACAACAAATTACTATTAGTAACTTGTAAATGCTTTTGGAAGTTCTCCTTGAGCGGTGGCGATCTGGTAGTTTGCTTAGGACAATTTGATTAAGGTGTGACGGCTACTATGTGTCACGTGGAAAGATAACTGCATTATGCTAAAAGGAAATACTTGTAGCAGTTGGTGAAATATGTATGAGATTTGCGGAGCAACATCACTTTTGGATAAAAAGATTTTTGCAGGACGAAGATTTGAAAATTTAAGATTGATTCATGCTAATATCACAACAAGACTTGGCTCTCACTCACTTAAAAAGTATTAGGGAAAACTTAAGGCATTAAGTGTAGTGTAGAATGTGTTTCAGGTGACATAATAGGTACATACCTACACAAGTGTCTATATTTCATCCCATTTCTAAAATTTCTGAGACCTGGGTCGGGTTTTTTGTAAATATATAGTTCGGCTTTGTGATCACCAATCAGCTTAAGGCAAGCGTGGTGAAAAAGTCTAATAGATCATAGTAGCGATGACTTCATTTCTATTATGGGGGCCTCTGCCCGGTAGAGGGTTAGTATATAGGCTGAGACACAATCAAAGTAAACAAAGGTATTGTAGGTGTCTATTGGCGGCGACTACCGCTTACCATCCGGTGATCTGTCTACTACCTAGGTATTACATAAAAAAACTACTCAAAATCTTTTTAGTACGTTATACAGCTACTTTAAAACACTATATTTACCAAACTATTTGAAACTCAATTGTTTCATTGAGTCCTTAACTTAGAGCAGTATTAGGAAGTTCTCAGCAACTCTGAATGTAACTTGTACGAGTACAATGGAGTTTGAATCACTCGCAGACACGGGGTGCGATTGGCGAATGTTCTGTTTACCACAAACGTATCGGGAAACTTTAGAGCTGATAAGATACAAACTACTCTACTTTGACATGCACGAGAATAGAAATCCAGGCTTAGTGTGAATTAAATATGCGTGAGGTAAATAAAGGTGATCTTCCAAAATAGTATTGAGGCTTGCTAGGACCGTACAGTTGTCATAACGACAGATTTCAATTTTTTTTTTGGGTGCCCCATACATGGAACTGAATAAAAAAAAACTACTAAGGCTATTTACTCGTGTAACTAAAGTTAGTGAAATCATTTCTATAATTTATTGCCTTTTACAAAGCCCACAAAGTTCAAACACAACACGTATTCTAAAATAACAAAAAAATATCTATAGATTTTACGCTTTTCATGAAGAAAATAGAAAAAAAAATCGGATATCCGCGTATTCGTAATGCAATAGACATTCGTTTTATGCTCATATTAAATGAGTCATGCCGTGATTAAACCTTCCTCGGAAAACAGGACAACGCTTATCGTTTGGTGATAACGCGTTCTTTATGCTTCGCCCTTTATTTTAGAGACATTTAGCGGAGATATCATAATTGTGTTAATCACGGTTTATACTAAGATGAACTGAGCCGGTGAAGAAACTGGAAAGTGATGGGTTCAGATCTTCCGAAGGACAAAGCACTGTATGAAATAAGTTTCCCTATTTGGTATAGATTTTTACGGCTTGAATAGCTAAAAAAAATAATTAATCGCTGTAGGTAATTCGGATATTTGATCATAAGCAAGTAGTTTTTACTAACAAAAACAGTTCTTTGTTGTAGAATTAAACAGCAGTACAATAATTTACTGCCCTAGTATTATAAATGAGTCACAACAAAGAAATTATGAAATTGATTGCACTTATAATTTGGTTAAAAAGTAAAAATGAATATTAGTGCCATTGCCGCTAACGTCATAGGGTATGGCCCATGTCATGGCCCATGGTATGGCATGGTACGGGAACTGCGTTAAATCCTAAAGCATTCGTTGTCATGACTTTCTTGACATACTTATAATGAAAGATTGTTATTCTAAAGATATGCACAGTATAAAAAATACTATTGTTTATAAAATTGGAAATGTCTTTGGATCTTTGAAACGCAAACTAGAACCAACCCACAAAAACTTACTTTCGAGGTTATGAAACTGTTGGTATAGAAACGTAATGGAGAGTCTATTATATGTAAGTAACTCGATTTCATCCAATATGAGGGTTGTTTCTTGTTTGCAAAACTGTGAATTATATCCCTATTAAAACATCAGTTGCAATCAGGATTTCATGAAGCATGTTAGACTCATAGTACCTACCTCCTCATGAATCATACCACGTAAGAATTTCAATCCATAAACCAGCAAGAACGCCTTCTTAACTCCGTCAGTAAAGTTTTCAACACGTCGACACTACAAGAACTTTACACTCAGCTGAACTAGCTTCCAACTTCCAAGAATCATAAACTTGCTGCTCTATTTACCCCATCAATACGATGATATCACTCGAAGTACTTGTACTTACCCATAGCACTACGTTGAAACAGAATAGTGTGTATTTGATGCAGTAGATTTGTGACTCCAATTTCCCTACTGCTGGGCCTTTCCCATCACCTCTTCCTGCTCCAGCCATCACTATTATCACTTCTTTGAACACAGAACACAAAAAGTTTTATTCAAAATAGGGCTGTCCACAAGCGTCGACAAATTGTAACTGGCAGGTTATCTAGAGATAAGACACATAGCTAGGTTATCAGTGTTTGTTCTGATAAAACGTACGAAAAGATAGCGACTTATGAATTGCCACACCTGTTTATTGTTTTATACACCACGCTAAGTTACTTGTAGTTTGGTGTTTGGTTTTCTTTTGTTTGTACAGTATGACTAGGCTTATTTGGCACGAAAGAGACATTAACACGAGGAGCTACTACTTTAATTTTTTTGACATGTCTTTGAGTATCGCTATATACCTACTTACTCGTATACGACCAGTGGCCTTACCATGAGTTTGAAATATGTACTATCCTCGCTATCGAAAACTATCGCTTTGTCTCTTTCATTGTGACGCATTTGAAAGAGACAGAGTAATAGTTTACGTTATGTCAGTTTTCGATGTCAACTCATGGTAGCGCTACTGTATATAATCTGATGACAGGTGCTTATAGTCGAGCCGTTGTATCATGCCCGATTTGACAATACCTTTTTTTTATTTTGCATTTATCCTTGTAATGAGGAACACATTTCGCGAA
Source organism: Cnaphalocrocis medinalis (assembly GCA_014851415.1). Taxonomy (NCBI): domain Eukaryota; kingdom Metazoa; phylum Arthropoda; class Insecta; order Lepidoptera; family Crambidae; genus Cnaphalocrocis; species Cnaphalocrocis medinalis. The sequence goes on along the minus strand of CM026278.1, from coordinate 1,484,273 downwards.
TCATAAAGAAACACTTTTAAATATAAAACTTCATTTCATAATGTCAGTGGCACCTAATTATCTAATTATTTGTCTTTTATTACTTAAAATAATTTGAGAATAAAAAGAAAACGTAAAATTTTCACTCAGTATTACGCGTTTACAAAATTACGCCGTTTGACACTTTTTTAAAGTGACGTAACCGGTAATATTCACCGCGTATTTTTTTTTAATACTAGTTATTTGTCACTTGAAGGTTTTAATATTTTATTTTTTAAGTCGAGAGTGAATAGGCTTCTTCTGGGAAAGCACGCTACATCTTAAACCTCATTGTCACTCTCCATCAGGTGAGATGAGATCAAGAGCAAACCCATTAACCTAATACCTATACAAAAAAAATATTTTTGAATATGGGAAACTGCCCTTAGTGGAAATAACTGTGACTTATATGATTCGGCAATTTACCGTTGTCCCTCACTAGTGCTTTCAGTCTGACATTTGTCAAATCGGGCATGATACAACGGCGCGACTATAGTCATAATTTCTGGCTAAAGAAATACGTCATCGAAATATGCAGTGCGACAAGTATGTTTTCTGTTGAAACAAATGCAAGTAATATTGACTCTTAGAGAGTGTCACATCAATGACTAGTTTTTTGCCACTTTTCAAAATTGGCAAAACACTAGTCATTGATGACACTATCTAAGGCATTTCTCCCTAGTCCAAAATATTTTTGGCCAAAGCAGCCTTCTATACTGTCAAATTTTGGTTGCTTTAATCCCGAATCCCTCATAACACAAACAAAGCACCCTTTTGTATGTTAGATATCCAAATACGCAAAATTAAAATTAGTTGTTAAATAAAAAGGAATATTTACCAGGCAATAATGTATTGGTATTTTTATTTTGCTTATTTTGACGTTCTTACACGCTAAAGGGGCTTTATTGGTGTTACCTATAGCTATGGTGAGGGCGTTGGGATTAAAACGACTAGAATTTGACGGTTTATACTATAGGTATTCAAGATCTTTATCTTGAACTATATCGTGAATTTGTGGCTAACAAATGTTATGCATAAGATAAAATACAAAACATATGTAGGTTTACTAGAATCAATCAATGCCTATGGCTTCGTCTATTTACCTACATAGCTTTCTCATTAGTTATATTACCAATAAACAATATTATCAAATTAACTAGTGGCCCGCCCTCGCTTCGCTTCGGTATTTTAATTTTTTGAACGAAGTAGAATTCACAACAATCAAAATAATTAGCAAAAAGAAATTTTACTGACACTTATAGGATTGATAATTTTGGTGATCGTAAACCTTAATGAAGGAATCTCAAAAAGATTTGATTTTAAAAATGTTGGAAACTCTATAACTTTACTTTGTCAAATTTAATCAGTTCCCCCGTTTACCCCTATAAGGGGAAGGGGGGACTTTTATAAAATTTTTATGCAAAGCCTAAATACCAATTTTCAAGATTCTAGCTTCAAAAATGACAATACTTCGTTTCAACCCCCTTTTCCCCCTTTTTAGGTTGAAGAAAAAAATAACGAATTCACTTTCATTACATTTGTAGGCAAAGCCCTATATACCAAGTTTCAAGAATCTAGCTTTAAAATTGACAATACGGTGTTTTATCCCCCTTTCTCCCCTTTTTAGGTTGAAGAAAAAAATGCCGAATTCAATTTCTTTACATGCAAAGCCCAAATAGCAATTTTCAAAGCTCTAGCTTTAAAAATGACAAATTTTCCATACGACGTTTTAACCCCCTTTCACCCCTTTGTAAGCTGAAGAAAAAAAAATGCTGAAATTACTTTCATTTAATTTGTATGGAAAACCCAAATACCAATTTTCAAGACTCTAGCTTTAAAAATAATAAATCTCCCATACATTGTTTTAACCCCCATTTCACCCCTTTATGGCTTGAATTTAAAAAAAAACTAAAACAGGTCAATCTTAGTTTTTGATAAACAACCATAATCCAAATTTTCAAATTTCTAACATCAAAATTGAAAGACTTTTATACTAACGTAAACCCCCCCTTTCACCCCTTTAGGGGGTGAATTTCGCAAAACCCCTTCTTAGTGCGCGCCTACATAGTAAGAACTACCTATATTTCAAATTTCATGATTTTAGGTCCAGTAGTTTTGGCTGTGCGTTGATAGATCAGTCAGTCAGTCAGTCACAGGCCGAGGCGTTACCTCTTTATTAATAGTATAGAAGATTAGCGATAAGAAAGCGTCCCTTATCTTGATCTGGGTTTACCATATCTACAAATCTCAATACATGATATCCAACATTTAACAACCAGGTTAAATCAAATGCAATCGTGGTCTAATAGTATTAAGATAATTTCTAGTTAGATATTCTGCATCCAGGGGCGTAGTCAGGTAATAAAAGGTCCCCTGCTCAAAAAACGATTAGGGCCCCTTACACGTACTTTCCATTTGTACCTACTCGTATTCGTACGCTACATAATAACCAAGGTTTTTTTAATCCTTAATACTGTAAATTTTTGTCTTTAATGTCATAATAAAAATCAGTACGATACGATCAATCGTGAACAATTCATTGCAAAGTAAATGACGTATTTACATAGACTTTATAACAATCGAATTTTACTATCAGTTGTGAGCTAAAGTGGAGATGGGAAGGACACCTGGCAAGTCGCAAGGATGATAGGTGGACTAATAAAGCTTAATGGCAGTGTAGATTAGGACGACGTCCTGTGGGTAGACCATCTGCCCATTGGTCCGACGATATTGTAATTGTAGTAATGGAAACAACGGATGAAGCTGACAGGTGACCATAGAGAGGGATAAAGAAGAGGATGTGGGGTGATATGATGATGATGTTAATTCTCGTGGGCGTCATCAAAGCACTTGGTCCGTCTCAGTACGTATACTCTGGTTTTTAATCATGTGTAGTAAACTGACAGATGAAAATGACAAGTTTTTATGCATTTTGGCATTTTGTATCTGTAAAATTGAGTGATAATGTATGGGGATAACACCTATGTGTTATCCCCCTCAGTCAGTCAGTTTACTACACATGATTATGAACCAGAGTATAGTACTCACCGTGGCCCGGGGCCTTATGTGCTATTCACTGCTGGGCCCTTTGCTTACGCCCCTTAGTACATTACGTTGACCGCAATCATGTCTGGCTACTGTCAAGCAATAGTGGCAGAAACTCACCTGCAACACATTTCATTACTGGTCTAGTCCGCAATTTGTGTATTTGGTAACCAAATACTGTCCTAACTCTAACTGCTGCACTAAGAGACGTCAATGAACTTTGATTATCACTTAAGAAAAAGATAATGACTCTTATTGCAATTCTAACAAAGAATAGTCATAATTATGATAATTAAAATAAAGGTAAAATGATGTCTCCAAATGCCGCGGTAAGTCACTGTGTGTTAAGTGGAAGTTAATTGTATGTTTCTTAAATAATTAATAAAAAATCTTTATCTTCTTATACTATATCTATCTTATATCTTATATACTCTATGTTTTATTAACAAAGAGGTTATCAGTGCCATCTATTGGTAGACGAAGTGAGGGTGGGCCACTTGCATTTAGTCTGCATCTGCATTTATGCCATGATAGAAAAACAGCTAAAACTATATAGGTATAATATTTGTTAAATATTTCAACGACAAAAAAAAAACTCTTAATGCAGAACGGGCACTACTGGAAAGATGTAAAACCTTTAAAGTGCATTGAAATTGCTTATTTTCAGTACTAGTCTAGATTGGGACTAAATCAGGGTAAATTGTCTACCGCAATATTTTATTAATCCAAAGACGGAGACTAGGCGTTTGAATGACTTGAATTGTTCAATAATAAGTAGTCTTGACAAAAAAAAAAACAATCAGAATTAAGCAACATGTACGAAAGAATCCACTGAGTTATTAGTGTGCCGTGGTGTATAGTGTTACGCCATAGCCCCCATTGTGTCCCCTGGAAGGACTGTGAAACATCAAAAGTACCTACTGTAACACTAAAGGACTGTGAAAGAAATATCCGCTGGATGGCGTATTGTAAAATTATGGTCCATCCATGATAGGTTATTTTTGATGTGAGATGTCAAAATGTCACTAAACAACCGATAACGTTGAAATTGGACCTCAGTCTCACTCCGATTGGTGGAATTTTCACAGGCGATAGTCCCCATCGGGTGTGCATTAAATAATTGACCCGCGTAACGGCGTATTTGTTGAGAAACGTTTTACAGACTCCTACGCTTGCCACGAATACTAAAATTTATGCCGTTGCAAGTGTTCGATTTACGGCGAACGCTCCGTGCGTGGGGATTTTCTAAAACGTCGTAGATCTTCCTTATTTATGTTTACAGCTTATACCGGCCGCATCCATTTCCTATATAGTTTGAATCCGTTTATCGGATTTCGAACACGTTTCGGTCGAATCCCATATCGTTGGACTTGATATATTATAAGCGGTGTGCCCTTACAAAATTAATGCCCTCCAGAAGAATCGGAATGATGCCGCAAAAAATAGGGATACAATAATAATGCGCGTTCCAGACAACTAAGATTGTTCTTTCGATGTATGTGCAAAGTTTCTACCCAACTGCAATATAGTCTTTCAAAATGTAAATAACATTGACTTTATTTATTAGCCACACCTTTTGTATACTAGCCGCTTTCGTCGAATATTTTCGTAATATTTATACTTTATACTCTTTGCTTTGTTTTTTTAAATATAAATATACAGATATGTAACTCAACATTCACATTCCAATTGGACATTCAGTAGATCCGATACGATTGTTGAGGTCGCAAGTCCAAAGGCTTTACATACATTTCAACGCATTGGGATACAGGCCAAGTCCGAGGCTGGTAGGATACTCAATTTAATCCAAGTAAGGTCGTAGAGTTTTAGTAGTTTTAGATCATGATATATGATCTAGGGACCATCTTCAGACTGGTCATCTGTGTTCAGACAGCTGCACGTATACTGGACCTGCCCTTTTCCTAGGTTATCTGGGGTCGGTGCAGCATGTCTTCTTCTATCATTCGTCCTTGTCATTCGTCTTCAAAATTTCAAATCATCCATCCCTTTTTTCGCTATGTCATTCTTCAATCATCTTTTTATCGCCCGACCTCTGTTCTTTACATTCATAACTCTAGTGGTTACATGCTCACCCTATCTAATTACATCCTAGTCATGACAATTGGGTATTTGACTAATCTCGATTTAGTAAAAAATATTGATACTCTATTAAAATATTGGTAAATAACAACCAATGGCCAACATTTTCAGTTAAAAATATATCGTCTAGCTGGTTTTGTGAGCATTCAAAGTTTCATAGGCAAGTCCATTTTTTAAGTATAAAATTAAAAAATAATAATTATATCATTGAACTACCCGTTCATTTTCCACCAACTTTTATTATAAAACCATTTACTTCAACGAAACATTTGATATAGCTACCATACAAAATTTACTAGACGCGCATACAAGAGTTTGCATTGTGACGTCACAATACAATAGCCATTTGTATAGAGCGTTTTTGGGCTTGCCCAAAATATGTGCTCTTAAAGTTGTGATATCTCAGGTAATTCAAATGAGAATCAAGTGATTCTTTCAACGATGTTTCTTAAATTGAGGCGTCTTTTGATTAAACACATAAAAAAATTTAGTCAAATACCCAATTCCGTGTGATATGAAATGTATCGCCATCGATACGATAAAAGTCTTTAAATACCGAAGAGTGAACTACTAAAATAGAAAACAAAATTGTAAAAAAGTAATACAGTAGAAAGTCCGAAAGCAGCCACAAGAAATAAAAAATAACTAAAAATACTCATATATATATATATATATTATGCATTTTTATACCTTGTACTTTTTTCCTTTCGCCTCCTTACTTGCGGTGCATTCGAGCGAGCGAGCTGTTCGAAGTCACCTCGAACACAATGAGTAAGAGCCGGAATAGGTACCAGGAAATCAATTTGTTCGAGTAATATCTGCCCCTACCGACTCTGGGTTGTCGCGGTGTCGACGAAACTAGAGGGCTAGATCAATATTCTGACGGATATGAACGACTTTATAAAAATATCTTTAAAAATAAAAGACTCCCATGCAAAATTGCAAGATATGAAAAAAAAAGTGAAGTATAGTATCAGCCAGTACAGAGTGTATCTGTGAATATCCCTCGTCTTCTTTTAACTTGCCGGCTTCTTTATGCCAGAGAGCTACAATTTGGGTGTCTTTAAGTAGAGAGTGAATAGGTTTCTTCTGAGAATGCACGCTACATCACAGACCTTATTATCACTCTCCATCAGGTGAGATGAGGTCAAGTGCAAACCAATTTAAGAAAAAGAAGACTTCCCATACAAAATGTCATATGACCGACTGTGTATAAAAATGTTAATTTAAAGTAAGTGTGTACCTAAGTTTATAATTAATATCAATTTGAATAACAATTTGATACTTATAAAGCAGGATCGGATAAACTTAAAGACTGTGATCATTATTTTCTGCTTCTCATTACCTAACCATCATCATCGTTTCAGAGTTTTGTCCCCGATGTATTCCAAGCTATCGGTTCGGAGCCAGTCATTTTGTGTTCTGGCCGCCAATGTCGATCGTTTCTGTTGTGCCGGGGCTTGGTGTCCGCTTTCCTGCTATGACTCCTACACTTCGTTCAGTTTTTTTCACAGTGGTAATTATTCAACCAAACCAAAAGAATAAAATGTCCCAGAATAGTGCAGCCTTACATCTAGCTCCAACATCAGAATACTGCGTTTAATATTTTTGTCGGGGTCGAGTCGCCTACTCGCTCACGAAGACGGCGCACGGTAATCAGGAAAATTATTTACTCATGTCTGCGGGACTCGTTGTGCGCGTCAGGGGTGCCTCTGACAACTGACTTGCTAACTAGGTGCTATGTCGTTAGGGTCGATTTTTCCGTAGAATATTCACATCTTTAGTTTTTTTATCTTATTTTGCAGTTTGGTTGAAATATACTTTTAAGTATAATAGCTTTTCAATGTATGTAGTTTATCATACTACTAGTGAGTGACTCGTCTCCACTATCGGAACATTAGTTTAATCTCTGCCAATAGATGGCGCTGGGTGTCGATTGATTCGCGTAAAAGTTTCGCTTTTTCGTTTTACCTATGAGTTTTTGTGGTAATTTATAAAATTTATTTACCACTTTATAAATATATAGTAAAAGATTTATTATTGGCGATTATCATAGGTATTTTCATTTTGTTCCCGAGAAAGCTATTAAAATCTTATTTACTTTTGTAAAGACAAATTTGGATTTTTCTCAATTATTTCCAGTTCACATTGTTGACATTTATTAACTTGTATTTGTTGTTTCTTTATAATTACCAGACTCACCAAATCCAGAATTTAGGTACTAGACGTTCTAGTTCCGAAGCAACAAACTTGCTAGAAAATTATTCTATAAAGTGTATGCAAGTTTGACATAACAAAGTTTGGACAATCGGGGGGGAAGGGGATAAAAGGTTAGCAGCGCACTTGTTGCATGTGTTCATCATGGACGGCGGCAATTGCTTACCACCAGGTGATCCGCCTGCTCGTCTGCTACCTATCATATAAAAAAACCTTATCTCAGTTCCACGCGCTTTCCCAAGCAGGGCGCAGTGGCAGACGTCCCCGAGTGACGCTCCACAACAGTCACGATTGCAATAAAGAATCCATGACTCAAGTATTAATCTCAAATTGGACTTCTGGTAGTCATTGTTTGAAAAAAAATCTCGTCATCGCGATGTAGAAAATAACCACCGCACCGCGCCCGACCGCACAAATAACTTGGTAATCCAGTACAAATACATAGCATTACAATTTTATATTTGCGGTTGTCGCCTTTCTTGAAGAACAACACGAGTATCTTTGAAGGACCACATCAGAAATGATGTAATCCGACAAAAAACCAGAGTCACCGACATAGCCCACCGAATTAGCAAACTGAAGTGGCAGTGGGCTGGTCACATTAGCCGCAGAACTGACAACCGTTGGAGCCATAAGGTCCTTGAGTGGAGACCGCGACTCGGCAAACGTAGTGTTGGACGCCCTGCTACAAGATGGGATGACGACATTCGAAGGCTGGCTGGAGTGAGCTGGATGAGAGTGGCCGAAAATCGGGAGCGGTGGCGTGCATTAGGGGAGACCTATGTCCAGCAGTGGACGAACGTGGGTTGCTGATGATGATTTGCGGTTTGCTTTGCTAAACAAAATGCACCGAGTTCGTTTCGTTCCCTGAACCGCACAAATAACTTGGTAATCTAGTACAAATACATAGCATTACAATTTTATATTTGCGGTCGAACTTTGCTTCAAAATTATCAAAGCCTTGAAACATCATACCTTAATCAACAAGCTACAGCAAATTTTGTCATAAGTTCTCAGAGCTCTAGGAAGATGGTTTTGTATACAATCGGGAATGACGGGCTCAGATCATGATGTCTTTCATTCTAGATGCTCTGTTATCCAACCTGATGTACGACTATTAGACGCGATGGGTTAAATCTGTATTCGTACTGAATTATTTTTCTGAATATACTCACTGCACATTCTCTGACACTTTCAAGCTTGAAAGCAAGTGAAGAAGACAAAGACACTCTCATTGTTACATCTTAGAGGTTACCCGCATGAAAATATATTTATGGTTTTGAAGGAGCAACGACCGAAGGTTTGAAATGGCGTGCGCATATCTAAACCTCCACACATTCGGTGACAGTGGCGTAACAGCCACAGACAAAAGTCACCGGTGCGCACTGGAGCACGCTCTGTAAGCATAAAAATCTGCATAAGCAGCAACCCTAGCTCGTTTCGCAAGCGGAATGAGGAGCCGAGGGGGAATGCACCCGGGGCGCTCTGTAAATAGTCACCGCAATGGCTTCTTGCAGATTAATTTCAAGTGAGAGTGCATCGCCGGTATTGAGAACGCAGCCAGATTGCGTTTTGTGTGACGTTGTGCTTTACTCGGATTTTAAGGTTTGAAAGGAGCTGTTTCAATGGCTTCGGTTTGGGATGGTGTGGTTTTTGTAATACATTAGGTACTCAGCTAGTTCAGCGACCCAAAATGAGACTTGACCTCTGAAACAAGAGAACGCTACTTTTGTCGAACCTGCACTACTTGATGCTAGTCATTAGCCTGAAAGTTCTCGCAGACCTACGAAGAACCTAGATCGGCGAAACAGGGCGTCGGCCCATATCGGTATGATTTCTTCACAAGACAATGGCCTGCTGAGATGCCGTTTAATTAATCAAACATTTACATGTAACTTTAGGTTATTCCTTTCTCAAATACGTTTAATACCTCCCTGATGAATTGACGCCAAACCAATAAACACCGCTATCCTAACTTGGATTTGCATTTGCCCAAGAGCAAGACGTCCTCGATTCTCGGAGATCTGGTGCGGAGTTGCGTCTCGAGTTTATTGTAAACAGGAGCGGAATCGATCGAGTTGACCTCAAAACCGCATATTTCGCTCACTGGTAACGTTAATCTTGCTACCAGTTGACAATTGACAACGGGTAGTGTTCGCGTTAAATCCGGGCTGGCCCGTGGTCAGGAAGGGTGGTTTGAGAAAATGTTGTTTTGATAACAGTTGGTGTTTCAAATTCACTTTGTGAGTTTTTTTTATAATATAGAAAGGCAAACAAGTGGCTTACCTCATGGTAAGTGAACACCGCCGCCCATGGACATCAGCTACACTAGAAGGAGTGCGTTGCCGCTCTTTTAGGAAGGTACAGGCATAGTATATATATTGAAGGTATTGAAGATTTGAATGTCGTACCGATTCAAAACTGACTGACGCATTTGCTAGTGACTCTGACCAAATATTCCTGTGATGAACACTTTAATTTGTTCAGTATCTAGATGTTACATATACAAAGAGTATATATGTATATTGCGAACGTAAAATAACCCAAACCGTAATTTGATCAATTTCCTTGAAGGTTGATACTGACAAACTATAGTAAAATAAATTATTTAAATGATGTGAGGTTTGTTAATCGAATAAGAATTCATCCCACAGCCGTGTGGTCAACATTTTTCAACTAACCTAACTTTTTTAATGTGATAGGTGGATATGAACGGATCTTTTTTCGAAAATATTTCGGGGGACGTTAGGGACAGCCGAGGGTGAGCAGCCGTCCCTAACGAGCACAGGATGACCGGTGCAATGCTGGCGCTGGCATCCCGGCACCATGCGCCGGCTGGCCACCTCCAAGGAGAAGAGGGAGACGCGCATATTCTCGACGTCTACCCTTCCTCGCTCTTACACTCACCATATCCTAGACTATGGTACAAAAACACTAAGCTAAAATGAGTCAGAAAGACATTATTATAAAGCTGTATATGCAAATTGCAACCAATATATTCCCTAAGATTTAACCTTTCGCTCCCTAGCTCAAGTCAAGCTCCGTACCTACCTGAATAAATTCCCGTAGCAAAAAGCAACCTAACGAAATAATATAGTGATCCTAAAGGAAAAAGTAAATTTGCAAATCGTAACTTTACATAAAGGGTCTGTTGTGGCTTGTTTGGAATGAATGGTGTGATTTTATTTGTACCGAGACGCCAATAAATTTTTACTTACGTTAGCCCAGAAGTTTTATACAGAATCGTACCTACTAGTAAGTTTGGAATAACCTTATTTTACTTAAATGATTTGTGGGTACAGTTTTTTTTGTTTATTGGCAAAAAGACATTTGCGTTCCTTGATAAAATCTCTATCTGTCTATGCTACAGAAATCGATAAACCTTGATATCTTTTTTTTTATACTAGAGGCGGCAAACGAGCAAATGGATCACCAGCTGGTAAGTAATCACCGCTGCCCATGAACATCAGAGAGGTCGCTGCCGGCCATTTAAGAAGGAGTACGTTTCTTGAAGGTCCCTAAGTCATAGCCGTCAGGAAATACTTCCGCAGCTAAACTATTCCACAAGACTGAGGTTTGCGGGCGAAAATTCCTCGAAAAACGCACAGTGCTAGATCGCCAACCATCAAGATGATGAGGATGGTATGACAGCCGCTTGCGCGTGGTTCGATGTATATTAGCGCGATGAAATCGACGGCCAGCGTTATCTATTAGTACAGAGTGGAACTAAATGTTCCGAAAGAAAGTGAGGATAGGACACTAGCTTATTCCAATATTATGTCATGATTTAAAGTAATTTATATGAATATAAAAATATGAAAGCTTTCACTTTTTATCACATCTTTACACAAAAAAAAATGTTTTGTAGACTTTAAAACTCTTGAGTGAAATCTGCTGATTCTTTACTTCAATAACATCTTAAAAGTTCTTCTAATTAAGTTCTTACATGGGATAAAATATTTTTTATTATAAAAAACGTGAACAATTATGTGCCTGGGGTTAGCAATATTAATTTTGATTAAATTTCTTCACAACAACAAAAAATGTTTTTTATAATATCTCTTCTGGGCATTTACAAAGAGACATAACCGTAATATAAATCGTTTTCAATTGCTCTATTCGAGGAATACTATAAAGGAATAAATGTTTACTAAAACGCACGAAGTATGCTTGAAACTAAAAGCGAAAGAAAAGTTTAGTATTAAATTGTAATTTCTATTGACACCTCAAACAAAGAAAATCAGAATCTAAAATATCACAGAAAATTTCTAGACGAAGATTTTAATAGCTCTTCAGAATGTTATTCTTTACTTTCTTGAATATCAAAAGGTTGTTAAATCTCTTTGTTATAAAAAATCTAAATAAGACACTTGGGATTATGAAACATTTTAATGAAGGATACATTAATTTAGAAATAATTAACGATTAAAGCGACGACTATGGCGCTGAAGTTGATATGATATGCCGCTGTCTGTCACGGTATGATAAGGGTTACTGTCAAGCATCTTATTGTGACTATTTAAATACCTGCCCCCGCTCGCAGCTAAAGCTTTAACTGAGGATTTTATGTATGATGGCACTGACACGTGAATGATTATATAAAGTAAAGTATTAGCCTATATACTGTCTCACTGCAGGGCAAAGGCCTCCACCATAGAAATCAAGTCATCGCTACTATGATAGGATTAGGTTTAACCTTGCTTGCCTCATGCAGAACAGGTTTTCTCACGATGTTTCCCTCACTGCCGAATTAATGGTAGAAATATGCACACATAGATTAAAAAAAACATAAGTGCATGCTCGGATTTATTTATTTACGGAAACGTGATGAAGCATCTAGAATAGATGATGGAAAATACTGTCCTTTGTAGTTAGGTCTTAGGGCTAAGTTGAGGTAAGTAATATAATGTGCTACTAATGTAATACACTTTTGGTTTGCCAAGAACTTGGTGGTACCTCAATTTTTTAAGTACAAGAATGAAGTCATCAAAAAGTGGTACCTAAACATTAGAGGTATGTTGACTGGTGATAAAAAAGTCTACGTTTATAGACACTAAACTTACAAAATGCAATCTTAATGTAGCTGAAATGAAAGTCCCATAAACCAAACAGCACCCCGTATTCGTGCACGTATGACCCAATATATTACATAACCTGGCACCACAGTTCCATTAAGAGGAATAAAGGAGGACGCTTAGAAGACATCGCTTTGTATGTATAAGGGAATTTGTGCACAGGTGGAGAGCACAATTAAATTGTGCAGGAGCCGCCGTCCGAGGAAATGTAATAAACGAGTCGCCTCCGACCAAATATTTAGAGAGCGGCTGGGGCTCCACTGGCTGCGGATAAGGAGTCAAACTCATGGAGATGTCAACCGAAGCAGGTTGAAAGATATTATATTCCTCCGGGATTGACATATTAATCTTTAAACATACTTTCAAGACTTTTTATAATAGAGGCTCTCTTCTAATTTAAAATTGTTAATTTTTATAATCTAATGTCAATTTCGTTTAAGGACAGTACGGTAATGACAGATGTCATTACCAGAATAGCCAAGCGATTGTTCTCATAGATGTCATAACCGTGGCTCACGACGATGGCTTCTTAACTGGGAGTAATGACTTGATTACTTGAAGTAGTAGTACTTAAAACCTTTCATTAAATATAATTTGTGTTTATGAAAGTCCGTGAAGGTATGTCACATATGAAAACTTTTAATTAAAGTTTTTGAATATAGTTAAAAAACGAGTAAGCAGATTAACTGAGACCTAAAATAATTTGCCTACGAGATCAGGAAAGTTTCTGATAGATTGTCGGCCTAAAAACATTATCGCCCGAAGAAAGTAATACTTGTAAATGAGTCGCCTCCGACCAAATATTTAGAGAGTGCGCCCGTGGCTTCACTGGACGCGGATTAGCGTCTGTTTGCTCATGGCTTGAGATGGCTCCTTCAGCGCTTTAACTGGGAATGATGAGATTTTAATTTTTATGCGAGTTTAACCTTATTTCAACAACAAGTTTCTCTTTTAAATGGTTTTTCGGTATTCGGGATCCTTGAAAATAGTAGATATTTAAGAGGTTTGTTTTATTTTTTTAAATTGGTGGCAGACGAGCAGACAGATCACCTGATGATGGTTAGCAATTGCCATTGGCCATCGACACCCACAATTTAGTAGAGTCAACCTTCTCCCCTTCCCCCAAAATTTAGGCTTGCGATATTACCTACTCATTTATTCGTCGAAACATAATGTATGCGCTGCATAATGCCGGTTATTGTCTGCAAGGTTGTGGTATCTCTCCGGTTTAGCCGGTTCATTTATACAAATTCTTGATATAAACGGGGCTAAACGCGAGGATATTTAAAAATAAGTACATTATAGCACTTACTGCTTGATGTTTCGACTGCGTTAAAACAGCCGTGGTCACAAGCGGACTGGAGGCGCACGGCGTCGTCTGCTACGCCCAGCTCAGTCATTTATGGCGATAAGCAGCTCTACTAAGCTCAAGGGATTTTGATTTTTAATTTGTCAGTCCAGTTTTTCCTATTTGTCGTAGTAAAGCCACGTTCATACGCGGTTGACCGCGGCATAGTAACATATTCACATACCCCTCCCCTCTCGTGGCCCTGATTCTATTAACACAACAATTTCACCAATCTCATACAATTGTCTTATTTTGCGTCCCTCACATTCCTATTTATATAAAGGCTTTGTCGCCTTAATTAATTTATTCATCCAAGCCTTTTCCTTTTAGTTTGCAGTACAGGAATTATATGCATTCATGTACACATTGTTTCTGAGTTCCAACAATGTTTTGTTCTAGGTAAGTGGTGGGTTTCATTATATTTTGACATAGTGGCACGGCCTCTTTTGTATCTGGACTTAAGCTAAAATCACAGATAGTGGTGGTTTGATAAAAAGTTAAGTTAGGCCTTGTTACAGCCTGTCTTAAGAGGCGACTAATCGGACCCAAACCTTCGAACTCCGTGAGGGAAAATATTGGGTGTCCTGGTAGGTCGTGCAATTAAGAAAGCTGCATTGCGCCTAATAATTGGTGTAAAGTGGCGTGTGTGATTTACCGGAACGGTCCAGTCCCGGCTGTGGGGTACCCGACCGCGATTGCGCTGAAGGGTACACCCCAGGGGGTCCTTCACACCACATGACAAGGTGAAGGCCATGTTTCCCTAAAAAAAACTCTGTTACTGTTGTAACAGAGCTTGTTAGCTCATAGCGCAAAAACCGGGTTTTCTGTGACGTTTAGGCAGTACAATGCAAATATCATACAAATAAGATAATATACTTTTAACACAGGCACTCTATTTATGTAAGTAGATATACTTATACGCTTATACTACATAGGTTTGGTTACGGAGATGTTGCGATGCGAGCGTTGTTTACGCAAACACTTGGAGAGATGTTCCGACGCCGAATATCAATGAGCGGGGAACAAACAACATTGACACATGGGTTTTTCGCTAGTACAATAAACTGTTAATAGTTTGTTTGTTTTCGATTCTAGTTTTTTTTTCACAACATCTTATACATTGACCTGACTCAGTATTATGTAGCTTAAGCACTTGTGCAACAAGTATCGGACCACAGAGGAATCACAAATTATAATACTTAAAAACGTATGTTACACCCAGACACTGAACAAACAAAAGTATTCTTACTTCATAGATACTACCAATATGGATGTCCCTATATTTTTTAATGTGGTAGGTGACAGATGAGCAGACGGATCACGTAACACCTAGTGGAGTTACAAGTGCCCCCTTTTGCACTTTACAAAACACAGCGCAGGCGCTGCTTACGCCGGGCTTCTGTGAAGCAGTATCACTTCGGTTAGACTAGCCCATTTATGTATTAGCGTTGCTCTCTCACGGTTTATGTATTATTTGGTAGGCTCAATAAGTAATACAGGCTCACAGAAAAATCCACTTAAAGGTGCCACATTCTATGTTTCGTGAGGTAAGTTCGTTTGATTCTGAAATTTACTTCTCACTCTAAAAATATACTTCCCTTCGCCAAGTGCCTTAAAGTGGTTCATATATTCGTCAATCTTTCATTACCCACGGTCTCCGAGTCCCGGTCCAAAGTGCTCAATAAATGGGTAAGTTCCCTACGTCCCACATCCCTTCTGATAGACCCCCATACATTTTATATTAGAAGCAGACACAAATCCTAATTTGTAATGTGAAAGGCTTGTTTTTGTGTCGTCTTTTATTGATTTTGGGATTTTCTTTCTTCGTGATCAAATTGAGTTGAAACTTTAGATAGATTCTATTTTTTCCACAGAAATAGAATACGAGTAAAACGACACAACAACAACAACAGCCGCTTGCTTGCTCCAGTCTGACCGGCGCTTGCGCTGTGTTTCGTCAAGTGAGTGAGGGTACTGGAAGCCTAATTGCGGGAAAGGGGGTTAAATGTTGGCAGTGCACTTGTGACTCTATTCTGTTGCAGATGTCTATGGGCTGCTGCAATCGCTTACCATTAGATGATCCGTCTGCTCGTATGCCAAGTATCACATTAAAAAAACTTAAGTCTCAACTACTTTCTGACTGTTATCTATCTATATTATTTATAACAGGTAAGTTCTATAGACATCTACAAGGCTTAGAGGAAAATCACAAAACACTTGCGCAATTTAATCAACACCCAGCGCCATCTATTATACAATCTGAAAATAATGTACCAAAATGAAGTCAGGGTAGACCGCTAGTCTGTAATAAAAGAAATACGTCACCGGCGCAAATTAGTTCCAATATAGCGCGAGCAAGAAATAATAAATATTTCACAAGAGGGGTACAATTTTTAAAGGCGCTCTGCGACAGAGAGATATTGCCGTACTTCATGTTAAGTCTCGTTTTTAATTACTACTGAGTACTTGTAAGCCTCTGGCTCAAACTTTTAGGAGTAAGATTTTTCATTTTACGCATATTTATTTGTTGATTCATCTTAATTTTAAAACGTAATGAACAAACGAACCGCTACATAATCTACGTAATATTTTAGGTAGTATCAATTTTTTTATCTTCAATAGTTTCACTTTTAACGTGTGTGTAGATCCAGCAACTCGTGCTACTACGTGCTACAAGTAAATAATATTATAATATTATACCGCACGAATCAAACCGTTTAATAATAATCAAACATCAGATAAGGTAAGTTCGCTAGATCACAGTCAGACTGGAAGAATATACAAATTGTAGGTAATACCAAATTTACAGGATTTCTAAGGCATTCATGAAGACTTGTTGATACTGAGATTTTTAACATAAACCCTAGGTAACAATTTTCGACCCCATCTGGCTGTGCACCCGAGGAAACATTTTATGAGACGACCGTACACATAATAAACTCCATACTAGAGTGTATACTGCATACTCAGTTAGCCTCATTCATCGTCTTGTTTAGCACCACGCGTGAGCCACTTGAGCAAATGATAAACAGAGTGGTCGGGAGGAACAAAGCCCTTTCATAGGTACACTGCGAAGACTTTAAAGCGAGGAATACATCCTCTAATTTTGCGGGTATCTATGGACATTGGCAATCGCATAACATCAGGTGATCGGTCTGCCAAAAAAAAAACATTAAAAAATACCTACGCCTCTGCATTGACTGAGTTTTTAACCACATAATTATGTATTTACGAGTACTGCTTGACGTTTTGTGTTGCATTATAATTTATAACAGACGTTGACAAGGGAAAATTCAAAGAACTGTCATCAGTCTAATCAATGATAGAATAAATTGAACACCACCCTATTCGTTTCTGAGACACTTTCTCTCCTCCACTTTTGAGGCGCTAGCATACCTTGATCTGAGGGTGAACAAGTATATCTATAAGTATAAAAGTTTTCAAGTGCTAAAAAAGAATGGCTGCGTCCGTGTGCAATATGTTTGTCTATGAGCGTGTGAAACACAGTATATCACGCGTACCTGTCACACACCCTTGCTTCTACCTTTGCCTTCTACAACTTAGTTACTCATGTGGCCATATCAAGCGCGCTTCATAGTAAACAAACGCTGCACGCGCACTAGCAAGTTTTTCATTAATATTCTCTTCATATTCAAATCCTATTCGATCTGTGTTATCGCGAAATTCGCATCACGCGCGTACGGCGCTCCTCCCAGGAGACACGGAGCGTGATTGCCTATATTATGAGGCTTAAGCACGATGATTCTGGTCTTTGTTTATTTCAAACAAATCAGCCGGTTTATTGCCTAATAAGCCGGATTCAGGCTTTAAACGAATTAAACGCGACGGGGAAAATATCAGGTCTGCATTTGAATGAGGCTGTGATTGAATTAAATATTTGGTGCTGAAAATAGTAGATAGGAATATTTTAGTAGGAAAGTTATTTTTATTTGAGGCTGATATCAATCAGTTTAAAATGAGTATGATTCTTACTTACGTGATATTAAAATAATCTTGTGCTAACAAAGAAGTTATAAGTCCCAAATAAAAATTGTTCAACGGCTGCTATCGTAGCTGTAAAGACATTGCTTGTCAGCCATAATATTCTGTGTTAAAACAGTGTAAAACAGATTACTTTTATCGCCCCGTTTGTGTCCTGGAAGCCATTTGCGAATCATCGATCTCGTCAAATCATAAAAGTAACTTGGAATAGTGGTGCGCGATGAACGGTTAAAAACCCAATATCACGTACAATATCGATATTTATGACTAGTTTTTAACAAAACTTTCTCAATCAAATTTAAAAGCGTGTGGAAAATCCGATGGCTTCCTGTAGTACCTATTGAGGTCCATTGGTTATTTTGATATGAATGGTCAAAATATCACTAAGCAATCAATGACGTTGTGGGAGTATCTCAAGTCAGTCAAACAGTACGCCGTCTAGTGAATTTTTCGCACGCGAGCCCCCATTGTTGTTGAAACAAACATTACATTGCCCAAAATACATCTTAAAAGGCATTACAAATATTTGTGTACGTACAAAGTTGTTGGTTATCTTCACATTCTTTTTCGTATCCGCGGACGATGGCGATCACTTACTATCAGGTGACCCGATTGCTCATTTGCCTATTTCATAAACAAATCACTTGCAGTTTATGAGAGTCATATCGAGAGGGCCGTGCTATTAATGGATATTCAGCTATTGCTGTTTAGTACCAATACTTTGGACATCATACCTATAATCGTACCTTTATTATATTTTCGTCAACTACCGATTGGATATTGTTATGTTATCGATATAAGACAACACTAAGCCTGAGTTTGCTGGCTGTAAACATTTATGATTCATGTTTATTCAAAACGCTGGCTGCGGCGCTTTGCAGTCGTAAAGCAGTTTCGAGCAAAAGTCACAATTTAGTAGCTGACTTATTGGTATAAAATATTTTATTTGTCAGTTTGGGTAATCGAGCAATCATCAAATCACAGGTGGTTGACTGCAGGGACCCAAACGCATACGTGGATGTTGACAATTTTGTATATGCTTTGTGGATTGTGAGTGAAACATACTTATTCCGAAAAGGTCACGGATTCAGACAGTTAAGTAAGACTTACTTAACTGTGTAAAGTAATGCACTACCAGTATGGCTCGAAAATGTAGGGATACCTATATTTTATGATAGTAGAAGAGCTGACTACTGCTGCTATTAGTGAAACTTGGAACTATGAAAATTAGGTCCAAAAAAAAAGCGAGGCCGCTAGTTAAGTATCAATTATAAGTTATTTCGCAGTATTGTTTTTCAGGTCAAAATAAAGAGTAAAAAGCCTTCATTGAATAGTATATCCTTATCGATACTATAATGAATAAATACTACACAAACGTGTACCAACTCCGAACTATCTTAATTCTAACTTTCATGCTGATCCATTGCTTTCGAACTATGAACTTACTCGGCAAATGTGACTTTACTTCATGCGAAACACTCGCAGCTGATAATTTACACATTAGATAGTTACAGGTCGAATCTTCCAACTATATGTGCTGACATAGAACGGGAAAACCCACAAAAGGAATTTCTCGTACACTCGCCGCGGTTCTGTACGTATAGTCATACATTTCTTCAATCATCATTTTTTTATGAGATAGGGGGCAGACGAACAGACGGATCACCTGATGGTAAGCAATTACCGCCGCCCATGGACACCCGCAACACCAGAGGAGTTGCGCAAATGCGCTGCCGACCTTTTAAGAAGGAATACGTTCGCTTTTTGTAGGTCGTATCGGTTCGGAAATACCGCTAGTGACTGTCAAACAAATTAGATTAATTACAATCTTTTTCTTTCCATGATAGGTGGACTATAAAGCTTATCGAATAGCAGCGTCGTTGTCGTCCTGTGGGTAGACCTAAACCTGTTGGTTCGATGATATTGTACTGGTAGCGGGGAAACAATGGATGAGGCTGGCAGAGGACCGTAGGGAGTGACGTGATAAATAAGAAGCCGATTCTCAGCAGTGGGTGGATGTGGGCTGATATGATGATGGTGACGACTCTTTGTTCGACCCGAGAATCAATCAAGGACCTACCTACTTAAACCACTAGACCAATGGGGCATGTGGAAAATAATATTCTGTCGTAAGTTATTCCGTCTTGCATACTTATTAGCAGCGGGTGCGGATAGAAAACAGATCCGTGAGTTTATAGTGAGTCTAGATAAACGGACTGAATATTACTCCTAGCGCCACCTGGTGGCCGTAAAACGTTTAATTTGATACTGAAGAGAGCTGTTGAGCGTTTGAGTGTGCGTTGCGTTCAAAATTAAACTTTTAATCGCCTGTTAAGTGCTGGCTTTAGGGGTATATTTTTTCATTTCATCAGATCGAATGTGTAGGTATTTTACAAACCTAGTCTACGAAGAAACTACTCATATACAAAGAAAGTACTTAAAAATCTTCTTCCTCTATAGATTTATGAAATTAAAATAACAGTATTTCATGGGACATTCAAGAGTAGAGCGAATTTATTCTTAGTTAATATTGCACTTAAAAAAATCCTCGGAGGGTTCAGGTGGGACTCCAACCCACAACCTTCCACAAACCGGGCAGATGTGCTTCCACTTTTACACCATCCGAACCCCTTACTAAGGCGACGAATTTAGTGTGTAAGTGCGTAACTCGCTATGAGCTGACGATAGTCTCATCAATATTGTAGAATGTAGGTATACGTACAATATCCAGTGGAAACATTACTGCAAATATTTGACCACTAGTTAAGATGAGACTGCTAAACGAATTTATTAAAGATGCTGATGCTTAAAACTGAAATCCATAATTTAAAAATTTAATTATTTTCCCCTGACTTTTTACGATACACCTTACCTCAGGCACGTTGGATATAAATCTTCATAGTCCAGTAACTTCGACCTATTAAAATCGAGCCAGTTGATTTACAACACACGATATATAAATGTAAGATCGGGGGATAAGTGGAAAATATACTTGGTAGTTTATTACTACGAGTATAATTTTTATTCTGATAGGTTTGCGAATTTAAGGCTAACCCATTATATTCGAAAACCTAATCTTAATGATGAACCAATTGCGCAGAAAATAAATATAAGGTATCTAAAATCGAAAAACATAAAGAATTGAAAGCAAAATCATTAGCTAAAAGCGCTGTCTACTAAGCTCTTATATTTTATTTTATTTCTCTACCACTTTTACTTGCTTTTAAGAGATTGCCTACTTCTTGACTTCTACACCGATCATTATGAGAGGACTAATAAACCACTTAACAGAGTCTTAAACGCACAGTCTTAGTTTATTGAGATTACACACACATTGTCGGTTCTCCTCTACACATATATCTGTTCCATTAACAAACATTGGTATTGGTACGAGAATCGTACCCGCGAACTTTGCCTCCCAACAAGTGTTCAAACTACTGCGTTAAACGGGTAGCCAAAATATTTTATGTAGATGATGAGGTTATTGGTACTCGTGTCATTCCTTATGACTTAAAATTATTGATATATTTATTCCAAATTTACGCACATTTACTTTTTTTTGGAATGGTGCGCTACCAACACCAATGGATTGCCTTCCAAATACGTCACTACACCTTGCCAGTCGAGTCGGCAGTTGTTTTCCACATAGGTAACTCTCCGGTTAGTACGAGTAGGTCAACACAGCATCGTCGCATGTAAATATCAATATGGCCCACGAGCCAAGTTTTGACTTGGTCTTTCCTTAATGCCAGGGGACAGTGGCATCAGCTCCTCAAGGCAAACGTCGTAAAATATTTTACAGCGCAATCAAATCGAACATTATCGCATGAAAGTATTCGTAACTTCAGCTTGGACTTAGTGGAAATATATCTTATAAGGTT
Organism: Cnaphalocrocis medinalis; assembly: GCA_014851415.1. Lineage (NCBI taxonomy): Eukaryota > Metazoa > Arthropoda > Insecta > Lepidoptera > Crambidae > Cnaphalocrocis > Cnaphalocrocis medinalis. Next base: position 1,462,587 of record CM026278.1, on the reverse strand, counting down.
TAAGGTAAGAATCTCATATTATTATACTAAAGAATACGTATGTGTGATACTTTTGAATTAGCATTGATAAAGCTTTTGCTGTCAGAACCCTACAATATTTTGAATCAGTTTTTTGTTATGAGACAGGTGCCAGACAAGTAGGTGAATCACCTGAAAACAACATGACGTGTAAACATCAGTAAATATCATTTGTGTGTATGTATGCGAGTTTGTGGGTGCGTGTGGATATATCAAAGTGTATGTGTGTGGGTTCGTGTTCGTGTTAGAATTGTTGTATCTGCACATAAGCATCTCTTTATATCTGTAAGGCCCTGACAGCAGACACATTAGAAAATCAATTATTTATGCCTTTTAAAAGGCTTTTGGGTCTGACGGCGTTAATTTGAAATATCAAGTAGTGTCACTGCATAAACCTGTCTCGTTCCCGCTTCATTTTCAAACACGCCATTGTTATATCTCAGACGTTTTCGTATGCCTGCTACCGAGATCCGCCGAAGGGCGCATTGATAAACGAGCGCTTAAGCCGCGAGACACGCATACAAATATATTGCCTCGAATATTTCATGTTTAATGTCTGCCGTTTCTTGCGATATGTGTAAGCCGGCCGCTGATTTCTGAGAAAGGGTTTTTGCTACACGCTGCGCAATGTTTGAGGCTAGCGGGGCGCTGGTTTATATTCCTCTCCGTGCTTTTTTGGGAATAATGTTCTGATTTAAGATGCCTTGTGTTTTGGTTTATTGTCTTCTGCTTGTGATAGGCAGGTCAAAAGCTTATGTTGAATATCCAGATGGCACATTTGGTATTGACAAATAGCGTCAATACCAAATGTGATATATACGCCTAAGGCTGTGTGTGGGTTTGATCCCCACCCTGGACTTCATCCACTTCTCTGTTTTCGCAAACATTTTTTTCCTCGTTTGTCGTTTTTGACATAAAAAAAATCAATTTTCAATGAATAACAAGGGATTTATTACATACCACCTAGATAGGTAGGTGTGTAGACATTTACGTCCTTTTGACCACGTCTTTTAGAAGCCATTTTTTTTTGTTCAACGACTATTGAAAATTCGTCGAAAATTTTATCGACACATATACAAAATGTCGAAATGTATCCGATTGTGTAAAAAAATATATTATTAATGCAAATTTTCGAAAACTACTTATTGAACAAGTTGTTCAGAATGGTTAGTAGTTAGGTAGAACCCGTGGTTAAAAGGGGGTGTAAATGTTTGCCGATACAGCTTGTATGCACACGTTTATCAATATTTTAGTAAAGAGTAAACAACTTTTACATTTCTTAAAATAAACTAAATACTTAGAAAGGTTCTGAAATCCTCAGTAGGTACCACCATAATCTTCAAGACTAGCTATTTTACCAAGTCAACTAAGGTAACAGGTTGGAATTCCCTTAAAAAGTTAACATTTATCTCTCCTACTCTTTATATCCGCTTCTTTTCGGATAAGGTTGGCCCACAATAACACACAGTATAGAGAGTAGGAGACAATCTATGATTTGGCTATTCTGATAAATACGAGTACATTGAAGCTATTTATGTCTATCTGGCATGGGGACCAGTAGCGCTATCATGAGTTGACATTGTTTAAACTGACATAACGTAAACTATTGCTCTGTCTCTTTCAAATGTATCACAATGAAAGAGACAAAGCGATAGTTTTCGATAGCGAGGATAGTATTTCAAACTCATGGTAAGGCTACAGACCAAGTAAATCATGGTTACACGAAAAAATAAGGCGTGTTCATACTGTAAGCCCTATACAAAATATAATCAATTGGTTATCGTCTGAGTAAGCTGGCTTCTGAATAACGTCTACCGAATTACTTCACTAAAGTAGTACGGACCGGTGATTTTATCGATTCACTACGGCCAATCCCAGGTGTAATGAAATCAAGGAACCTTTGAGTTGGTCTGAATTTCGCACCCCTTGTTGGGTCGTCCTTGTCCTTTTAAACTGACAGAGCCTTTAATGGAGAAGACGTTGTATAATTATCTATTCTTGAACCATCCACGAACTTTGAGAGACAAACGACCCTTGGTAAGGAAATAACTAAGTACTTATATAAGTGCCTACTGAATATTTTGTAACTTCTAAGTTAATTAGGTAGGTACTGTACGCTGCTCGTATCGATAAATCCGCTAGATGGTGTACTGTTAGACTGAGGTCCGACTACAACGTCATCGGTTGTTTAGTGACATTTTGACAACTCACATCAAAACACCAAATCACTTCAGTTCCACAGTACGCCATTGTGCGTCAGCTTTTTTTTAAACGGGTTAGCCCATAATTTTTACCCGACTACGGCAAAGCAAAAAGAGGGTTATGATTTTGACAGGCTTGTATGTATGTATGTTCATCTGAACTCGACAAATGACATATCATTATATTAAGCGTCTTAATTGTCCGCTGGTTACATTTTCATGTTTGGAAAGGCGTAGTCACACGTTCATATACCTACCTACCTACCGTAGCACTTTGACAACGTGTGACTGCGGATTTCCAAACATGAAAATTTATCTCTACATAGTGAATATTGCATACTTCAGAATAGTATTGTATGACATTATTGTAAATTGACAACGAAGCTTGTTTTATACTTTTTCAGCGTCGATTTTTGTTGTAGTTGGATTTTAGTTTTTTTACTTTTATTATTTTGATAACTTTGGCTCTTTGACCTAAACTTGGACTTTGTAAATAATTAGATGGTGGTATAAAAATATCATACTGGCCAGTATTGGTACGGATGAGTTTACAAGAGTGACGAATCTTCGCTGCAACGTAGCACACCATACTGTTCGTAGCATAGGTGCTACGATTTATCAAATTATATACGACATCATCGTAGTATGCTACGAGGAAGAGCCATCTTGTGGAAAAGGTCTTAAAGTTACCGTGTTTTTGTACCTAATTTTTAATTTTTATCTTTACACTGATTTTCTAGATAAGTGAAGGCCACACTTTTTTATGAGATAAGGGGCAAATGAACAGACGGATCACGTGATGGTAAGCAACTACCGGTGCCCATGAACACCCGCAACACAAGAAGAGTTGCAAGTGCGCTGCCGACATTTTAAGAAAGAGCTTCATTACATTAATGCCCGGTGAATATCCTTTTTTGTATGGACAAACAGCTGATTTTTCTTTTGCTTATTCTGATGATCTAACATGCTTAAGGGGCTTTATTAGTGTTACCTATTATAAGGGATTTGGGATTAAAACTACTAAAAATTAAAGGTGAACATGACGCTACTGGTCTACCGTAGCCCAGGACCAGAGTAGATGAAAAAAGGGCAGGGCCCGGAGGCTTTTGCCCTGCAGTGGAACATTACGGGCTTATAATAATAATATTCGAAGGCTGCCTGGAGTGAGCTGGATGAGAGTGGCCGAAAATCGGGAGCGGTGGCGTGCATTGGGGGAGACCTATGTCCAGCAGTGGACGAGCGTGGTTTGCTGATGATGATGATGAATAATAATAATAAAAATATGACGCTGGCTAGACCAATGTAAGAAAATAAAAGTTGTTCCATTATTTTACTAAAACCACTAGCGGTTTTGCAGCGAAATAATGGTACCTATTCAAGGAAACATCTGCTAGTTGCACCTCTATTCTATTTTTAGAGACCTTAGGATATAACCGTATCTTCAGGGTTTTATCTCCGCTCGCACTGTTGTGGGAAACAGAATGCAGTTGTCGACATGCAAACAGTTGCAGTGTTCAGTTGTAAATAGGGTTACCAAGATTCAGGAGACCTATTCTTGAATTTTCGCTTCGTCCAAACAAAACTACTCGTTTTGCAAGTCACGTCGTCTCGTGAAACGCATGATTCATACTTTTCCCTATTTTTGAAATCACTCGCTTAGTGTATCGCCAATCTTGTTAAAGTATAGTGTTAACTCGTTAATATTTGACGTGTGATTTGACGTAAATGCGTCCACTCGCCTCACGGAAATGAGTAGTTTACACCACTCGTTGCAAATCGCTCGTTTTCGAATGATTCAAAAATGCGGATGTCCAAAATCATGCGAGTCACACATTTTTTAGTGAGACGACAATTCAAAAATAGGTCTCCAGGAATTGTTTAAATTTTCAACTGCGGATAAAACTAATCGGGGGATAGAGTCATGTCTCCAACTTAAATACTTTATGACTATCTGATCGTTATAGCCACAAACTTAATTTTATACTTGGCAGAGCAACGCTTCAGCATGGATGGGCCGGCTCGACCGGAGTATTACAGCCTCACAGAAGACCGGCGTAAAGCTGCGCCTGCGCTGTTTTTCGTCAAGTGAGTGAGGATACCGGAGGCCCGATTGGAAGGAAAGGGGGTTAAAAGTTGACAGCGCACTTGTGACTTTATTGATGTTGCAGGTGTCTTTGGGCAACGGCGATCGCTTACGGTGATCCTATTCGTACGCCCCCTATATAAAAAGAATCGATCGGAGTGGCGAATATTTAGAGCGGCCTAAGTCCAACAGTGGACTGCAACAGGCTGACGATGATGATGATGCCTTGGTATTGTTATTAAAATTTCCAGTCTTTATTTTTTATTACTTTTTCAGATTCTCGTGGCTACCCTACATACAAAGAGAAAAATTCCAAGCCCCGCTCGGTTTAGTTGTAGTCTAGAGTTCTCAAGTGCTTTGAAATCATTTTAATACTGACTACTTTGTGAGAGCATACGCAATTTATGTGTAACAATATCACATTACTCTTGTGAATATTAGATACGGTGGTTTCTCCTTGTGTGGTGATGTGACTGAGATGTCTGTCTTTTGAACTGAAGATATAATGTCGGGCTTCCATTTCACAGACATACCTTTAGGATTTTTCTTTATTCTAGAGACAGCCCAAAGAATTGCGTGGCTCAAGTGGCAAGTGGTACATTGCGAGGAGAACAGACTGCCGTTGAGGCGGAAAGGTGCTTGAGTGGAGGCCGCATATAGGAAGTTCCAGCTGTGGCAGGCCCTCTACAAGGTGGACCGCCAATCTGGCGAGGGTTACGGAAATTCCTTGGATGCAGTTGGCACAGGACCAGTCTGTGTGGAAAAGATTAGGGGAGGCCTATGTCCAGCAGTTGTCTTTTGGCAGAAATGATGACGAAATCATGCTCATCATGGACCATCAGAATAGTTTGTAGGGATTGCTACCTACCATACTTTTTTTCCCAAGGGAAAACATGGGTAAATGTGTTTCATTTTGCCTCTTATAGGGAACCTGGTGGTGTTTGGGACGAATCCTAACCAAAACCACTGGGTCGTACATCTAAAGACAGCCACGGTCGGATACCTCACAACCGGGATGAAACCGTATCCCTAATCACGCTCGCCGCTTTACCCTTACATGTCGCAATCCAGCCCTACTAATTTCTTGACCTATCTACCTTCAGGACTTCCAGTAGTGTTTCCCCCGCGGAGTCGTATAGGTACTGAACGAGACACTTCCCAGTAGTGAGTACGCTCACGTTCTCCGATTTGACGATTTGTCGCCTCTTACGACAGGTCGTGATACAGCGTACCCCGGAAAACGCTGACATAAGAAAGAGTTTTCAATGAACTCCAACCCGTACATTTCTATTGCAATGTAAGTTCCTCAACCCTCAATGGCCTAAATTGTAACTAAGCGTCATTCACATCCCCCGCGTTCGCAAAACATTTTTCTTCTCGTTCGCAAAATCAGTCAACAACTCGAATTGTTGAGATGGCTTGGGTCCTTGGACCCTCGTCTCTCACCTGATTGCGGAACGTGAATCGACCCCACGGGACCATCGCACTAAAGCGACTGTAAATAGAGTCTTTTATTCCAAGAAAGGGGGAAGCAACACGACCGACAAACCGTTACAGGCACGTGAGTAGCTGAACAGTACTGAATAGTTTATAAAGAATTTGCTACTTCTATTCTATTATTTAGAGGAACTTTTGTCTTATTAGGCAGAGAACAAATGACAGTGCCTGCTTACACCGAGGATGTGACGTCTCTCTCTCTCTCACGACTCAGAATGTAATGTGCTGAGAAAAAAATAAACAAATAAAATAAATATTAGATACTAGTGGACGCCCGCAGGTCCGTGGAGTTCGATTTGCCACTAAAAGTTTATTCAAAATAAATTACTTACACCTACTCTTATTTTTTCCAGGCTTCACAGTTATACCATGAAAAAAAAGTTTGAAGTGTGCTTTGAGCATTTATTTCTTTTAAGATAATATATTAAAACTGGTGTTACAGTATGTACTTCAAAGCCTTTTGTAATTACAGGTCCATGGGCCGCTGTGATCACTTACCATCAGGTGATCCGCCTTCTCGTCTCCTATTTATCTCATAAATTATATAACCTTCAGAATTGTCCGTCTATGTAGTCTGCATGAATTATGCCAACAAGTATTAATAACCAGCCTACGTCCTACTAAGTATAACATTTTCGAATAGTTACAGTTTACTTTAGTTTCAATACTGTGTAATGCGGGGAAAGGATAGGCACGGATAGGTCTACCTTGTTAATCAGGGTTGCCTGTACAGTCAGCATCCTAACTATATATCCTGACTAATATTATAAATCAGAAAGTAGCTCTGTATAGGTATATGTCTGTTACTCTTTCACGCCAAAAATACTGGACGGATTTGAATGAAATGTGGTCTACAGGTGGTCTAGACCCTGAAAAAGAACACAAAATAGTTTTTATCGCAAAAGGGGTGGAAATTATTAAATGGTTTAAAAAAAATACCCCAATCCAAAGATACTATTTCACGCGGACGAAGTCGCGGGTAACAGCTTCATATAATTATAAAGTTACATCCAAGATGTCCAAATACTAAGTAATCTTCACGACACAAAATAATTACACACAGAAGGTAGACTCAGCCTGATTTTGAATTTAGAAGAGTTCGTTGACATATGCTAGGGTTGTTGCCCGGCATGAGTACATAAGCGCGCGGCCTCTACAGTTTGATAATCTTATGTCATAGGCTAGGATTAATGTGGTCGAAAAGGCGTATTTCCCCGTTAGTGCGCATGCGTGAGTACATGACACGTTTTTAGCTCTTAGTGGGCAGCCTCCTTTCTGTGTGTAATTATTTTGTGTTCACGGTATGTAACATCAACACAAACAACATAGCCAAATTTAACAGAGCTTTCACAATGGTCCAAAAGATCAATTGATTGAGAGGAGCAATTGATTTGGCACACTCAAACTATCATTAAAAAAAATACAATTTTGACCACGGTGGATTTTGGTGGTAGTCAAATTTAATAGAGCATATTAAATTTGACTACGTTGCAGGTATGCTATTACCGCATACCGTGAATTTACCGTGATGTAACTTCATATATGACGCTGACTGTACATACTAACACAAACAACTCAATTTGGCCTACGGTCGAAATTCATTTAGATTCTGCTAGCACTATGAAGTTTTACGGAAAACTGTACCTATTTCAGATTTAGTAATTAGTTGGAAATTCAATGAGTACAACTTGCTTATGATAGCAAATTAAGTTGGGTTTAATCCAGATTTAGTGGCTCGGCTGTTTTGGCACTATATTCCAGGGCTGATGGCTACAATTGCAGGGTAGTTAATTTAATGCTATTATTTTGTGAAATTGATCCATGAGACCATTATGTACGGTCGTGGTTAAAAAGTGTTTACCACCTTAAGGATCATAATCGCACGAACATATGTAGGCGATAAGTTCTGTATGTCTATTAGATAATATTGATCATAGATAATGGTATCTTTTTTAATGATATGACAGCTGACAGCCAGCGCCCCCAGTCAATGACAAACGTCATGTCATTTCAAAGAATTTGGATATTTTTATGGCTGCTTCTGTGTTTCATCCTCTTTGTGTCTTTTTTCATTATTTACTTTAAAAACGTAATATGTAACTTGATATGGCATTTTTGACTTTAATGCAAAAAGTGTGATATAGAATCAAATTTCAAAACTGGTAACCACTTTTTGACCGCGACCGTACAAAGTACCTAGTTTTAAGGTAAGACGTTTGAGCAAAATCATTAAAAAGAGTAAATCGCTACTTTCTTGCGGATCTTCTTGTCAAAGATCAACTTTTTGATCCAATATTGGTTATAATCATTGTTAAATTTTTCACTTCACTTCTAGCAACATAATGAAAAAATATCTAGTTACAACTTTACGGCATTTCAAGTGGGGGAAATGGGACGTTACAAAATTTAAAAAAAACTCCCAGTTGAGCCTTTACACGGGGCTTCGAGGGCAGCTGGGTCATTATTTTTAACGAATTCCCAGTTGCCCCCAGTGGGAACAATGACGGTGGGTTGATTGGGAATAACCTATGCGCCATAGGACCTTACGAATAGAAAGGGTCCGCGGTATTCCCCAGCGTCAACAAAAAAAAAAAGGTTAATGTTTTATAGTGAAGTATGGAATGTCGTTTTGGTGCAGCATGTCCACTCCCTGAAAAAAGTTAAATGTACAATTGCAGCTTCAAAGCCTTTTATAGTACTTTTAATTTAAAGAAAAGTCCGAGAAATAACAATAACCATTGCGAAACACTTCTAAAGTAACAATGGCCATTCCTTGTCTTCTAAAACAGCAACAATAGAATCGCAAACGATCAGGTGTAAAATAAACTCGACCTTGTATACCGTATTTTACATACAAATCTGTAATCCTTACACCTTTTTCAAGACTTTTTTACCCAAAAATTGCCTGGAAGATATCACTTTGTAGAATACTCCCTTGTAGAATACTCCCGTAATATCTAGTTTAAGTTTTATACCTCTGTTTTGTGTGCAATCAAAAGTATACTCATTCATTCAAATGACTATAAAAATCAATAACGATTTATTGCAATAGTATAATCTATTTTTATTGTACTGTTTTTTAATTTTTTTTTATCCACAACGGAGGTTTTCCGATTTGTCCAAAAATATATAGGTATACTCGTATTCACGAAATATGGGTATATATATTTAGGGATAAATCCATTAATTTAGTGGTTTTGGCATTTTTATTACTCAAAAGTCGATTGTCATTTACTGTGTCACATCTCTATTAAACACAATACTCCGCTGCTAAGTCAGGTAATAAGCCTTAAAGTTAAGAGCCACAATTTCACCGTGGGGCTCGACAGATGTGGCTTAAAAGGTGCCTAAGCTGATAATGTGCGGACCTACTTCGAAATAACATTTTAAACTTTCACATTTGAGGTCAGCGTAAAGTCAACATCGCTGATATTTGCGACAGCCCCCGAATTAATTTTGAACTGTGAAAATACCTTTTAAGGGCTAACGATTTGGAGGTTTTGAAGAGTTTGGCAGGGGTTTTGAAGAGAATGATATTAATAAATGATAACCATAGTGATGTGGTTGTTATTTTGAAATAGGCAAGGAATCATTATAACGTAAGACCCAAAAGCCTTTTAAAAGGTATAAAACTGCCTCACAGAAAACCGGCGTAAAGCAGCCCCTGTGCTTTGTTTCGCCGAGTGAGTGAGGGTACCGGAGGCCCACCCGGGGGGAAGGGGATGAAAGGTTGGCAGCGCACTTGTATCTCCACTGGTGTTGCAAGTGTCCATAAGCTGCGGTAATTGCTTACCATCAGGTGATCCGCCTGCTCGTCTGCTACCTATAACATAAAAAAAAAGAAAAGATTTTCCATTGTGTTTGCTGTCTGGGCCTTACGACGATAATAGTCTCTTTTCTTCTTAGTCGGGCACTCTGGGTAGAGTGGTGGCTGTTGATAAACCGGGCATGCCGCAGGGCTTTTATGGCGGCCGCACATCATATTATGATATCTTTTTTTATATGCCCTCAAGATCAAAAAAAAAAGTCAAGTTGACCTCACTCCGCCTGATAGTACCTAAGCGGCCGTGAGATCCAAATACTGATGCTGTCACTTTCATAAAACCTTAGACCACGATTAGTAATAAGGGGGATAGTGTCTATAGAGTTTGCCATCCTCACCCTGAAGGTCTGCTCTCCACTTTTATCTTTGTGCGAGTATACTGAATGGTGATGGACTGTGTGAATTTTCAGATGAATTACTACAATAATTAGGAAAAGTTGCAATTCTCAAATTAAGTAGGTCATCTAGGACTTACCAAATGATTTCTGCAGCTGATTTAACGCGGGTAAAAATCGGAACTTTTTTAAATATGTCTGTTACTGGTGACGGGTGTTGTTGACACTTTTTTAAATGAAATTTCTAGCATAATGCTTCCTTGTTACTATTACTTTTCTTAGTCAAAAACAGCTTGACTTTTCCCCGATTTTAAGCATTAAGCGAAACAAAACTACAGAATAATATGACTCAGCGTATGAAAGCAGCGTAGCAGCTTTTAGGTACCTGTCTAAACAGCTGAGAAAACAAAAATTATAAGCAATAATCATGACAATTCATTAAAAATAACATACATACTTAACTAGCATACACATTTACAAGTAGGTAGGTAGTTTTAGGTTGGTACTCCGGGGAAACGTATTTGCTTATGTTTTTTTTATTAAGTAGGTAATCACAATTGACATAAATATTTAAACATAAGATACTACGGTCTACTTTTTAATAACATCAATTAAAGATTTCACTGTTTCCTCGCAAATGCAAGACATTGGTATTACAATCGTCAATTGACAAAAGCGTGAATATGGTACCTATGTGATGGATAGTAAACTTATTAATGTTAACTATTGCAAATGTGAAATTAAGATTGGCTGCTATAGCTGAAATAAACATCAGCTGTCGCTAGTAACATTGCAGTTATAGTTACTCTTATCCATACTATTTATAAAGAGCACGCCAGGGCTTATAGGAAAACCGAAAACACTAAATAACATATATACATATATATACAATACAATACAGATACAATCAACGCCCAGCGCCATCTATTGGAAGAAAGTGGAACTACTGTCCCGAAACAAAGTGAGGGCGGGCCACTAGTTAAGTAATAAATGGAAATCAAACAATAAGATATTGCCCGATATAAGTAATTACTTTTGCTTAAGCAATTGGATGCTTGCAGCGTTACAAAGATATTTTTTCACTTCACTAGTCACTATATTTCTAGGTACATTTATTTAGCTCTCGAAGCCTTTTCACAGACAAAATAAAGCAGCAGACGTAGGTTCGTACGTAACTTAAGCACAGTTTATCCGAGAGATAAGGTTTTATAACTCAATTTGACCCAAAGATTAACACCGACTCCGTTTATTTTCGGCAAGGAATGTTCCAACATCTTAATTGAAAATATAGGACTATCTCATTCCCTCCCATACGGAGTGAGCCCACTCAAGTGGGATAATTATGTCGAATTTGTTTACTAGTATCGAAAAGTCTTTGACTGATCTCTCTCTCGACTTTGATGTCACGTGAAGGATAAAATAAATATTTAGTAGATCGATTTATTCCAGAATTCAATTCAAGTCATCATCTGATACGGTGTGTTTTCATTTAACTTTTTCTGTCTTAGAAAAATACGATTCAAATTATGATCGGGGCTATGTATTGAGTTCATAAATATATACGAGGTACACATCGATTGACGATCCGATAAAATTGCTTTCATATCGTGCGAAATAAGTAGGTTCCTTCGAGTATACAAACATCGCTTTAAAGGGGCATGGTATTAATGAAAAAAGAACAGGCCAAGTGAGAGTCAGAGTTGTGCATAAAGGGTTATGTGTCATAATAATACCATACGGGTACAGTATAGGTAGCAGACGAGCAGACGTATCCCCTGATGCTAAGGGATTGCCTATGCCTATATACACCCGCACCACCAGTAGACCCACAAGTTCGCCAGGATTAGGTGATTTTTTTTATGTGATAGGTAGCAGGCGAGCAGGCGGATCACCTGATGGTAAGCAATTGCCGCCGCCCATGGACACTTGCAACACCAGTGGAATCACAAGTGCGCTGCCAACCTTTTGTCCCCTTCCTCCCCGAGTGGGCCTCCGGTACCCTCACTCACTCGGCGAAACACAGCACAGGGGCTGCTTCACGCCGGTTTTCTGTGAGGCAGTGGTATCACTCCGGTCGAGCCGCCCCAATCATGCCGAAGCGTGGCTCTCCCACAGTTCTTACCTAGCTTGTAAAAAATCTCATTTGCCCTACTCGGGCCCAGAACCTGGAGACGCCCATGGCATGCACTGTGATTATAACAAACACTAGCGTTGAACAAATGAACTAGCCATTATTTTTTCTTCGTGTTAAATCCGAAAACCATGTTTTCATCAATCATAGCCTCGCATTCAGCAGATCGCTTCATTCCGTGCCTTTGTGAACGAATCTGTTAGTTGTTTTTAGGATCTCCGAGTTTATTGCCCCCGCCTCGGCTAGACGTAGATATATTGACGTCTTGTTAAGATGAATGTCGAGTATTGTATGAAGCCGGTTTTGATTTGTAGAATGTAGGTGAACTTTACTTAATTCTTTTATTTTTGACTAAATAAGGTTTCCTCATTTTCAATTAGCTCTCCTATCTTAGCGCGTTTTTTTTATAGTATAAGAAGGCAAACGAGCAAGCGGGTCACCTGATGGTAAATGATACCGCTGCCCATGGATATCAGCTACACCAGAAGAAGTGCGGATGCGTTGCCGGCCTTTTAGGAAGGTATAGGCTCGTTTCTTGAAGATTTGGATGTCGTAATTCCCGGTTGCCTCTAATGCTAAGATCGGGGTATGCTAAGATCATGACTTACGAATTGAAGGGTCTTGTAATTTTAGCAGCTATCCGAAACGTGCAGGTTTCCTCACCATGTTTTCAATTTACCGCCAGCTAATGGTAGAAATACGCACTCAAATTTAAAAAAATTAAACACCAGAGGTGCTGTATTTAGCCGAGTGAGTGGGGGTCCGAAGCCCAATCAGCAAGAAAGATGGTCAAGAGATTGGTAGCGCACGTGCCTCCGGTGGTAAAACGAGTGTCTATGATGGGCGCTATCACGTAAAAAATATATATAAGTTTATGTTTTGTCTTAGCCACTACAAAACGCACGTGAATATCAAGGAATAGTTCAAAACGACACAGACTGGGAACCTAGAAGGACAACACGAAGAAAAGATCACATTTCAAAGACTTGATATTATTAAAAGATACGAGTACATTAGTCTGAACAGGGGGCTTTAATTTAGGTTCATACCTTTCGTATTTCATTAACATAAATTACTTTATTGTTAGTTTCCCCAATTCTCAAAACTTTAGCCACATCCAAAGAAACCCCTTTTTCTGCGGTAACAAAGATACAACCAGAGTATAAAGAAAGGCAGTAGCAAGATATAGAAGATGTTTTGATTTGCATCTACCATAGTGGTAGGTGGTCCTTCAAGATACGAATTTGATAACGCATCAAATCACAAGCTCGCAGAGATGAAAAATATAGTGAAAAAACGTTCACGTTTCGACAAGTCTCTCAAAACAAAGATGTATGCGACTACCAGTCTCGGTACCCGAGCCATTAATCGGCGCGGCCAGAGAACTTACCTTTTCATGGGGAATATTCCATTTTCAGGTGCTTCTCAGCCTCTTGACTTCTTTTTGAACATAAAACAACTAAAACATGTGCTAGTTAAAGCAACAAAGGCTGATTAAGTTTTAACTAGGATACGCTTATTGTTTCCCATTTAGCCTACGAACAGCGACAGAGGATCACCCACTGGTGATCCTCCGTCGCTGTAGGATTTATTAAACTAAGAGTGGGTTGGTCCTAGCAAATTAGGCCAGGATTAGTGAATTGTTGGTATAAATGTTTTTCTGTGTCAGAAGGGCATTGGCTCCGTGAACGACTTCAGCGCCTTTCGTGGTGTAACTTTGGACAAGTGCTCATTGATTTTGATACTTTGACACATTTCAAATATAATCCTCTATACCATTTAAATAGAAATTAGTTTTGAAGAAAACCAATCTGCCTACGGCTGCGTTTCTACTGGTACAAAGCGAAGTGCTAAGCACAGTTTGCTTGCTAAGCGGAGTTTTTATGCAATTCTATTGGTGGATTTCACTCCAATCCGCTTCAAATGAAACATAGTCTTATAAATAGCCCGAAAAGACGAAACGCTTGCGCGATGTAATCGACACCCAGCGCCATTTGTTGATTATGTTTGGATCTAATTGAAAATTCAACTCTAGCAACGAAGTGAAAGCGGGTCTACTAGTCTAACACAAAACAATTGACTATTTTAGATCCAGCCCTCACTTATAATATTAATTCCGGGATTATGGTTCAAGCGCATTTCAGCGTCCAGCAACTGGCTATAAAAACATTGTGTCACAACGTCCTTCCACTCACATTACGGGTCATTAAACTAATTAGTTCAGTGTCTAAGACTCACAGATGGTATCTGAGAGACGTATCCAATCACATTACATTACGTTAGAACAAATATTACACAGGCTAGGTTAGCCGCTTTTGTCCTCCCGATTAGTTGCCAGAAGGTTGATTATGTATGGTTTTAGTTGTTTTTTTTAAGTATATTTAAGAGTACAGGTACACCGACACAAAGAAAAAGAGAAAAAAAGATCGCCTTGTTTATTTTTAAAAGGTCGGCGATGCACTTGTGACTCCTCTGATGTTTTGTGGTCTTATTATCAGATGACCAATCTGTTGGCCTGCCCCCTATTTCATAAAAAAATAAACCAGCTTTCATTATCATTTCAATCAATAGATTACCCCCACAGGGCTCCCCTAAGGTTCTACACACAAACTGTACCTGTGTGCCAAGGAATTCCCACCACCTTCACCAATTTCGTCAGTCCATTGTGCAGGAGGTCTACTACAGCTGCTGCTCCCTGGTCTCGACTCGGGATCTTACCACCTCAACGGCTATCTATTTTCCTTATACTGTGCCCTGTCTATTGCTTTTTGAGGTTTTTGTTTTGTCTATTGCTTTTTCAATTCTTTGGGCTACCTCTGTAACCTTAGTTCTCCTGCGGATCTCAACATTCTGAATTTACTTATCTGAGTATTGTAGTTAGTATCCCAAAGTCGATTGTTGCTTTATCAATATAATATCAAAGTACTTTTTGAAAAGAGCGAGCTGGCCACACTGACCCCAATGCTATTAGTTAATTGTTTTTATTCGTCTGTAGGAAAATAATGAAATGTACTAAGTTTCGGAATTGTTTTGTTTGTCACGTCTAACCACAAGTTTCACTGTTATTTGTGTCATCTCAGCAGTAGTTTGATCTGTGGGAAAATCCGAGGCTAAAACATAAGTTTATTTGTTAATTAGGTAAAATGCTATGCGAAAAATTGTTTTGTTTTTTTTTTATTTTTTAAATAATGTGTTTGGGCGTCTATCTCAAGCGCACAAACCCCAAGATTCTTTAAGAGCGAATGGGCCATAATATCAAATATGTATAATAAGCACGTCTACTTTCTATCATAGAAACCTAACGTGAAAGCGATAAAACTGTAGATATGTCGCCGCCAATGATTGGCATGACAAATGCTGTTGGTACCTACCACTTTTTAAAATGCTTTTAGTATGAAATTGCGTATGTAGAGATTATATTGACGATGTTACCAAGCTGTAATGATATTTCTCTTAAAGTATTTTTTAGCCCATAAGGTTCAGTATGAAGCAATTCTAGTGGAAACAGTCCGTTATTCTTAATAAACGTTGCAACGTCCCAGCGCTGCGCACACCAATAGATCAATAAGAAATATCGCGTATCTACGTCAACCCTATCGCGGGGCAAACAATAATTTCACGTCCCAGCAGCCAGAACAGTGTACCGTTTATCAAAATCACATCCGCAACGAACATCCAGCGGAAATAATTCCAAAAACACAACCCGGTACATTCTGATACCCAGATGAAACTAGGGCTGTCGGTTTTGTCTATCTACATATTACAATGTTTATCATAGCTAGTGACTGGATTAGGGTCAAAGACCTTAAATACAGTATTAGTATGGATAAGCCCGCGATAAAATAAAACAGCTGGATGTAACGTACTTGTGTATACTTTATAGTTAGGATGAACATTATCGAAATTTAATCCATTTCTAAATGTCGTCGGCAGTCCATATTAAAAATAAAAAGATTTTTTTTTCAAAAAAGCCATAATGTCTGTTTCTGGAAGTCGGCGGTCTTGTACGGTCAAAGTAGCTTAACACTTTACCATGTCACAGTAACATCTTGTTCATATGCTTGAGAATTGACTAGGCAGTCTTTTTGATATGGTATTGAAATGTCAGGACACTTTTAAAGATGACCGTACTACCTCGGAAAGCATGTTAAGCCGTTGGTCCGCCGTCTGATCTCTTTTTGATCACGTGCCTATGGAGTCCAATCAAAATATGAGGGTGGTAATAAACTGTGCACTTGCGTTTGCGCACACACTTGAGCACTATAAATATACTGCCGTACTGCTCGTTGAGATTGATTGCTCCAGAGTCCAGCCAGAGAAACGGTTGGAGAAAACATTTTTAAAGAAATACTAAACGTTTTAAATAATAAAATTATATTACCTTTGAAAGGCAAATAGGTAGAAGCTAAATGGATATAAAACACCAATATTTACTTTGAACATCACAGCAAAACCTTGTTTGTCTTCGAACAAACCTCTGGATAGCATCCAAACCGTAAATCAAATCCAAAAATCCTTTAAGACGCCGGCGAAACCTGTACAAATCCAGCAAAATCAGCTGGCAGCCCTAGTTAAAGTCAGCGAGATTTGTGTGCGGAGTAGATTGAAGTCGCCCATTGTTCTGGGATACGACGACTAGAAACTAAAACCCGATACTGGTGTCTGTGGATCCGCAGGCTTGCCGAATGCCCCATCACTAAGCTGGCCGTGATAAACAACCAATCAGAGCGTGGATTTTTTGCTCGATTCGCTCGTTTCGCCTCGGCTTTGTTGCGATTCGTCTCGTTTCCTTTTCTTTTGCGTTCGGTGTTTTTTGTTTTCTTCGTTTGTAATGCGGCTCTCAAAATGAATATTTATGGTACCGATCGGTTGGCGGTTTTAAGTTTTCTTTTAAGATTCGATCTGGCACGTTTTTCTGGACATCTAATGCCCTTTTAGCTTTTTGAAATCCTGCGGCTTCTTCTTACTTACTTTTCTAACGTGAATTAATGTTTGTTGATTTTACTTTTGTTATGATAAAGGGGGAGAACAAGCAAATGGATCAGATGGACACCAGGAGAATCACAAAACAAGACAGACGCCGCCGTCTGCCTGTAAAACAGGTCTCTTTTACTGGAGTCTTAAAATTCGCGTTGTTGCAGGTTGCATAAGTTGCAGAAACGGTATTTAATGTTGATGGTGACTTTGAACCCTAAAGACTGGTTTACATAGTATGAGGTAGTGAACGACTCAGCCGGAGCAGAGAGAATCTACACCATAGTAACTCGCGTTTGGTTTGTTTGGATGTCACTTACGAGTGACTAGAAATAGAAAGAAATTAGCACGAATGACAAGCCGAGTAACTATTTATTGCCTAGGCAGAAATTTTCTTAACCAGTAAAGTTATTCTTGAAAATGTATACCAGAAGTAATGTTGCTTTAAGTATTACCTTTTTTAATCGTCGTTTTTGCGACTGAGGTAAATTGATGAACCATTTCTTCGAATAGAAAGATTGAACCACATTTTTGATAGTAGTTTGTTAGTCTATCTGCTACGCAAAGTACACACGACAACAGATACTTGTATTATTTTTTATAATTTATATTTTGTTTTGTGTTTAATGCTGCTAATGTAACCGCATGGTCGCTTATTACGTTTGCACCGCTTAGTAACGCCGAGCGTAATAATATAATAATTTTATTGTCCATATTACATTACATTTGTTTGGCTACTCGTTGTTATGGCCTCCAGGGCACTAAGTTCCATAGGAGAGATACAAATCATAATAAAATAATTAATAATATAATATATATTATATAATATTTCACTACATCACATACATTGATCTGACTCTGATATAGGTAGCTCAAGCACCTGTGTTTCAGATATCAGAAGCAACAGTGGGATTACAAATATATACATATAATACTTTTATTTTGTAAATACATACTTATAATACATAGAAAACACCCAGACCAATACAAACAGATATGTTCATGCACACAAATGTTCGTACTGGGCGGGGATCAAACCCGCAACCCTTGGCCCAGACGCAGCAATCAGCATTCACTACCACTGAACCAACTGGGTCAAAAAGCATTAAATATACAAAACAACAGTGTGTAGGAGTATTTAAGCGAAAATTACCTTGTTAGTTATTCTACCTTCAGTCATCTTACTTCTAAAAATTCATCTAGTGTCTCAAAAACTTTTAAGTAAAAACAAACACGTTTCATTTTACAACTATCAGTTCTCTAACCTCTGCTACGAGTTGTTTGTAAAACTTGTAACGAACTAAGCAAAACCTCATCACATTAACATTTTCGCGAGCGAGCAAAACCCCGTTTGGATATTATCCCGATATTAAATCCGATAAACATCTCGATACTGACAGCTAGCCAATGCATTTAGGGTGCATCAACCGGGGGAGATCAAAAAACTCACTCCGAACACGATAAGGGAAGTTGCAGACTTGCGACTGGACACTGGCGACTTCTGAGACTTTATAAACATTATGTCTTCTAGCGTTTATTTCTACTTCATTGGTCAACCTTAACATAAGCCAAGTACGCTTTTATAGTACCCCAATATTCTAATCATTTATATACAAAATAAATTTTCAACAATAAATGTTCATCAGTCAAAGGCCATAGATTGGCAAATGTGTTCAGTACTTTCAGTGAGATTAGCTGAGCGAGTACTATAGTCAAATGCCAAGTATGTCGAACGAAATATACTAACACACAACTTAACACTAAGAAACACTTATAAGAAATAAATGTTTTTGTTTGTTTAAGTTTCAAATACAAAATAATAGGTATGTAATATAAAATAAATGCATCAAATGAGCTCGCTATATCTAAGGCTCCTTCGCACTGATCCCTAGAGTTAAGAATTAGCTTTGCTAATAGTAAACTCATCACCAATAACAGAAATAATCAAACAAAGTATTCTGAAATGTTCGTAGTCGATAGTCGCCATAAGATGCCAAACTCAAAGGTCACTGCTATTTCCGAGCGGTCACCGCCTCATGCCGCCAAGCTGTCGCCGACCTGCTCCCACCCTAAGGTTACGTTCGAAAAGGAGATAATACCCTAATGGAATTGGTTTCCTTGCTGACTTAGATATGCACGTATAGGTAGCATATCGCAGGGATCGCATTTGGGTACTTTTTCCTGGAACCGGGATTGAATTCATCATCGCTTTGGCTTGATTGCTATTGCACTTTGGGTTTTCGTGTTTTTCCCTATCTTTAATTTATTGGCGGTTGGGAGGTCAGTCTCTTACCGCTTTGGAGTATAGTCGTGTTTTTTTATTGCTAGGCTTGATTTCCTAAACGTCAGCAATTAGAATATAGAAGGAAAAGAAAAACATATGTGGACAACTTTTCCTAGTAGGCACTACTTAAATTATTAATAATGTAATAAAATTCTCAGTAGAATACGAAATACCTCTCACGACTACTAAACATTTAATAAATCAACTAAACAAAAAATGTGAAATCTTGTTTTAAAAAAAAGTAAAAGATATATCACTTAGGGCCTTGTTCACCACCTACGAGTAAAGTGTCCCCTGAAAATTGGCCCCTGGTTCGCGGCCTAGTTTAATTTAAATATTTTTTTCAATACAAATACCAGGGGCCGATTTTCTCCGAACCCACTTTAATTGACAAGTAAATTAGTTGACACTTTACTCGTAGGTGGTAAACGAGGCCCTTTTACCACCTACGGCCCTTAGGATTTACATGTGTAATTTCACACGCGTACCTATAGATAGTATAACTACTAATATTTGAATGTTATGCAACCTTTCGATCAATTTGTGAATAAACATGGCACTAAGCTAGTAACTATGATAAACTGTGTAGTAATGATTAGACAAAAACATAACTTAATAAACTTACGTCACTCAATTGAGCGTGAAAAATATCGTTTTCCGCGAAATATTCTCTAGCCAAAGTAGTTCGTATTGATGGCTCGCTGTTATACCCTCCCGCCTACATATCACCCCTCGAACTATCCCATTACAAACGCTCACGTAATCCGACACACAGCACACACCTCTAATGTCTAGAATGTGGCCCAGTTACGATCTTCGCAGTCAACAACACATAACTTAGACGCTATTTGTCCTAGCAAAATCCGTGATAGTGATGTGACTCCGGTTCACTTGAGTCATTTGGCTGTTTTGTCGAAAAGAGCCAGAAAGCAAAGGTTTTGACAGATAATAAGCATTGCACACAACAGACCGGGAAGAAGGCAAACGAGCAATACGGGGGCTATCGTGTGTGGAAACTCCGCTAGATATCGTAGTGTAAAACTGACGTCCATCTAAACAGTTATTTTTATGAGAGATGTAAAAAATTCACTACATAACCAATGACGTTAAAGTTGGACCTCAGTCTAACAGTACGACATCTAGCGGACTGACATGCGATTCTCAACACATTTTACAAATCTACACTTTTTAGGAAGAACAAGGGTCATTTCAATGTGTTGGATTTCACTCTATTAACAACTACTTATAATGTGATGCATTTTAGATTGCAAATTGTTTTTTATGGTTGCACTCGGCTTAGGATAGTTACTGTAGGTACATGAAAATTTGTTACACTCAAATGGCATTATTTGGTTTCATGTCTGTTTTACTGAAGTGTAACTCGGTTGATTTCGTTTCTCATCTGCCACTGTACATAAAAAGTGACTACTTCCTCTTTAGCTTATTGAGTCAAGTCAATTTAGCATAAATTGCATCACATCACTATTCCGTGGACAATTTTCATGGAGATGTCATCCTACATAACGTGGGGTATGTTTGTGCGCCTTGTTTTCTGTCGAGACACCTTATTGGGAATAAATCTACGGGTTTATTTGCTACGGTGCCAACTAGCTCGGCTTTTTATTGAGCATCGAGTAGCCCTCAGAAATAGAAATTGGGAATCAGCCATACAACGTGGCGTTTATGGGATACGGGAAGTAATGATCACCTTGTTAGCTATGTGTTGCTTATTTAATTGGATTGTGACGAAAATATGTCATGTAGGTACCTAATAAAATGCGTCTCTTAAACTTGTGTACATACCTAAATAAAATATAGTATACTGCATCAAACAAGTCTTGAAGTTAGAAGTCTCCGCTCTTCCATATAGGCTGATGTTTTAGTAATGCTCTAATATGTGATGATGTAATGATAAAAAAATTGGCTATAAAACTCTGTTAGTTCTTCAAAAATCCGTTGTCATGACTTACTGATATATAGGTAGATATAGTAAATATAAGTAGGTACTACTCATCTGTAACATAAAAAAAATGTGCTCTCTCATGTACCTACATGAAAGAGATGAGCATACCTTGCTAAATACAGGTAATACACCCGAATTGAACTGAACCAAAACTACTATTAAACATTCAGATAAGTAAATAAATACCATCAAAAAGGTTAACAAAATAAACAGTCTTTGCCAGGATGATCATAATCACCATGAAAAGTTAAAGAACTAACATGAAACAATTCTCAATTTTTCTTGCGTTATTGTCTTGTCATCGCAGTGTCAGGTTTTCTTTATTATTTTTAAGTTCATGTTCAAATATTGTAACTAAAATGGAGGCTAGAATATTGGAGGCCTATTTCCTTTAATTAGCGCTCAAGTAGCCATATCATAGGTTCTCAAACATGTTGACCAATGCAAAAAAATACGGCTTATGACCGATCTGTGTGGAGAACATTAAGGAAGACATTATTTTGTCCAGCAGTGGCTGTCTTTCGGCCGAAAATTATGATTTGAGATGGCTGAAGTTGAATGAATGAGTTGGCTGGAATGGGTGTCACACCGGTGTCCCATCGGATTATTAAGAGGGTAAGGAAATATATAGTGCACCTGAATTTGCGCACACACTTGAGCTTATAATACATCCTGCGTACGTGACTGATCGTTAAGATTGGCCTCTATAGCCGAATATCGGTGGAGGATTTATTTATTTTTATAAAACAAACCAAGATGGTAGACCAGCCCATTGTACCTGAGCCAAAACCACCCGGCCCAGCGGAAGATCTTCCTCTTTCATGGAGAACATTCGACCCCTATAAGGTTGCAGTCCACCTTGAGAAACACTGGGCCAGGGTAATGTGGGCGTAAGTGGAGCCCCATCAATTTCTGTCGATTTCAATGAGCCGTTTCTTATTCATCGGGTTTCGTTAAATAACAACGTCTATTAATTATCAATAGCAGTTGTACTGAGGTTGAAAGGCTGGCTCAAATTGATTTATCGCGAGCAACGGCCGCGGTTAGAATACACGAACGGTTGGAACAAAATGGGTTAGGTCGTTTTGATATTAATTTAGCGTATATTGTTGTTTAGAGCCTAGCTCATGAAGTCTTTGTTTGAGCGTTACGTCGTTTTAGGAATTAATGACTAGTGCGAACCCAAATTACAAAGTTTTAATTACAAGGTGTATTGGGGCTTACCTACCTGGTTAGATAATAATGCTAATGCTTGTTACTAGCACGAGGGTTCTGATGATTTTTGACTCGTAAATCATTACCTATCTTCATTGGAATCAAAATCCACACATAGTTTGATAAAGCTTTGGCTTCTCACATACTGCTCCAGCCAGCTATCTCACATTTAGGGGCGGTCTATCTATTTTTTTTTTATATGATAGGGGGCAGACGAGCAGATGTATCACCTGATGTTAAGCGATTACCGTCGCCCATGAACACGTACAACACCAGGGGCTTCACAGGTGCGCTGCCGGCATTAACCTGCTGTAACGAAAAGCGGACCTGAAGTCAGTAAAAAAATCCATGGCTAATCTTGGAGAAAAAGTGAAGGTGGGAAGAAAAACAAATTGATCGTTTAGAATTGGCAGATTTGACCGTGCCTTTTGAAGAGCTCTATGACCCATAAACGAAAAAAAAATGATTTTAGGAAATAACTGTTCGTTTCATATAAAAGTTGCTTCCCAGAAACACGTCCGCTGCCGCTCAGGTCGGCAAGCGAATGACTTTTTTTATGATATAGAGGGCAGACGAACAGATGGATCACCTGATAGTAAGCAATTAGCGTCGCCCATGGACCCGCAACACCAGAGCAGTCTTAAATGCGCCGCCGACCTTTTAAAAATAAATTTCTCTCAGTATTGAACTAAAATATTTACAAGTTGGACAAATGGCAAATCCGACATTTGCACTTGATCTATTTTTGCGAATGGTTCCAATAAATAACGAGTGTTAGCTTGCGGTGACAGAAATGCAAATAGACTTGTACAATTTCACACTAAATTCACTTTAGTTTTTGCCAACAAACGGTTTCGTAAAAAATGTTCAACGAATTTTATTTTAAATTTGAAGATAAAAAATATTGCTAGCCAGATTTAGCTATGAGCTAGGTTTAACCAACTTTATAGGTTGCTCATCTATGTCAAAAGATGCGTAACGCTACATTAAATTGTTTTTTAGTGTTTGTATAAATATTCTGAAGAGTTTGAAATAAATAAATAATGAATTTTAAAAGTTACAGTAGAAACCAAAGTAGAAACATAATTTGTTTCTAGAATAACTTCTTAATTCATTTATTTATTTGAAAAGAAGTTACTTGAAAAGATAAATCCAAGGAAAGAATCCAAGCCAACAATATTAGTTTACGTAAAAAGCAAAGAATCAAAATCAACTTATCCTGAACTGGAAGAGTTGAATTCCCCACAAACTCGATTCTCCAACTACTTTGCCCGCGAGTCTTAAGAACTGCTGTGTGACGTCAATAAATCTCTATAATAAACAACAAATAAATCGCGCGGCAGTTGTTTATGTTACGTCTGGACATAGTGCTATTGTCGTTTTTCCAATAGATTTGTACTAACAAGACAAATAAATGGCTAGGGCTGGCCGGAACGGCATCGTTACTAATATAATAAATCCAAAATGTTATATCTTCCATTTTCTGTGATATTTTATTTCTTTTGTGTTGATTGGATATGATTCTATCACCGATGGTCGTATAAAATACATAATAAGTAACTTTGTTTTTTTTTTTGTGATAGGTGGCAGACGAGCAGACGAATTACTTGATAGCAAGCGATTTTCGCCGCCCATAGACACCTGCAGCACCAGTAGAGTCACATGCGCGATCATCTTGATTTTTGTTATGCCAAAAATTAATTGTATTTTGAATTTAATTTTCTTGATATTTTTCTCTTAACAAAATCTTTTTCCCAATGAAGACTATTTTATAGATTTATTTCGTTTATTATTGGGGATGTATAAGTAAGTGGTCACGTGAAAAGTCGTCATCGAAACCAGTTTCTCAAAAGACTAGTATTTTTTACAAATTGACAATGTAGCAGAAGTGGGAATAAGAAGTTTGGTTAGCCAAAATATCTACAGTAATATCGAGACTCGTTAGTGTATACAGGTGTTGGAGTGGATACGGTGTTGCTGATTTTAGAGTCCAGTTTAATAAATTCAACTTCATTTATTAAACATAATTCCACCTATTCAAATGCTTATCAAAATAGAACTAACTGACCGTTGTGGTAAAACTCGATTTCGCTTGTAACTTAAAACTGAAGATTTTGTTTCCTTTAGCCGTTCCACTAAGAATGCTCTTGACATTTCAATTATGGTTTATCTTTTAACTTGCTTTTATCGGGAATGCTTGAACAGCGATAGAGATATCGATGTGAAACTTCAAAGATTATTTTTAGTTAGGTAGAAAAGAGAAAATGTTTCTGATAAGCTGTAATTAACTTTTCTATCTACTGTAGATTTTTTCCGGCATGATTTATGCAGAATTGTGAAAGTGTATTTTAAAATTAGAAAAAAACATTATTGGATGGCTTTGAATGTCTTTCCAGTACCTAAATGACAAGAAATTGTGGAAATAATAAACTGTTTTGCTGATTCTCCTTCGTGGACATTCACATGATTTAGAAGTTGGCAGATTCTGAATCCGCGGTATATTGCATTTGATATTTAGAAACATTATGTATGAATAATAAATAAATAAAATCTTTATTCACATAATGCTAAGATTACAATAATAGTGGCTGGAGTCTCCTTTTAAGCTTAGCTTCCTTTTCCGCTCTTCACTATAAGCCATTCTTATGTATAACATATTATTCTAACGTTTACATAACTTGAAAACTTATACCATGAATACCAGACTCCCCAAACACTAAATCATGGTCTAAGTGTACCGGACCCCAAAGTGATAGGTTTGGAAGCAACCGGGAAATACACGGCAAGATGAGTAAAAACCAACATTGATATTGAAAAAATGAGGTGCATGACCTAAGACCTTCCATATGGGAAGCGCGTTTTATCCACTGATCTACCATTGCTCTACTACTAATGCACTTAAAAAACTCATCGATAAATACATTCAAGTGTGTGTGCGTGTGAAAGTTGGTGGTCTTTTGCCACATGCCTTGGAAAGCACGTTAAACCTATCCTACGTCCAATCTCACTTCAGTTGTGTCACACTGGTGTCCCATCGAATTAAGAGGGTAAGGGAATAGAGAATGCACCTGTGTTCACGCACACACTTGGGTACTGTAAATATCCTGCGTACGCGGTTAATCATTATGATGGCCGCCGTAGCTGAATATCGGTTGGAGGATTTATTCATTACTACTTAATTTATAATACACAAAATCATTATTTTATGTAAATCATTACAAATTTTCCGCCAAGTTTTTCTAATAAGCCTCTTAGCCGTGAACTTAGGCTGGTAAATAAATTGTACCTTTCCGTTATTGTTTATGCATGAACCCGCGATTTTCACGTCAATCCGAATTAAGGGCGCTCCCAAAACTGGTGTTTGCGGCGTTACTTCGGTATCGCGGCTTAACACAGGGTCCCTTTCAAATGGGTGACGTTTCATAATCTAAATAAGGCTTTATGATGCATATTAAGTAGTAAGTTTATTCTGTTAAAGCGTACTTTGAAGCAAATAAATAAATTTAGTTGTTCTTCAATAGCACTGGTCATAACCACCTATTAAAGAACGACCAAATTGTTCAATTTGGACGGAAACATATCTTATCTCTTTGTAATGGATGGACAGTTTGGACAGACGTCCATCCGTATGTCACAGCCATTTTTTTCCGAAACTATAAGAGCTATATTGTTGAAACTTGGTAAGTAGATGTATTTGTGAACAGCATCAAGATATTCATAAATATGTTTATACAGAAATAGAAAAATAATAATACATTTTGGAGTTCCCGATATTTAGAACTGCATAAATGTACATTTTTTACTCTGTATGTTTACCGCGCAAACTTCGCTGAAAATTTAGCATAAAGTGAATACATATTATCTGCAAAATTG
This sequence comes from Cnaphalocrocis medinalis, assembly GCA_014851415.1. Lineage (NCBI taxonomy): Eukaryota > Metazoa > Arthropoda > Insecta > Lepidoptera > Crambidae > Cnaphalocrocis > Cnaphalocrocis medinalis. The sequence goes on along the minus strand of CM026278.1, from coordinate 1,436,190 downwards.
CAAATACTTCTATAGTCCCTCACCTTTCTTTCCCAGTCGCTGTACCAGTTTATGCTTGATTAAATTTCATCTTATAGAACCACACATTATGAAAATCAAAACTGCATTTTCTTACGACACAAATCAATAAGACACTAAACAATAAGACAACCAAAATCACATTTACAAACTTCATAGATACTACACTACACTTTCTAACTGATTTTTTTTTTCACTAAATGAAACTGTGTCCAGGGCTATCGAAAGCTAACTAACTACTTGGAAGTGGTGCAAATGACCTGGAAACTGGAAATCTCTTCCGACGTCATCGCCCGCGCAACCTTGACAGTACCGAGCGTTGACTTGCCCAATCGATCTCCAAACCAATCGCCTTTGGTATATAAAATCATAGGTACACTGGAACTAGTATCATTCAGCAACTGTTACAAGTACAACCATGAGGAGTCTTGTGGTGGTGATCGGCATTATTGCCTTCGTGGCAATCGCCTCGGCGAGGGACATCGTGAAACGTGATGCAGACCTAGAGTCAGCTGCGTCCCACCACGGTGGCAAATGGGACAAGGGTGGTGGCCACGATCACCACGAACACCATCATCACGACCACGGCCATAAAGGACACAAAGGTCACCACGGTCATCACGAACATCATCACGGCCACAAGGGTCATCATCACCACGAGGGCCACAAGGGTCATCACGGCGAACACGGTGGCCACAAGAAGCATCATCACCACGACGACGGTTATCACCATCACCACGATCATGGCGAGAAAGGTCATCACGGGCACGGTCATGAGGAGCACGGCCACCACCACAAAGGTCACGACACGAAGGGTCACCATGAGGTCGACAAGCACGACGAGTTCAAGAAGCACAAGCACTTCCATGACCATCATGGCGAGAAAGGTCACAAGGAGCATCACGGAGGACACCACCACGAGCATCACTACAAGAAGGGAGGTCATCATCATCACGGACACAAACATGGAGGTCACCACGAGCACCACCACGGCAAGAAAGGTCACCACCATAAGGGAGGTCATCACCATCACCACAAAGGTCATCATGGGGACGGAGGTCACCACGAGCATCATCATCATCACCATGACCACGGCAAGAAGGGAGGTCATGAGCACCACAAGCACTGGGGTCACAAGAAGGGTCATTAAGAAGTTACCTGCTCAATTGTTGATGTTGACTGACTTGTTACAGTTTTGTATTGTTTTTTATGTTTTTAACAGATTTATTCATAGTAATTCTAAAGAGATCTCTTCGACTGATTTATAGACAGGAATATAATTAGACAGACTCAAGGAAACAAAGTAAAATAGCTTGTTTTTTCGAAATCGGTTGAGTAATTTGACTGACAAACTACTTTCTTCCTTTTAACCGATTTCTGAAAATATAGTATTTTACAGCTTTCTTATTTGTATAGGTATTTTCGTTAATACTAGCACTTAAGTCTCTTGTGTGGAAATCAAACCAACTTTCAATGTTTTTCTGTGATATCTTCTTCTTCTTTCAATTTCTTATCGTTTCTTAAAAGTAGGTTTGGTTTTAATATGTTTCCATTGTTAATATTTACTTTTGAATGCCTTGTTATGTTTTAAATATGAACAAAATACATTATAATTAATAAAAAATGGTTTAATTATTCCTCCAATATAGGTTTTAATTAGGTCTCCTTGAACTATTGTCACTTGTGATTGTTATAAATTTATCAATGATAATTCAAAAAAAGCTGGAATCACCTAATAACATTGTTTACATCCAAGATGGGTCTTAGCCTCTGACGTCAAAATTCGTCGTTTTGTTTGGTCCTGTGCCAATTCAGACCTATCATGCACGTTTGGTGCTTTAACATCGTTTGTTTATTATTATCATCATTAGCCTATATTATTAATGAAGGAAGTCAAACACACAATTATATTAATTATATCTAAGATTAAAGATAATAAGGTATTAAACTTTGTTTTTCGTGCAATAAAAAGCATATTCATTCATTCATTCATTAAAGATAGCCTTATTACAACTAGGGTGTTTAAACTAAAAACCATTATTTACTTAATTAATATTAATTGGATAATATTTTTTGAAAGATTTCTTCCTACCTTATACACAACATTACGTTTGACTCTAAATTTCTTAACCGGATCTCAAACTTAATATTCTTCATGATTACTTTTGCTTTCTTAAGATTTCAAAATAATAAAACAAATTACAAGCTATGAAAGTACCTACTTTGAAATGACAATTGGTCCATTGAATAAACTTGAGCTCTTATTTCAATTCAGTACAGGTTACACTTGAATGAACAATATATCGGTACAAGTGACTATTGAAATTTCAATCACATTTCACGGTCGGCCATTGTCCGTGGAGTCCAAGGTCGCCATGATCGGTGACAATGAAAGTCAACAGAACGGAACTATGTGACGAAACAAGATTGTTACGAGATTTCTTTAACCTCTAAACGTAAGGAAGACCTCGCACTTTGGGAGTTCGCAATTTTCTTAACTGCAACTTTAAGTCAATGTCGTTGGGAAAATGTTTAAGTGACTGGGCTGAGAGCAGCTGAGACTTAATTTTTGTTTTATTGGTTCATCGGTCATGGTTTACTCAGATAGTGTTCTAAAGATGAACGATTTGTTTAGCTATTGGTCTGGTGCTGGTTTTTTGGTTGTTTTATTAATAGTTGTGTCATAATTAGGGAAAATTGAGAATATAATAAGTAATAATTTTATTTGGTAAGCACATCACTTACACAATACAAATAAAAGAAAATAAAAAATAAAATTAAAAGCTCTAAAATAAAGATAAAGATAAAGTTTACGAATTGTAAAATAAACAGACTAAAGTAGATTCACATAATATAATAAAATAACCGCTAACCAGCTGCTACCCTGTGTAATTTTTGTGATTTCTTCATTTGGCCTATCGTTTAGTAAGTACGTCAAGGAATGGAAGTAGAATCAAAATACAGTCTACTGTTTGTACACTATCGCAAGTGAAGTTAAACAAGTACTTACCATCTTGTAGAAGATATAAAGTCTCAACTTGATTGATAGCCAACGTATTTATTCTACACAGCATTTTCACTTACTACGAACATTACGAGTATATGGAGATTCGGCGAAAACCGTCTACGCCCTTGCGACACATCAAGTTGGCTGCCCACATCTTGTCATTCCCTTACAAATCTCCAAATCCCTACAAATAGATGACTTCTTGATATTCACCTACTTGGTACCTAGCCAGTATTTGTATAGTGAAGATATGTACAGTAGCCACACATGGAAGATTTAATAATTAAAGTCATTGAACTGCTCATACACCACTCTTTTTAACCTTGGCTTGTAGACAAAATATTAAGTTTGGTAAAGTAAAGTATCAGTATAAGTTTTTTTTTGACCCAGGGATCGAACCCGGGACTCTAAGCGTAGCCGTCGCTTTAAAGTGCGACCCACTACTCACTGCCCCACCGACGCACATAGTACATAAGTACAGATATTGATACTGGAAATCTCTATACTGTAATGATATTCTACTATTCAGTAGCCACTATTGGATAAAGGATCTATACCACCCCTAGCGTAGCAATATCTTAGACCTCATTCCCGAACCGGACTACAAAGGACCGTCTTGATTAATTGATTGATCCTTTTCCTGGAATTGGATGATTTCCATTCCCCTTGGAAAATATGGACTAGGCGTTTTCCTGAAAGGGCGTATTCTACGAAATAAGCGTCAACAATACTTTGTTGTGTTGTATTATATAAGCAAATCCAGATTATCTCAAAATAACTTAAAAGTTTTTATTAAAATTATATTGTAGTAAGTTTATAAATATAACAAGCGATGTAAAAATTTTACTTTGGGACCAGGATAATGTACGTGAAGAGGTAGTCTCAATTTATTTATCTTCTACTCTATTTATAAAGAGATAAACTCCATAGACATCGACCAACCTTATACAAACCGAAAAGGCGAAATACTAACGCATTGCAATCGATGCTCAGCGTCATCTATTGTTAGACAGTGGAACTACTGTCCTGAAACGACTTGGGGCGGGCCACTAGGTATAGATAAAAGACTAAATCACCGAGCGCATCGTGGGCCTAAGGGTTAAACGTATTTTTTAGAAAAAGATCCTCCTATTTTAAGTCCAGAACAATGTTTATGTCCATGGTGGTACCCCAGGCAGACGTTTACTGCTGGGGTTTGTTTTTTATTTCAAACCCTTTTTAATAGTCCTTTTTATGGAGACTTGCTTTAGATTAATTTGTATCTGACCTTTTTTTCGCGTCCATAAAATGTTATCGTAATTTAGATGCAAAGTAAGATTATAGGCTGCATGCGGTATTTTGGGCAATTCGTGTTACGACTGTCTACTTTTATTTTATTGTGGAGAGAATAAAAACATATCGGCCAGAGATAACCATAAAATTATGATTTAAAAATGTATGGTAGGTATATGAGGAAACCATATTTAATTTAAGCAATCTTCTATAGGATACGACATATAAAATACGACAATAGGCTAATCATATTTTTTAATCTGAAGATATTCGAAAGGCAATCGATCTTATTTTTGTCTTGTTAATTTCATTTGAATTGTAGTTAATTTTAGTTTATAATTCATCCATCTTTATGGGAGCGCTACTAGATCGATTAAGCGATCTGAAGATTTTTGCGGCCTGCTGTGTTGCTGTGTTTGCAGTAGGTAACTACTTATGTGGTAGACGAAATAAAACAGGGAAAAAAGCCACAATATTAATATAAAAAATAATACAAAACTTCAATTCAGTTATATAAAAAGTAAAAAATACTGAACTATGGAGTTTATCCTCGTTAAGTCGGAATCAGAAACGAACCATGCCTTGCGCATATTCTCAAGTGAGAAATTATCTTTCAAAAAGTTGCACCTCATTTCACTCTTTGAAGAAAGGTGAGCCCAATTAATTGCGTTAAAATATAGCGTTTCCGAATTCGCAATCAACCTGGGAACAATTGTGACAACCGCCTTCCGGGTTTCAATTAAAGTAAATGGAATTTGCCAATCCGATTAAAGTTTGCAGTTCGGATAACGGCGCAACCGCGTCGGGACCCAAATTTAAACTTCACTGATAAATCATTCGTTTCGTTGTATGGATCCTCGCTAACTACCTAACTACTTGGGCGGACAAAGCACCATGTACCCTGTTAATTTTTAACCGAGTTGGGAACGGTACTGTCTTCGCCAGATGGCGAGGGAGTTGAGCTTGGAACTTCCTTGGTTATAGCTGCTCACTATTCAGTAGTAGATTTAGTTTAATCTTGAAATTGGGTTTCTAAAACGTAGTAGGTATACGTACAGGAAATCCAAATTGTAATATTCCTGAGACTCATAATGCTAACTATGTTTGATAGCAACATTATGTTATTCCTTCTAACCCTGTTAGAGTTTTCAAACCTCTGACCAAGTTCAATAACTATCACTATTAATGCGTTGGGGCTGACGGTTTAACTTAAGATAGTTAGAAAACAAGCTAGCTTTGAGTAAAAAGATTTTTTGATTTCAGATCCTCCATAAAGTAGGTATACAAAATCTTCTAATGTCTAAAAAATATTGATTTTTACACTGATACTAAGCTCCGACCAAATATGAAGAATTCAAATGAGTTTAAGAATTGAGTAATAGAGCACTAAAACTTATTTAAAAATAAATGCTCGTAATATTATAAAATACACATAAAATATTAATTAAATCTGCCAATGTTTTTGCAAGTGCACACTCAATTCGTTAAAAAATGCCTAGTACAACAAAAACGCTAACTATTTTTGGAAATACGAACAGAGTGAGTTAAGCCACTTTAGTTCTAAAAGTGAGAGGCTAGCTCTTTACACGTTTTTAGTTTTACCGATTCAGCTTGTAGTAGTAGATAAAGACACATAAATCTTTTCATTTTCTTAAAATAAATTCTCCGATACATATTTTAATGCCTATTGTTACCGTCAGTGTTAAAACGCCACCAATTAATGTTTGACCTTATCTGTACAAAATCTGTCACAAATGAGGCCCAAATCAGTTTTACAGGTAGACTGTTATCGCTTATAAATCCTTATTCCCTATCACGATTTTCATCAGAACCACCTACAGTTAGACCAGGCATAATCTAGACTGTCGTCAGACCCTTTTCAGGTTCACTGAATCTACAAACACGTTTCATTCAACGAATGTTTGGAGCGTAGCTGTTAAGAGTCATGTCACAGATTACGCCGGGCCGGTCTCACGGGCGCGGTAGATCGTTATCGCTTATAAATCGCTCACCCTTATCGTTCGTACTGAAAAATGCTAAAATTCCACCGTTTCGCGCTAAGGTGCCTTTAATTTTTCAACCTTATCGGAAGTTACAATATTGGAGCAGTACATCTCCTGGCTTGGAAGTTTTCTTTTGTTTTCTCACGTCTGTTGTTCTGTTTTTTTAATTCTGCTATCTTTATTGCTAATGTAAGGGTACTTGAGGAATTTCGAAGAACTGTGAAGTAGGGCATTTTACTCTGAAGTAATGATATACCAACACGGATCAGGTACCTGAGGTAAGTAATTTCCACCGCCCATGGATATTCGCAATATCAGCATGAGGTATCACTATTGCGCCACCGGCCTTTTAAAATAGATCAGGCTATTTTTTGAAAGTTTGCAGGTCGTTATTTTAAAAGTATTGACGACGCAATACTACGTGTTGCATTCAGTTACATTTCCAACAAAATATCACGGGTTAATTGTATGTAGTGCAATGCGATGCATTTTTTATACATTTAAAATCCTCGCACTGCTTCACATCTCGTCAACAGTGAATATTCAACCAAAACAAGGCATATAGCATAAACAATTTTTGACTGAAATTTCTATGAGTGAAGATTTGCAAAAAAATATCCTACTACACGTCTGTGTCTTAATACAAATGAGCGTAAAAAATCTTCGACATAATGGCTCCCATTCTCTGCGACTAGTAAACGAGCGCAAAAAGAAAAAAGTCCCTAAACAAAAACACGGCGGCTGCCAGGCAATTTTTCCAAGAGGGTTCACCAAATTCTGACAACGGTAATAAATTTCCCATATCTACATGAGTCCCCTCATCCATACGTCCACGGAGCTCCCTCCGCAGTTAATTATCCTAAAAGATTGCCGATAGACTCCTTAGATTGCTTAGGAGCTCCCGTCACCAATGGACTCATTCGACCATGAAATTAGAAGCAGCTAGCTACTTATCACGATTTGTATTAGGCAATCTTTTCAACAAATGGTGGGTCACATCCCGCCAGCCTCCCTTAAAATTTTACCACCACTAATAAACCACCTGGATCGTCATTTCACTTCTTTAATTTCCTACTGTATCTTTATAGCTCTCTCTATTCGGTTCTGCATGTATTTTTCTTAGAGTAATTTCATTAATGGACACAAATAACTTTCAATGTTAAAATTTATGGAGCGTAAATGTTTTACGTACATTTTTATAGTGCCTTTCAAGAAAATAACAGACGGTTGAAGACAGAACGCCTTTTTTCCTTTTGTCTCAATAAGATGTATTCTAGGCCCTGTGAATGGGATGGTGTAAAAATAAAAGGCTTTCCAATCAGAACCGCCAAAAGAATAGAATAAACAATAGTACCTTTGAGGCGAAACTTTCCTTATTATTTAAGAGATCCAGATGTTTAATGCATGAGGTACGATTTATACGCGCGACTGAATAATGCGTATACTCGTAATTTCAATGATTGCGTTTGTGCAGTAAGCTTGGTTGGGATCGTTCGGGTTCATACATTTTTATAGGTTCCCTTAGATTTGGCGGAGTCCGGAATAATGTTGGGCTGTCGCTGGGTCTCCAGCGATAAATTAGACTCGTTATTGCAATCTCGCCAAAAGAAAATGTAAAACTAGAGTCAAGTTCAATATTGTTTCGAGATTTTGCGGCTTTTATCTTAACTGCAAAAAGAACAGAGATATAAGTGGGTACCAACTGCTACAATTTGGATGGCTTTAAGTCGAGAGTGAAAAGGCTACTTCTGGGAAAGCACACTACATCTTAGACCTCATTGAGTTGAGGTCTAAGATGTAGTGTGTACTCATGAGGTCAAGTGCTAACCCATTTCATATTTAAAATAAAACTTTTTAGAAATGGAAAAACCAACTTGACATTTTTTAGATCATAACTTAATCTTGGAATTAAAAAATAATATTCATCTGTGATGAAAAAATACATACCTTTGTAAGCACACGCGATGTTGTTATTAGGTACTTAGCTAATACTTTTTTTCGTGATTTTGAAGTTTCTCACTGGAGGTTGATAAGAAGAGGTTAAAAGGGACTGCGAGGTCCTTTGTTTTGGGAAAATGCGGCTTCTTCTGTGGTGCTAATCTTATATACCTAAGGAAATAAAGTACAAATACAAATACCCTACAGACGGTGCTCTTGGTGAGCAATTTCGACTTGAACTTGTCCGGTTTTTACTTCAGATTGACTCTTTTTATCGTATGTAGATTATGAAATCAGACAGAGGTTTTCTTGACCTTGGCTTGACGCACTACTAGTGTCTCTAGGTTATAACAAACTGTGGGCGTAGAACGAGAAGTCACCAACTAATAATATATCACGTTGCCTGCGATAAGAGGTCCGAACCAGATTTATGAGCGTCGATTTTGAAACGATAGCGATACACTGAAGTGTATTTGGCTGTTCGATAAATAGCTAATGTAGGTGGGTAGGCCTCAGTGGTAGTGGCTTATATGCGGCATGTGATATGGTAGCAGGTGAGCAGACGGATCACCTTATAGTAATTGAATTGCCACCGCCCATGGACACCTGCAAAATTAGTAGAGTCACAAGTGAGCTGCCATCTTTTAACCCCCATTCCCCTTAATGGCCTACTGGGGCTACTGGTATCCCTCACTCACTCGACAAAACACTGCGCAGACGCTGCTTTCACGCCGGTCTTCTGTGAGGCCGTGGTATCACTCCGGTCGAGCCGGCCCATTCATGCCGAAGCGTGGCTCTCCCACGCAAAAATGTAAAGTGATGCCTGTGCTAGGCCAAAAATCACCAAGTTCCAGAGTTCTTCTGTCATGTCTTCTAAGTATGAGCCCGAAGTCTTGAAGTTGGTGATCTTGTAACCCTTTGCCTTAGAAAGCACGCTAAGCCCGTTGGTCCTGTACCTGATCCCTCTTTGGTCGTATCACTACGGTTCGCACCAGATGCGCACTACTGTTTGCGCACACACTTGAGCTCTGTAATTTTATCCTGCGTGCCTGGCAGTTGAGATTAGTCGCCGTAGTTGAATCAGAGGATATTAATGTGGCAGATCTGAATTTATAGCAACAGAAATGTAGATATATTTTTTTCAATAGCAGGCTAAATATATCCTTGTAGGTGCTCGGTTTTCCTGTCCTTGTTTTGTTAGACTCCAGTTCTTGTGAATTCGGAATGTTTACCTGGGCTTACGTCTCATTTTGCTTATTACAATGAATGCGATGAAATTAATCCCAACAAAAACATAAATGTGAAATGAGAGCCAAGTTCAATATTATATTATTGTCACTATATTATTCTGCTTTGTGATAGATGGCAGACGAGCAGACAGATCACCTGAGGGTAAGCGATTGCCGCCGCCCATTGACAACCTGCACTGTTCAATCCACCAGTGGAGTCATAAGGCGCTGCTTCATGCTGGTCTTCAGTGAGCGTCGCGTTTTTTTTTTAATGTGTATAAACGATGGTGCAGTAGTTAGGTGTTCGGGCGAAGCGCGAAAGGCCCCAGGTTCGATTCCCGGTCAAGTCAGTTTATGAAACTACATTTTCGAAGTTGTCTTGGGTCTGGGTGTTCTGGTTTGATGCCCCCAGTTAATCGCCACCTGATACTCATAGTACAGGGGTTGCCCTAGTTTGAAACCAGATTGATTGGTGTGATTGTCTGGCGCAGTTATTTATGATTTACATTCCAAGCAACGCATAACGCCCCGTTGGTCGAGTGGTTTAAGTACCGGGCCGTGATCTCGGGGTTCCGGGTTCGATTCCCGGGTCAAGCAAAAAGTATGTTTCGAATTTTTCGAACATAGCTTGGGTTTGTGATCACCAATCCGTATTAGGCAAGCGTGGTGATTAAGCCTAATCCCATCATAGTAGTGATAACTTGATTTCTATGATGGAGGCCTTTGCCCTGTGGACAGTATAAAGGCTGATTGATACTTTACTTTATAACGCATCGACCTTGTGTTGCTTATTTGAACAAAACACGTCCCCTCTGGGTATGAAAACTATTTTACTGGCTTATAAAACCTACAAACTACCCAGCAACTTTCTTTGCCTTATCGGCACACTTACAACAAGTGTTTCACCGCACTGACACTCGATATAGTCCATATAAAAGTTAACAGCTTCATAAAGTTTATAACGTGCTTTCAATAAGAGCACGTAAGGATAAATATTTTATTGCCTTCTGTTTCTCAAAGTCTCTTAGAAACAGAATTCAATAGAAGAAACATGAAAATATCTCATTAAACTTAGATACCTACAGAGCATTTCTGAATATTATGCTGTGTCTATATTCCGAATGTCAATTTTACTTAGTTGTAATTATCTTAGTGTGTCATTCCCAGTTGCGTCCAAAGCCATTGCCTCAGAGATCTGGGTTCGTTTGGTCCTTGTATAAAAAGTCTGGTAAATATGAAACGACTCCCGTCTGATCTTCATATGATCTTCATGACGCTTAGGTAGGGGAGCCAGACCAAGAGAGACTTCGTTCGGCATCAGTCAATTGCTGCCTGCAACACCAGTAGATTCACAAGTGTGTTGCTAACCCCCTTTCCAGCCATTGGGACACACGCAAACTCGGATTATCCATACTAATATTATAAATGCGAAAGTAACTCTGTCTGTCTGTCTGTCTGTCTGTCTGTCTGTCTGTTACTCTTTCACGCCAAAACTACTGAACGGATTTAAATTAAATTTGGTATACAGATGATCTAGACCCTGAGAAAGGACATGGGCTACCTTTTATTGCAAAAAGGGGGTTGTAAGGGGTTAAAAGGGGGGTAAAAAGTTACTTTTCCACGCGGACGAAGTCGCGGGCGGCCGCTAGTCCTGAAATAAATAGACCGTTTAGGTAAATTCTATGTGCATACAAGTGTAAAAAAAACATTAAAATCACAGACAGATCGCATAATTGTTTTTGTTTGTAGGTAGTTTCTAGTCGCGTTTTAAATTGGACATAATCATATGCAAACTAGAACTAACCTGCAAAAAAATACTTTCGAGATAATTAAACTTTTATCCACGTGGTGGACCATCTATTAAAAAAACTAACCTGTAACACCCTTTTCTCCCAATTGGGCCTCCAGTAGCCTCACTCACTCGACGAAACAGCGCAAGCGCTGCTTTACGCAGGTTTTACTCGCACGTCATAAATCTGTATAGCGATCGATAGAAATACGCATACTGCGTGAAAATCCATAAGTTGTATTCATACGAGGCGGAGTCAAATTCAATCGAGTTTAGTCAGTATTATCATTACAAAAATATTGGTTAGGTTAGAGCAGTGACCAGCCAGACCAAACCTGCCGAGTTTTTTTAGGGTAAGTTGTCCCCTAACCCTTCTGGGGAGGCACACATTCTAATGATGATGATGATCCACTGACCTACCATCGATTGGAAGAATAAATTAGTCAGACAAAGCTAGAAAAGAAGAATGTTAGCGTTTGTACTGTGTATCTGTCAGTTAGTGTAAAGCTCGGCTCCTAAGTGGATAAACCAAATTTGTTTGTATTTTCTCAACACGGATCCAAACAGACGACGCTGAACACCGCTTAGTTTGCTTCAGTCAGCTGAAGAACGATTCAAATCTTTGCAGAATTGAAATGTGAAGTACAAAATAATTACACAGTGCAAACTGCTCCCTATCCCGTAGATATTTATTACTAAGCTGGATATGCGAGCTATTTACTTGCTCGCTCGACATTTTTGCGTGGGAGAGCCTTGGCATGAATGGACCGTTTCGACCGAATTGATACTACGGGCTCAAAGAAGACTGGCGTGAAGCAGCGCCCTCGCGCTAACGCCACGCTTTCGTCTATTGAGTCAGGGTACCGGAGGCCCAATTGGGGGGGGGGGGGGGAAGGGGTTAAAGGTTGGTAGCTAACTTGTGACTCTGTTGGTGCAGGTGTCTATAGGCAGTGGCAACTGCTTACCATCAGGTGATCCGTCTGCTCTCCTGCCTGCCTATAACATAAAAAAGTCAAAACTGTGCGTGTTACAGCAGTGTAGTTACTAGGTAAGGTCTTACGCGAGATCGCTCTATGTTAACGATCTTTTATACTATTTTATAACGAGGTAGATTCTGGAGACGTCGACCCACCTTATTATGCAAACCGAAAAGGCAAAACACTAGCGCGATGCAATTCATGCCCAGAGCCATCTATCGGTGAATGGAAGTAATGTCCCGAAACGAAGTAAGGACGGGCCACTAGTAATTTATAAAACATTATTTATTTCAACGAAGGAAAAGTTTGAGAATGACTGTTGCAGCGAATGTTATGACTCTTGCACAAAAGGTCGTATTGATGCCACAAAATTGAATAATGGGCAGGTAGCCGTCCAGTGTTTTGACAAGTTTCCCTCAATAGCTGTCATAAAATAAGGGAAATAATGACTGAGGAACAAGGATCGGTAGCATGAACGCGGCGATACATAGACGAGTCACGCGAGCCCCAATTAGTTAAGATTAATGTTGAATAAACATTTATAATAATAAATAAATAATAAAACTTAATTTTAAAAATATTACACCTACAAAAAACGTATAATAATATATTTAAACTACTGGAGTCATTTGAAGTTTGTTGCCTAAACTATAAACATCCTGTATCTGAGGCCATTATTATTATTATTGCCAGTAATATGTACGAAATTTTAATAATGTCTTTGGGCATAGGTTATGGTTTTGCCTGGTATAAGGTGACATCATATGAGTTAGGGTAGATACCATAACCGATCTATCTAATATAAATAGTAATATAGTCCCTAATGATCGGCCCCGTGCGATCGATATTATAAGGTAAAGGTGGGATAGATGCCATAGTGGGATAGATGCCTCAAACTACGTGTAGCGACCTGTGTAAACACTATACTCATGTCTTTCGTTTAAATACAAGCGTATCCGCTCCCTCCCGCCAGTCGACGCTAAAGGCTACACTAAGACGCTAAGAGCTGAGTGTAGTATTCGCACAGGTCGCTACATGTTGTCTGAGGCATCTATCCTGCTACAGCATTTGTCCCACCCTTACCCTAGTGCTCAAGTAGGAGCCTAAACACAGATGCAATCTCTATTCCTTTATCCTCATATTTTGATAGGAAACCAGTGTGGCACGGGCAAAATGGGATTGGGTGCAAGACCAACAGCTTAACATGCTTTTCGAGGCACGGGGGTACAGGACAGTCAACTTCCAGACTTTAGCTTGACACTGAGAACCGATATACTCGTAACTAACCATTGAAACATTATAAAAAATATATTTCTATCAATCATATTTAATTTGGAGGGCCTATTCAAAGTTTATACCGTAGACAATAGAAAACCTAATAGTAATGATGAAAGTCTCGAAAACTTTCTTTAATACAAAAAGTTAATTCTGATCTAATAATAAAAGGAAGGTACTCTAAACTTTCGTCAATCAAAAATTCTTTGTTTGTTAAAAACAAAACCCACCCAAACGCCTTTGTCTCGTTTTATCAATACGAGATAATAAAAGAAACTCAGTGGCAACATCTCGACATCATTTAAAAATTGACTTTCCGGAGCCAGCGGCTTGGAAATGTCTGTTAGGCGTTGAGACAACGTACCAACATCTTTAACGAGCTTGTAGAAAAAACATTTTTGCCATTGAAAACATCCCGCCCATTGAATGGGAATCGTTATAAACCGTCTGGTTGGGTGAGCATTGTCTTTTGGAAATTAGAATTTTTATTTCGGGGCTGGGGTAAATAGAACTCATCGGTTATCAGCTATTTTTTTGTTGAGGTTTTTTTTACCAAAGAAATAACTATGTCAGTTTTCTATTTTTGATTTAGGGTGATTCGTGAATCAACCAGTTTCACAGTCAAAATCTACAACCATTGGGACACGCGCAAACTGGGACGATTCTGAAAAAGATAGTGCGTTTAGGTATGTAAGTGCTTTCTGCAGACAAGTGTATAGAAACATTAAAATCACAGACAAATCTCACGATCATTTTTGCTCGTAGGTAGTTTCTAGTAGCGTTTTAAATTGGAGATAATCATATTTATGCAAACTAGAACTAACCTACAAAAAATACTTTCGGGATAACTAAACTTTTGTCCACGTGGTGGACAGTCTATTAAAATAAGCAACTCGATTAATTCCAAAATAAAGATTGGATCTTGTTTGCAAAACTATGTAGCTACAATGGATATTAGAATTATTGTAGGTAATTTTTTTATCTACCACTTTTTATTACAAACGGCAATTGCTAAGGTATACTCACATACACATATTGCCATCCCTAAACCTAGCGTGCTTTGGATTATTTTCTACTAGATGTTTTTAATTTATTATAATAAATAACCTGCCTTATCCGTTTTATAAGTACGGTTAAGTATACCTACATAACAATTCGTTGTTTCCCCGACCGCATAGGTGTGGCTAAAACGTTACTAATTGAAAACTGCACGCCATGTCACCAGCAAAGTTTTCATAACATAATGTTTGATATAGAAAGCGAAAATATACTTACGCTAAAATTATGATGAAATGCTGAGTAGATCTCCAGTTTATAAGTGGGAAAATATATTTTCTCTGCAATACCAATTTGTGTATGCTTAGTCTGTAGACATCGTAAAGGTGCTTTTTGTACGAAAGTAATAGAATTCCTTAAGCTACGTTTTATAACATCAAAATAAACCTTCTTACCTTGTGAAGAAATTCGGTGTTGAGAATCCGGGAAAATATTATTATGGAAATAGTAGTAGTAATATTGCAGTAGGGGTAACATTTTGAGGGTAAACCGCAAGAAAATGTTTATTTTACGAAGAATTAAAAATTGATTTTTATTCTATTTTGTGACAGTAAAACTAATTTGTTTAAAATAATCACTAACACTAGACCATTTTATATTGCTAACTTTATAATTAAATGTATAGTAACTGCTTTAATAATAAGTATGAGTTATGCCGTTATGGTAGCTTAAATGTTTTTTTTTTCAAGAAATTGGACACTCTTTAATCTAGTCTTTTAAACATTCTAGCGCAGCATTAATCCAAATATTGGAATCCAACTTCCTGAATCCAAGTCGTTACCTCTAAAAATTCCCTCAGCCAAATGACTAACCTCATTTTAATACAAAATTTGGGCCATTCATCAACAGTATGTATAGTGGGATAACCCCGGTATAAATAATTCGCTCAACGAAGGTGCCTCCGCGTCATAGAATAAAGATGAGCCATCATACCGCGAGGAGTATCGACCTGCCTCACCGTTAAATAGAGAGCTTTACGATCGCGATACGGTTTTCGGTGGATAAAAATGTATGAAACTTGGGAAATGAAGCGGCACTTTGTCACACTCATTCTTCTTCCTTTTAATATTAAACACCTACTTACGAGGTTCTCAGTGCGAGCAAAATATTCTACGTGATGCAATGTACACATTCTAGCACTAGCAGGTTAGTAATCCTAAGAAAGAACTGCTAACGGACCTGGTATTTGCCAAAAAATGGAAACAGAATGTCTGTCCACAGATGGAACAATATTTTCGACAGTAACTCAGTAGATGCTGGCTGAAATGATACAGGGCTTTGATAGTACGCATACATCCAGAGTAAAAAAAATCGCAAGGGGAAGGTTAGTATTACCTGTGTCGTAATGAAAAAGGCTGTGGGTTAGATCACCATACTAGACTAACTTTCGTGAAAGGCATACTTGTTTCTTCATCGAAAAAATACATAATATTTGACATTCATAAATTCTCTGTATGAACTAATATGTACTGAATAAAAACATGTTTATTTCTACTGTGTGTTATCTAGTATCATGTTATTTAATTCAACTGTTGTCTGATATCCGTAGAACAAATAAATCTTCAAGAAAGAAAAATGCAAATCTTCAAGAATCGAGTCTGTACCTTCCTAAAAGGCCGGCAACGCATTCGCAGTCCTTCAGGTATAACTGATGTCCAGGCGCGATGTTCGCTTATCAGGTGACCTGTTTGCTAGTTTGCCTCACTACATCATAAAAAAAAGCTTTAGCTACTTAAAGAGTGAAGATATGTGGGAATATCCTCGACTCCACAACAACCGTTCCATATCTTTGAAGGGTTCCAATATGATTACATACTTATTCAAAGCAAACTGTTTATTTTATTCAATAACAGTGAGACTATAAAGCCAATACCGACCAATTCCTAACAGCAAGAGGAATATTTACATACAAAAACGCAATGAAATTTTCTATGAAATTGAAGGGAACCTATCCCGATAATATTGAGTCTTGGAATACCCTCCTTTGCAAATTGGTTTTGCTCTATGGAAACTACATAAATACGCGTTTGTTTTGTTAGTCCCGCAAATTTGAAAAAATCAGATTAATAAAGCATCACAAATTTTAAAAAGGAGTGAAATAAAAAAAAAATTAAACGTCAATTTTTTTCCGAAATAAGTTCACAACTCGAAATCTACTAAAAATCATAAAACATAGTACATAGGGATGTTCTGGGTGCAACAAGGAAAGCCTTATCCATGACTTTCCATGTAACACCATACACGTAACCTGTATTATACTTAGGTACTAGTAGAAACTCAAGCAGTCAACGCATGTTTAATACAAAAAGTTGATATAAACATTAAAACACCAAATCTTCCTTTCTCCACTTCGCAACGCATCAATTCATCGAATCGCCGCCACGTCGCGTCGCTACAAAGCCGACAAACGTTTGACAGTCCCACTCAAGCGCAACATCAACACCTTGATACAGTCGATCCCAAAGATTTTTATTATCATACTTTACCTTTTTGTTACAGCACGGTACACGCTCTACGGGCAGTAATGACGCGTGGTGCGTGAAATACTCCCACATTTCGGTACCCGGCAAATGGAATGCACCTGCCTCCTTAGGTTTTATGAGAAGTTTCCTCACCTTCTTACGGCGGTGGAAGGGCCGCCAATATCGCCGTCCTCACTTTGTGACCCCTCATAATACGAGTAATACTTCTTGAGAGGGTATTGAGCGTACGCGCCTTCCGTCGCGGCGCTCAGTAATTTTACGATGGACCCTTACTTTGTTTTTTGTTGGTGAGGCTTACAGTTTAAAGAACGTTGTTACTGGATTGTTTACTTTTACGTTTTATGGGTGAAGGCCAATTGTTTGTGAGTTTTGGCGTTGAGTGAAACATTAAAATATACACAAGGCAAGTCTTCGAAATACCTATTAAATAGAACGTAGGCACATCGACGTATGTAAAGACGATTGCTTCTTTGTTAATTACACGGCGAAACTAACTCTTTAAAAAAAAAGATGGTGCTTAAGATAAAAATTACATCGCGTAAAGCAGTCTGGTTATATAAAAAGTGTTTTAAATTCAGAGAAATAGAAATTTTAAAAAACAAACTCAAACTTTATCAATTTCATGCAAACCAAATCCGCAGCGGACTGGAGTATTATTCTGTGCGGATGCAAAAGAATAATATGAAAATGAAAATACTCTCTGTATTCAAAATAAGTCACACCAAACACAGCGTATCGAGATATGGATTCCCGGGAAGATATAAGGATTCACTATGAATACTTGTATAAATAAACCATTCCTTACATCTGAGGAATTTCACATAAAAACGCGAAAATAAGGGGAATGGCGGGCGCCCGCTATTTTATTTTATCCATATCTATGATTTATGATTAAGGTGGATACCTATCTGGTGTTTTCTTGTGATTTATCGGGGGATTTGACTGGATGCGATCTTATAAGTAATGCGGCCACCTGCTGAGCGTTTTGTCGATACATGTCAAATTATCAGAAGCAAAACTCTCCTATCCATCAGCTATCGCTGGCGGGATGTAGTAAACGCGGACTTGCAAGAATTGGAAGCAGGAAATTGGCGACATTTCGTGTCGGAGGCCAAGACTCATTTTGGGTTGTTGAGCCATCGGATTTTGTAAGTAGGTAAAACTCTCTTAATATTTTTGGCACTTATAGAAATAAAAAAAACCCGCGCTATTAGTTTAAAGTTCTAATAGAGGTGGTAAGAGATCACCGCCGCCCATGAACATTGGCGAGATAAGAGAAATCTTCGAAAAATTTGAAACAGTTTTTATTTGAACGGAGAGATTCGAACGAACCAGAGCTCGGAGATTAAGTCCCGGTACTTTACCCACTAGACCAATAAGGCGTTCTGAAATAATAATAATAAAAAAATAACAACTCTCAAACATATATTTCATTTATTGATTGACTGACTTACCAATTCGTCATTCAACCGTACTTATTGAAAAAAATGTGTTTACTTTTTACGATGCTTCAACGACCCAAAATGTGTCTTGGCCTCCGATACGAGATGTCGCCATTTGTCTCAGTCTTGTGCAGCTTGTCGCCAATCTCCTGCTTCCAATTTATGCAGGTCCGCAGTCACTAGAATTATTCTACTACATAAGTATATCACTAGAATTAAACTACATCTCTTTCTCTAGAGAATTTCATCTATCGATGGTGGAATTTTTTAGAATATATTCGTTTTCGAAAGAAGAGAAAGTCTATTTTTGCATTCCGTAAAACAATAGAGCTGTTTTTTTTCTCAGTAGCGTAGATATATTATGGCCTTTATAAGATTAGCGCCCGACTCGGAACGAACAAGCGACAAGTTATCTCGGAAATGAAAAAGTAAGGAACTATTTTAATGAACTTCCAACAAGGTACCTACTTTTTTATTATGTTATAGGTGGCAGACGAGCAGGCGGATCACCTGATGGTAAGCAATTGCCGCCGCCATGACACCTGTAACACCAGTGGCATCACAAGCGCGCTAACCAACCTTTTATCCCCTTCCCCCCGGGTTGGGTCTCCTCAGTTTTCTACAGGTACAATGGTTAGCTAGGGGGGTCTGTGACAATCACACTTATTTATTCTTACTCATTTTTTACTGCACATGACACAAAATTACTATTGGCGGACACGAACATGGACTTAATGCTATACAGCATATGTTCAGTCAACCATTGGGCGGGGTAGAAAGATAAGAATAATGAATGTCATAGATCTTTTTGTTTTATTCCGACTGTGGGAAAGCCACGCTTCGGCATGAACGAGCCGGTTCTACCGGAGTGAGACCATGACTTCAAAGAAATCCAGCGTGTGTTTCGCCAAGTGACTGAGGATACCGGAAGCCTAAATGGGCAAGGTGGTTTTGTTCATGACAAAATATAGCTTTCTAGTAATAAAAGTCTCTAAGCTAAGCATTATGGTTGCCGAAGGATGGACATGACGAAACTAAGAGCTCCTATAAAGGTTTCCTCGTTAACTACGGAACCCTAAAAAAGGTAATTATATATTGAGTAAATTGTCTGGTTACAAGAGCCATAAAACGCGTAGGAAACAGATTAATCTTGCGGAGTTCCCCGAAAATATTTTCGCGTTGACGTTAAAGATACGAAGTTTTAGAAAACACGACAAAGAAAATGTTTATCATGACACATTGTTGCAAATTTTACTGCTGAAAAATATACTGTTACCGTGTTACATACAGGGCTAAAAATTTCGCGTAGAAACGTAAAACTTGTGTTTTACCAGACATTGTATGTAAAACTTTCTTTTAAACCCTGCTGTTAAAGACTCCTGATTATGTGATGTTATAGTTGTTAAAGATAAAAAACACTCAAAGAAGGTAATGGGTTCTTTTTTGTAGGTGGCCAACGAGCAGACGGATCACCTAGTGGTAAGCGACTGCCGCCGCTAATGGTCAAAAGTGACCTCAACCTTTAGACTTCTCTTGCCAGGTCACTACCTCCAGCCGGTCTAACATGCGCGCCACGAGATAATTTTGTCGACACTCGTATTGTGTCGGCGCAAGTTGCTTCTCGCTCATCTGACTGAGCGATGAGCGAGATAGAAGGATGCGCTCTCGCGAACGAGAGTCGACAAAATTTTGTCGCGGTGGGCATGTTAGGCCTACTGGGAGACGATCTCTAGAGGGAGCGGAGGATACAATAGATCTATTCGGTTGCAGTGTCCACTCGGAAACGAACGCTCCCGAATCTACAAATAATAATAACCTATGCAACAAAACCTATAGATAATCCAGACCTGGTGATATCTGAAATAGTCGTGCACATGTACAAACGCGGAGGATGAGATAAAAATAAATATTGGCTTACTCAAGTGGAAAGGTCCTTCAACTCTGAATGTAGTGCTTGAATAAAATCAAACTGGAAAAGATACTAAGAGGTCTTTGAACTCGAGGACAGAGTGGGTTTGAATTACTTTTCTATTTCTCAGTTAGCTCGAACTCTTATAAGATATTATCTCTTGCCCGCGGCTTCGCTCGCACCCCCGACTGCTCTAAAATGGGGGGTTAGAAAGTGACAAAAAGTAGCCTATGTTACTCTCCATCCCTTCAACTATCTCCACTTAAAAAATCACGTCAATTTGTCGCTCTGTTTTGCCGTGAAAGAATGACAAACAACAACCCATTTATAATATTAGTATGGATAGTATGGTGAAAACATGCTCCTTCTAAACAAAAGGTCGGTAGGTTTGAGAGCATGCGCCTATGGATTTTTCAAATAAATGTGGGATTATGAGAGATTGAAACGGAATGTAAGATGAATATAATGAAACGATGAACAAGTGAACGGCGCGAACGTAGAAGTTATTTGTGGATGCTAGGCGACAAAAGACGTGAGTCGATTATGGACCTAGAAATCCTACTTTTTTACTCATGTTTGCATGAATATGCTTATAGGTACCTAAGAACTTATCTTCACTTCACTTTATATTATATCTTGTTTGGCTCATAAGTTTGTTTTAGGCAGTTATCAAGTGTGATGGAGGTCAAATGCTTTCTTAAATAAAAAATCATAAAGAACCTGTAAATTTAAGAGAGTTTCTCAAAGTGTGGAACATTATTGTAATTTGTAAAAGAAAACTTTACCACTATGAATACCGTTGTAAAGAATAATATAAAAATAAATCATTTTTTAAACTTATTCACTGTACCATAATGATTACGTGCCATAAAATGTCTAGGTAACAATAAATACCCACGGTGATTTATTATCTAGGTATATCATTTTTGTAGCTTTGAATGGACATCCAATATACATTATTAATCGAAGCATCCTATCTTTTGTATACTTCAGTGAACTCCTTAAAAACGCTACCCAAATCCTTCTTACATCTAAATCTAGCAACGTTTCGTTTATTCCATATCCATTAATTCAACAGAAAAGGTCTAGTTCACCCAACTCTAAGATGATACAAACCAAGTAAAAGAAATGCTTGTTTAAAATATTATCTCTTATCTCCAATACTTATTATAATAGTAAAATAATAATAGCCATGTGAAATTGGATTATCCCAATTGCTATTCAAAGAACAAAGGGTCAAAATGAACAAAAGATATCGGGGACATATTGTGGTTTAGATCACAGATGTTTTTGTTTGTGCTTGTAGGTACTAGTGTTGTGAAACAACAATTAAGATGTTAAATGTATTACAATTTAATATGAATTAGATCACATTAATAAAGTAAAGTACCAGCCTATGTATTGTCCCACTGCAGAGAACAGGCCTCCATCATTGCATACCTTGATAACAAGTCATCGCTATTATCACAACCACCACGATTCACCACGACCACACACCACACCAATAATGCGAATGTTCGGAAAAATCGGATCAGACCCAGGACCACGAGACCACGTCCCGGTACTTAAACCATTAGACCAACAGGATGTCATACACATCATACATCAATTTGATTTCAGTAGGTGTCTTAAAAATGTATGTGCTAATATGGGCTTATGGCTTTAAAAACTTTAATTAAACTTATTTTAGTATCCTGTTACAATACTATAAAGGTATACCTTTCATTTTATTTATCATGGCATTTTTTTGATCAAGTGTCCTTTACCCAAAGGTTGCCCGGAAGAGATCGCTCATAGTGATATAGTAGTTGGCAGTATAGTAGCAGCAGGGAGTAATGTACACATTACTCCTGTTATAACTAGTTTTAAGTTTTATACCTCTGTTTTGTGTGCAATAAAAAGTATATTCATTCATTCATTCATGGTGTGTTTTATGATTATGATAGTTCCCCTGTAGGGACCGAATTTTTTTCATTTATTTTCATTTTATACCACTTAAATTGACCTAACTCCGTACTAAGTAGCTAAAGCTACTTGTGTTACAGATATCAGTCAAAAGAGAAAACACAAATAAGTATAACACTTAAATACTTAATATAACACCCAGACACTGAAAACTGCGTTTGAGGCAGGCCCACTCAACTGCCTAATGCACCAACTGGTCAGTGAATTTGAATAATCATACACTGTTTAAGAATACTGTAGCTTTCCTATCGATTATCACGAACAACCCTAGCTTATACGTGGACTGTGGCCGTTTTTGCACGGGAGATTGTTACGAAGATTTGTGCGCTTCGGACAAAAAACGGTCGTGGCTTATTGCCCTTATTGCTATCCAACGTTGTAAACTTCTGTTTAGTACCTCTACGTCTGGCTGTGTGGTGAAACAAACATTCGATGTTTTTGCATAGCTATAAAGTATTAAAATGGGAATTTACGTGACGTTTATTCATAAGAATATGTATGTACTTAACTGCTTGATGTTTCAGCTACGTTGCAGCAGCTGTGGTCACAATCGGACTGTCGGTGAACGGCGCGTCGTCTGCTAGGGCACGGGAGCAAATCTTCCGACAGAACTTATTTCTCTTACTTCTGAATAAAAATTTACCTAAGTATTTATGTACTAATTCTTTTCCTGCCTACCACGTTGTCGTCCAATACCAGGGGAGCAGATTGCTTTGTGTGATTGACTGAAAAATGCTGCTTAGCATTTGAAAGAACGTTCAACGCTGAAACAGTCATAAGTTCTATAAAACAAATGGCATTACAAGTATTTAAGTAAAATTAGTTCCATTTAGTATTACACTATTTGATGTAAACTAAGCTTTATATTTGATAATTGAAATGCATCCCGCATCTCGAGCTGAGAAACGGGCGCGCTGAATGGACTCATAACTCTGATGCATTTACATTGTATCGCCCTTTGCCAGATAAGCCCTTTGTGAATGCAAACTAGGATTATCCCACAGACGCTCCAATACAGAAATGGTACGAAACTTAGAATATTCTCTGTAAATTTCCATTTGACTGTAGATGCGACCAAAGCTTGTAAAGCGAATGAAGAAGTAAATCTTAAGACAAGAATACTTCGTTCATTGTATCGTAATTTCATCATCACTATTAGCGCGGTAGTGCTTGCTTGTGATCACCGATCTGTATTAGGTAAGCGTGATGTTTAAGCCTAATCCCCTCATAGTAGCGATGACTTGATTTCTATGATAGAGGCTTTTGCCCTGCAGCGGAACAGTTTATAAGCTAATGCTTTACTTTATTGACTCATACATTTTCAGGATGTCAGTGAATCTGCACTAAGACTTTATTTAAAATTTTAAAACATTTTGTTCTATTTTAGTGTAAGGTATTCATTAGTATATAATTTGTTTTTAATGTTTCATCAAACATATTTCCTAACTGCAGACATACAAATCATCATCCTCTCCACCACACTTAATAAAAAATAAAGTGCTACATCAAAATAATTTTCAAATAATTATACATATAATCAAAATAATTTTCTCACTATACAGACAGAAGAACAATGGTATAAAACAGATCCCATTACTTAATCATTTTGGCAAAAATACTACTTTATATAGTACGTAATAAATGTAAGGACGAAGCAATAAAATGAATCACCTTTAAGATACCTATGACAGAAGAATTTACGTAAGTGCCAATAAAAAGTTTTTGCACATCATAAAAGTAAGTTAATGTGAGCCCGCGGGAGAAAACGCACTACATCATTAGACTTAGTAATTGCTAGCACGTTGGTGGGAGAGAAAATATTCCCGAATTCCGGAAAAGGGCACCCGTAAATTGTGATTATCTTTAAGTATAGCGCAGCTACCACTGTACCACTCGTTGTGTTTTATGAGCAAAGCCATCTGGGCCCTCGTCTGCCACAATAAATTCAACGCACACTGTAACGTCTTTTTCATAGACATCGTGGTGATAAAGAAAGAATTTTATTGTGTTCAAAATATTGTTTTTGGAATGGCGAAACAACGACTTGTTGGCGACTTAATGGCGCCTTAAAAATGTCTTGAGAATATTGGTTTTCTCCTCGTAATTGAATTTCATGGAAGCTGTTTTTTACTCCATTATTTACTTAGAAAATTAAAAAGTACCTGGTGACAATTTAATAGAAGCATTAAGACATTATAAGGCCGATGCAAATGGTAAGCTAAGAAATACTAATAAAGGAAAATGAAATGAATGATAATGTAAAAAGCGAATCCAAGTTCCAACACAACAACACATTCTGAGAAGCATATCATTATATACTTTTATGTCATGTGACGACGGTGTCTATTCTGAAACTTGCGATTTTAAATAAGACGAAAAAGAAAAAGACTTTAAGCCTAAGATATTAAATATAACTCCTTTCTTGCAAATCAGTGGCATTTCATATTTGAGATCAAAAAGTGGTATCTTTAGATTTACTACTAAATATTTGATGATTGAATTATAGTTTCAATATAGTTGTAATTCAATATGTGTAAATGTCCATTTATGTATATGTTTTGTGTATATGTCTATGTCTTATTTTGGTACCTATAAAATGTATTATTGAGAAGTTTCATCAAAGTCCATTAAGAAGTTTTTGCGTGAAAGAGCAACACATACACATATCTTCTCAAAATTTCTCATTTATAAAAGAAGACAGTACCATTCTTACCAACTAAAACCTACAGTCTAGGTTGTAGGAAAACCTCAAGGCACAAGCGTCAGGCATAGCATTAATAATAAAGAAAAATTGTGGCTTTCTGTATTCCGTCAGCGATACAAAAAACTTCAGTATCGCAGGTTATGTCAAAGCGAAGGACCATTATTCACGCATTTGGCAAATATGTCTCTAGGCGGCCGCCACTCGGCAAATACAAAAGGAATTACTTTTATTTTTCGTCTCAACCGCAGCATGTTGCCTTATGATAAATCACTTTCGCGCCACTGCCGGAGTGCTAGCAAAAACATCGGTGCTCCCACTACCGACAAAAAGATACACGTGAGACCAGTGTTCATTTTACCAGAGCAAACAAAGGTCTTCTGCAGACTATTTTTAGTAGACTTACTTAGCTAACTTATTGATGCGGTGAAGGTGGGAGACAAAGACTCACGGAACGTTGGATACCGATCACGGGACTAGAGATGTGAAAAAGCACTTAATCGATCTGTAAAATATTTTTTTTTAGTTGTGACAGGTGACATTTTTAACAACAACATCAATCTAGAAAGTCAATAGCGCGTCGAATATTATTTATTATATATTTAAATCATATTATGTAATACCTCCGTTGCATTGTCTGATATCTTTTCCACAAGTGCTCAAGCTACTTCGTCAATATAATGAGAAGTTGTGTGAAGAAAAAGTTAAAAATGAACATAATTTAGTTTTAAAATATGTTAATCAGAATAAACAGGTGAAAAGCATCGTGAAAATTATTCAGTACAATTGTGACTCCGTGGCCCATGGATACCTAAGAGCCACGGCAATTGCTTACCATCATCTGATCTGTCTGCATTTAAAAAAGAAAACGATTGAGCGCAAATCAATGTTTCGTACCACATCTCTAGTCCAAACGTGTTTTACATTAAGCTTGAAAAAGGTATTTCATTTTGCGACAAAAATATATATCTTTATGTTGCAGCCACGTTGGCGCTAGATTCTGTTTTCATGTGGGTGGCAGCAAAGACAGCTCCTACAAAGAGACCTCGCGGTTATTGCACTGGAGCTGTGTAAATACGATCTTGTTTGTTCTGGCCAACTACAGTATAGGACACAGTATGGAAATTTCCAGTAGAAATAATGCATTGGAGAAATCGGGCTCTGAAGCGCCAGCTTGCAACCTAGCAACGGTGAAACGACCTAACCACAGAGTTACTTACTCGTATATTGTAGGCTGACAAAATTGTGTGTCAAATCACTTCTACGTGCGCGAGCATACGCATTAAGAGCCCAGACTACACAATCTTAAAGGCAAAAGCCTTTACCCGAACCGAGTCTTGACCTCCGAAACATTACAAGAAAATGACTCTTTGGTCGATCCTGTTCTACTAGTTGCCTGCCAGTCATTTGGCCTGGTTCTCGCAGATAATAATTTTTGGCGGCGTCTTTCTAGCGATATCTAGCGTCTTCGCTAGTTTAGCCACATCAAGAGATTAGACGAGGAACGTCCCGTGAAGAAAGCGTACCAGATCCAGCCGATGGGCCGACGTCCTGTTGGCAGATTGGACCAAATGGACGTCATTTTTACACTGTGCCAATAAAAACATAATAGACTGCGCACAAAAGAGAACAATATAGCGCAAATAGCACATCTATTTTATGTCGCACACATTATTTGTGTTATGCCCCAGTTTTCGACGGGTATCGAAACCAAATTGAAATTGTATGATATACAATGCTATAAATGGGCAGTAAAATGGAATACCCTAAATACTGAACTGCGGATTGAAGCACTATAAATGTATTGACAAAAGAGATTTGTACAATAAACTATTTTCGTAGTAATACCTACACATAGGTATGCGAATCGCGTAAGTGGGTAATGAAGTCATAAATTTTTTCAACTTGTGGGATGATAAAACGAGAATTTATTAATAAGACTCTGCCCAGTCAAAGTTAGCGCTGCCATTTTTTTTTAAACATCCTCCTGGTACTAACTACTACTAGCTTAGCCCTTACAAACTTTAGATACAAACACAAGTATTCATCACACGAATGTTTGTCCAGGGTGGGGATTGAACCACCTTTGACGTTGAGGTCACTACCTAATGCGCCATCCGGTCAGTTAAATCATAATGATTGTGGCGTATTTACAAGTACAAGTAAACCTTTTATGTTGTGAGACAAATTTTAAGGAATTTTGAAGAAAATCAACTTGAATAAGTTGGAGAGTGACAGATGTTTAGAATACATGAAAAGTTTTGTCTGCGTGATATCTGCGTGTGTAAAGTGAGTTTATAAAATAAAAAAAGTTTACTCTGACATAAAAGCATTATTATTGTTATGCTGTATATTCAACTAGGAATCGTACAGACGTGTATTGGACTGCAGATTTTCACATATTAGCTGTGTTATCGGTGGTTTATAATGAAATAAAAAAGATTGACTATTGATATATTTAGAACCCAAATTATTTTATTATTTTCCTATGGAAATATGATATTTTCCCGCAATAAAATGTAGTCAACGTGTTATTTTTCAGAAGCCAGCCGATACGTGTAGATTTCCTCATGATGTTTCCCCTCCATCATTGGGAAAACCAATCGTTCGCTCAGATTTGAACCCTGGATGTATAGAAAGTTCATTCTTGTCCACTGAGCTACCATTGCTCCATTCAATTCAACTTATGCAATCGAAACACGGAACAGAACACGAATAAATAAAATCGTGTTTACAAAAAAAATGTAGTTTCACATATTTAGCCAAATGTATTGGCATGTAAATATTTTGAAGAAGGTTTACACTAGGTATCACATAATTAGCTCATTAATATTATAAAACTTTTTTTCCAGTACTAGCTTAATACTTCTATCCATTCATCTCAACTAAAAATAACACATTGAAAGAAGATGGCATATTTGTTCTCCAGAGTGTTCCATTGGGTTACACTGACCGGCATATATTCCGCCCACTGTGTGTTTTCAAACAATCGTCCAGTTTTCCAAAAAATATACAAAGAAACAAATACATTTCGAAGCTCTATAGAGTACAGCGTGGGATGAGAAAATGGATTTACTTTTACTGAAAAAATGGGATATACATACACGGTTCGGTTTATTAAAATGCGATATAAAATGTATGTTTACCTCTTGTTACGCAAAAATATTGGCAATAAAAATGGTTTCAAATTTTAAAAATAAATGATTAATCCACACATCGTTGCTCTTTCAAAATCTAAATGATAAGATTGGGACAATATTACCTTTGTACTTTGTTTCATACCAGAATAAACAAAGTTAGCTACTATAACCACCTTGACAGCTAACACCCGTTTCAACATCAAACATTTGTGTTGACGCTGGAATCATCTGGGGATTCTTACTTTAGCAACCCGGTGCTTAAATTTTTACGCCAAAAGGCTTGTCAAAAAGAGTACTACCTAACAATAAATTAATATCATCTCATAATCCGTGCTAAGTAGCTTAAGTACTTGTGTCATAGATGAAACACAAATGTACTGTACCTATATTTCTTTATGTTCAATACACATATCACACCCAGAAACTGAACAAACACAAGTGTTCATCACACGAATGCTTGTGGGTGTCACAATCACACAAGAGAGTGGGATCGACCCCGCTTTGACGTATGAAGCAGGATCACTCTCAAATGAACCATCAAGCTAAAATATAGCCCTGGTAAAAGGCAATCAAAGGACGATAGCCACGTTTATTCATAAACAGACCTCACTAGAACGCGTCAAAGCTGCATAATTTACAAAGTAAAACTAAACCGCTAGTTTAAAGGATGCAAACCGAAGAGGAATTTCTTTGCGCAGCACAAATTTTATCGAGAACTCGTAATTTCCTTTGATCCCTCATTTATATTCAATGATCCGAGGACCGTAACGCTTCGTAAGCGAATTCATTATATCCGTGTGCTCTTTATACAGATCCTGCGAATACTTATTCGAATAATTTGCTTTACAATCGAATGGTAATTTTTCACGTCAATTTCATAATTTGGCATTTAAAAACAGTACTTTTATGTCCGTTATACCTTAATCTTATTTTACCTTTATTTTGTAACTTGAATGCTTCTTTTAGGCGATTATAGAAAACGTTTTTGATTTGCACGTTTTAGTTGCGATTTTCATTTACTGCTTTTTATTAAAAATCTCCGTTAATTAGGATGGAAACGTAACGTAGCATCTTAGTTACATTGAGAGGAAACGTAGGACGTTGCTAGTAAGGAGAATGTTGGCGTGAATCTAGGTTATGACGCCATCTGCGCATGATTGTATAGTTTTTGATCACTCTAGGTTATCCATAATCCATAGTAATTGGGTTGTAAATCCCAAAAATGCCAAAAATAGTGCTCTTTTGTGCTTTTAGCGCTCAAAACACGCCTCTTGCGGTTTTGAAAAGAACAAAAAAAGTGTGACATTTAGTGCCTTATACGCTTTTTGATTTTACGATCAAAAATTGCATAGCATACCTGATAGAGTAAATGTGGGTGGATACACTAAACCACATTATTACCACTAGACATTATTGCTTTCGTGGTCGTTACCTCTACACTCGTAACTACGGGTATGCAAGAGGCTCTTAAGATAGTTTGAAACTTTGAAGGATTTTCAACCAATAGATGTAAAGGAAAATAGATCTATTGAACATAAAACACAATGTATGCAGTTAACACTGCGCCGTTAAAATATTTGGATAAACTTATTAATCATAAATAAGGGAGAGCTACGTTTTGGCATTAAAAGACTACATCGGAACACAAAAAAACCGATGGAAACGCCTGTGCTGAATTTCACCAATTGAATGAGGGTAACGGAAGCCAAATTTGAGAGAGAGAATATAAAAGTTAGCAGCGCACTTACTAGTGTCGATGCAATAAGCCGCGGCAATTGCTAATAGACTACTGGCCCGTGTTGAAAAAATTATGGGTCATTTGAACCACCAGATGACCTATGTAGAACGATATAAGAGCATAAAATAATAAGATTCAGCATTATGCCGTCACTTGTAAGCTGTCCAACTGAGTGCAGGTGAGAATTCAAAAGTGCAGGTAGAGTGGGTATATTTTGGTCATATATTTTTGTACGGCATTCTTACTAATCGATAGATCCATGAAAAATAATAAGACAACGCATAGTGCCGTAAAAAAAAGGTGGTCCAAAAAGTCGGATTTGCTTTTTGATTTTCCGACAATTTCCAGGGTGAATTCGATCATTTGATTTTGTACGGCATCAGTTTCATGCTATTTCAGGACTGCTTCTAATACATTATTCCGCAACGCCGTACAAAAATCATGCGACAAGGGGAAAAAACCGAGGGTTGCAACCCCCTCTGTTTTTGTGGTCCAAGGGGTGATTTGAAAAAGTACGGCTTTGGTTCCAAAACATTATCTGACACTTAAAAGTACTATTAAAAATAATGCCGTCAAAAAATGATTGTTCATTTGAATGTATATCAATAATTATCTTAATTTCATCGTATTCTTGATTTATAAAGGTGTAAAATCATTTAATCCTGTACGGGAACTTTTTTTTTAACATGATATTGTAAAATACAATTGTTATACAGTATTGCCGTTCAAAAGAAACTGTTCTGAAAAAAATTATAGAGAAACACAAAAACTGTAATTTTTCAAATTTTTGAAGAAATTTAAATATCATACATTAATGAAATATAGCAGTTTTCTACATTGTATCCCATGTTTTAAATAGTATTAACATAAATAAATTAGGAAAAAATTATGCCGTACATTTTAATGCAGACCATACCTATCTTTTAGGCTGATGAAAATGACGCTACTATCTAAAGGGTACTTTATGGCCATCTGATACAGTACGGCATTAACATATTTTTGAAGAGAACAATTGATAATATGATTAAATCACTATTAAGTGAAACGGTGTGTATATTATATCCAAAAATTTAAACTGTCAACCACAGCATCAACAGTTTTGTATACTTTTTGGTTTACTATATACTTCGAACATTATTGATACATATATATAATTGATTTGTTTCATTGTAATGATGTGAAGAAATAAAACAATTATTTTTAAGAAAAAATTGATATATTTAATAATGATGATAATACAAAATATGGTTTTCCCCTTTGAACCAACGAAAATGTACGGCATATGAAAAAATATTATCTATGCATAAAATACTTTCGAAATAAATTAATTTGATGTTGTGTCAAATCACCCCTTGGACCACAGAAACAGAGGGGGTTGCAACCCTCGGTTTTTTCCCCTTGTCGCATGATTTTTGTACGGCGTTGCGGAATATTATGCTCTTATATCGTTCTACATAGGTCATCTGGTGGTTCAAATGACCCATAATTTTTTCAACACGGGCCAGTAGTCTATAACTATCAAGTGATCCGTTTATCCGTCAACCATCTATCACATAAAAATAATTTAACATGGATTGAAGTATTTACATAAGCATGGCCTACTTACTAAATTCTCTAATTTACTAAATCATAATAATGTATGACATAGATATTGTGTGATTTAGTTAGGTACATTTCTCTTCGCGTGATTCGTTAGGTTTTATTTACTCGTAATAAAAAAAATAGGTAGGTAATTGTTATTTCTGTGAATTGTGTAAAAGGGCTGGCAACGCATCAGCAACCTCTCAGATCTTGCAAACGTACATAGTTGGCGGTAATTACTTACCAACAGGTGACTTGCTAGCTTTTTTTGCCTCTAGCATAAAAATATCAAAATAATTGTTATTACTTTCCAAACAGTTCAAACCGCTAAGCGAGCAATAAATTTGGAGTGGCAATAAACCTGTGACGTAAAGATCTGTATATCAAGGAACGTGACATTACCCAATTTTATGTTCGCAAAAAACTCCACACCGTTTGCCGAATCGTTTTTGTGAAAACAACGGGAGCAATAAAGGGTCTTATTGTTATCCTTTGAATTTATATCCAGATATTATCGCGGCCATAAATTGTTACCTACTACACTTTCCTAAATCGCTTGAACTGACCGGTCCACCCGGGTGTGTACGCACGGATTTCGTTCGTGCTTTACTAATGCGTGCATAAGGGGTATTTGTTTTTTGGAATGCAGCGAGTAATAAAGTAGACAGGAGATATTGACGGAAAGAAACTCTATTGGTACTGGCCACTGATCAGTTGCCTGTTATGCCTATAAAAAAAAAAGAAAAACGTATAAGTTTAAAAGGTATTTGAGAAGAATATGGTTTGACACGTAGCGGGCGAAGACGGTCTGTTACATATGTATAAAATATAATTTTTGTTAGGTATATAATTTGTGGCAGATGAGCAGACAGATCACCTGTTAGTAAGCGATGGCCGCCGCCCGTAGACACCTGCAACACCAGTAGAGACGCAAGTACGCTGCCAATTTATTTTCAGAGAAATAAAAGGATTCAAACACAAACTGCCCTGTTTACTGTATACTTGATGGTAAGCTATCGCCGCCATCCAGGGCATCTTAGCAGATTCCCTGGTTGGCCCTGGATGCCCTGGTTGGTAGAAAATAAAGTCACTAGTCTCAAGTTGGTTGAAAAAGGCACAATTGTCAATAACTGCATTTATTGAGTTAAGTGTGCAGAAATTAAGGAACATTTTTTGGAGCATTTCTGCAAACTCAATTCAAGACAGCTGTACCATTGTTCCATTAAAAGTGCGATATTTAAGTCATAGATATAGGTATTCTAGCTTGGTTCAATGGTTCAACGGCTCACGTTCACGACTTTATTAGAATCAGTCTCTACACTTCTATTAGCATTAACGATTGCACATTCCCGGACTCCAACAAGTTAATTACTGCACACACTCGCAAGTTAATTACTCCAGTAGCTTTAAAATTGAAAGCATAAAGAAAAACCGGACTAATGCGATTAGGACACACGCATAGAGGGTCCCGTACGAACTTAGGTATATGAAATTAGTTCACTATGACTGAAAAAACTCGCAGTCCAGTTTATAGCATCATAAAACGTTAAATCTATCCATTGTCATAACCATTTTTTTCGCCATATCGCGGGATTATTTATTTGTATTATAATCTAGTATTCCAACATCTGTCTCAACACACTACTTAGTAATAAATAAGTCCTTGATATCCGGTGAAAAAGACGGCAAAGTAATGCTTTTGAGGTAATCTATTCTTAAATTTAGACTTCAACCTGCGCTAGTCTTACTCTAATGGTCTAATAGACTGCGATCTCTTCAATGGACATATTTTACATCTTGTGAGTAAAAGATGTCAAAAGAAGACCCATTCATTGTTATCCACCTGTTATCTCACATTAACCCTATTTGACAAGACGAATGTTGTCAAGTAATATTCATCACCCCTAGGGCATATCTTACAGAGAGCTCGACGACTATGTAGCATTCTTATTTTAAAACATTTGAGAGCGCATTCTCACACGGCTTTATTGAGCGAAATTCAGCCTTAAAATTCTTTCAAGATTAACGATAGTAGAAAATGCACTTTTCAGAACCCGGTGTGTTATGTTCACAAATTAATTAGTGCAGCAGCACTTAAAACTGGGAGCGAAAATAAAAAGGCATTAATCCTAAATTTGGGCGCGCAGCATCTGTTCTCTAATTGAGACATTAGCGCGGGATCGCCTCAATGGGTCTCTTTTAATAACGCACATACATAACTGATGGCGGTTGAAATGTAAAACATTAAGGGGCAAGCACACCGTAGCTCCTGATCTACCGTGGGTTGCGTAAAGCTAGTTGTCCACTTTTTTATAAAACGTCGGTGGAAAATAAGCTTTCGACTCGCCTGATGGTAAGCAACTGTCTATGGACGCAGCCTATGGACACTTGCAACTACAGAGGCATAAGCGTTATCGACCCCCTTAGCACTCGTTTTTTGAAGAATCTCATAGTACTTATATTCCTTTAAGGAAATCTCTGGAGGAGAAATTCTGTGAAACTGACCATTGGGGTTCCAATACATGAGGGAGTACTCCCTACCGACGGTAATAAAAAGAAGACTAACATGAGACGAGTGTCATGCTGCACAGCATTGCGGCTTTCATTAGGAACGTTGTTGGTTCACGCTGATCCGGTATCAATATTGGTAATGTGGTGTTATACGTTTTTGCAATAAATTCACACAATCTCTCATACATTGCAACATTAACCTGACTCTGTACTAAGGATGTCAAACAACAGAGGAAACACAATTATAATACATAAGTACATTATATTACAATTAAACCACACTGATAAATCTGCAGATGTTGTTGAACGTCGTAAGTTGCGCGTCATGTTTTGATACTTAGTTTTTATAGCGTTGGTCTGGGACATTACGCGTTTTTCTAGCTGTAACCAATACAAACCAATATAGTGATTAAACGGTATACGTGTTGGGTCTAAACTTTAGTGGTAGGTTTTCATAGCACAAGGGAAAACTAAGTTTGGGAAAAAAAATATTTTATTCAATGTTGTTTTATTCAATGACCGCTACATAGGTACATACATTAGCTATATCTGTAGATATGTGGTGTGTAGACCGCTTTACCGTCCAGGGCAGGGCTAAATGATGGCCATCGCCCGCAATCGTCGCCCGGGAAAACTCCCAGATAATTGACACAAATGTAGCGAAACGGCAGCGCAAATACTCCTGTCCTGTTTTCGTGTGGGGTCTCCAGTGAATTTCTTGCCAGAATGAATTTGGGACGTCCTGGACATTGACGGCGACCGCTAATACGTGCAGCAGGAAAATGTATAGGGTTTTACGTGTTTCGAACGTAAAGTTCGATTTGGCGCGGAGTTAAATATATTGTGATAACCAGACTTATAATATTTTTTTTGGAGATGTGTAGATAAATAAACTGTTTATTTTACAACATAGACACACAAACATCATACACGTCACTATTTAAACATCACTACATATTGTAAAATAAGTCGTTTCCGCTATCTGTCCTTAAATAATACTAGGACTACGCATAGGATTTTCAGATTTACAAGCATGTTTTATTTTTTTTGTCATCATCATCATTTCAGCCAATAAACGTCCACTGCTGGACCTAAGCCTCCCCCAATGTTCTTCACACAGATAGGTCTTGTGCCACCCACATCCAGGGGACTTCTGCGACCTTCATTAGATCGTCGGTCCATTACCTATTTTTCTAAAGGTACCGACAATTTTACTAGGGACAGACACAAATCCTATCCTTATTTAATAAGCACATAAAACTTAACAACTTAAAAATTTTACGAATCAACAAAAAAAAAATCCAAAGAATCGGATCTTAGCAAACAAGAAGTGAGATTAGCGGGCCAAACGCACCCCACCCCAAGATGCGGGACCGTACAAGATTCAAATTCACAAATTAACATATAAATCGAAAAGATTTACCCTAAACAAGATCAAAGGAATTTGTCCGAAGCTCGAGGAAGGCAAGCTGATGACTGTTTATGGGACGGGCCGATGCGTGGACTCGATACTCTTTATTTACATTTTTAACCCCCGACGCAAAAACAACGGGGTGTAATAAGTTTGACGTGCTTGTCTGTCTGCGGTATCGGAGCTGCCGAACGGATGAACCAATTTGTGGCTATGCTGGTGTCGCAGGTGTCTATGGCGGCAGCTATTCCTTACCATCAGGTGAGCCGTCTGCTACCTATCACATAAAGCCCAATATCAACCTAAATAAATAACAAAAGTCAAACAACATCTCTTACATTGACCTGACTCCATACTATACTTAGTATAACTTAGTATTAAGCTACTGCTTAAGCACTTGTGTTTCAGATATCGGACAACAGAGGATCACATTTATAATACTTAAGTACATTTATAACACCCAGACACTGATCAAACACAATTGTTCATCACACAAATGCTTGTCCAGGGTGGGGATCGAACCCACAACCTTTGGCGTACGAGGCCGGGTCAATGCGCCATCCCGCCACTCGTCCGGCCAGTCAGTCACATGATAAAGTTGTTTGTCCAGGGTAGGAATCGATCTGTATTCTTGTAAATCAAACGCCACTCAAATAAAATTACCAGCTCACAATTAGTTTCGTCAAACCCAATAATCTACCAAAATAGCTATTTGGTTTGGGTATCATGAGCAAGATTAATTATAGCAGTGATAAAATGGAAATTAAACACACCATTCCCATTTAATAGGAAGGGTGTTCCGCACTTTATTATTCCAAACCTTAATAATACACTTTCTTAATAACTTGTAAAACATTAACATCACGGCACGAGCTCACGCAATCAGGCGATGGAGACAACAGTAACAACAAAAATTCTAACAAAACAGTCCTAACAAGCAACAATACATATCAACGCACCGCGCCTAATGAAATGAGAACGTCATTTTCAAAACGTGTTTTCCATTTCGAGTTATTAAAGCGTTGTGAAAAGTGGAGTGAATAAAAAGTCGGCCACTCCTCGAGTGATGTAGGCGCAGCATGCAACGTGGGGAAACCCACGTTGACAAATGAGACTGGCTTTCACTGTACTTTTTATTTTTTCCTCGGATCCCCTTTTTAGGGTTCCGTAGCCAAATGGTATAAAACGGAACCCTTATACCAGGTAAACTTTTAATTACCATTAATATTTTTAAGCTCGACTCTATCGACTATATCTATCTATCTATCTATCTATATTATATAAAGCTAGATTACCACTGACTGACTCACTCACTGACTGATCAGGGCTGTTTTTGGGGTGGTTGGGGTTTACTTTTGCGAAAAAAGTTTTGACAACCCTGAGTGTTTTCTTAATCAATCCAGGTTTTTGACATTTTGAAAAAAAAAAAAACAAAATGGCGGCCGTTTTTGCGAAATCAACTTTTTTGTTACGGCAGTTATTCGAAAAGTGAAAAGTGTCTCAGAGTCACCCTCTGCTGTCATATGCATGAAAAGAAAAAAAAGTTGAAAAAACAAAATGGCGGCGCCGCCATCTTGGATTGAAAATTCAATTTCGACCGTTATTTGACAGATCGTAGCTGGGGGGGGCGCCGCTCGATTTTCAAATTTCTTTTTTTAATCTGTTGCGTATATACTCTACTTTCAAACGTTAGTTGCGTTTTTTCAAAATCCAAGATGGCGCCGCCCCTGGCGGCCATTTTGTTTGGAGAAAAAAATTGGTGTTTTTCAAACGGATTTTGCGGGATGATGGCAACTCTGGAGAGGGTCGGTATGTTCGGATTGGCGGGGGGTAATTTATCAAGGTGTTGCCACAACTGAGAATTTCTACCAAATTCATGGTAGTTTTTGGGCCACGGCCCCGAATGGTAGAAAAAAAAAGTTGCCATGCTTGCGAAATCCGAGTATGCAGTTTGGTAGCTATTCGGACTCGCAATGTCCTCAGGGTAGTTTTTTGGAAAAAACCTGGCAACACTGGAAACGGCGGCGGAAAAAAATTTTCGGGTGTCGCTGGCTTTGAGGGGCTCCTGGGACGAGAGTATCATAGATGGAAAAAAAGTAAAAATTGTCTCTGGAGCGCTATATGATGTAGTCTATGGTCAGGGGACGCGCTGTCAAAAATACAAGATGGCGGACGGGCTGGCGGCCATTTTGTGAATTTGAAAATTTTTTGGAAATTTCAAAGTGATTTTTTTGACAGATGGCGACACTTGAGGGAGTTTGCATGTATGAGGCGGGTGTGAGTCTCGCTTGCGTGTGTTGTCATGTCGAAAAAAATTTTTGCTTTTTTTGATAGTTTGGACGTCAGGGCCCGAAATACACAACAGAAAATAATCCCAGGAGGCCGTCAAATAGGCCAGTCCGAATGACATTTGACCATTTTTAAAAATGTCACCTGGCAACACTGGGAGTGATTGGGAAAAACATTTTCGCGACATGGTCATTTGCGAGAAAGCTTATTGGTTCTCTGGTATTACTTTAGAAAAAAAATAAAAATGCCATTCGGTTGTGTAATAGTTGTAGTATATGGGAAAAATACGTTTTTTTTAATTTTCAAAATGGCGGACGACTTGGCGGCCATTTTGTAAAAAAGTGAGTTTTCAAAAAACTTCAAACTGATTTTTCGGGCAGATGGCGCCACTTTTTCAACTTTTTTGACATGACCTTTGTTGTTAAGCTTGACAAGAGCTACGCGATGGTGAAAAAAAAAACTCAAAATTCTTGATATTTTCGGACAACGACCCCCAAACGTTAAGTGTCAAATTTTCAATTTCTGAGTATGAGGTCCTGTCAAAAACTGACGTCTGATGTCACTTTTGCGTAATTGGAGCGTGTATGTAAACTTTACGTTAAAAAAAAAAGAAAACAAAATTTCGACCGGGTAGGAAGCTGTCCCATACATTTAGTACTGGAGGTGGCTCGGGTGAGGGTTCTTAGGGAGTTGTATGGGGAAATTGAAACTTTCCTACCAAGACCGGGACCAAAGGCGGAGGGCCGCGTAGGGCGAAGCCCGGAGCGGCCACTACCATGTCGGCGCGCCGGAAAATGTATGCGGAGAGCCGCGTAGGGCGAAGCCCGGAGCGGCTATTACATCGATTCCTGCACCGGGAGAACCAAGCGGAGCGCCGCGTAGGGCGAAGCCCGGAGCGGCCAATTCATCATAACATGCAGCGGCAGAACCAAGCGGAGCGCCGCGTAGGGCGAAGCCCGGAGCGGCCATTTCAATCGTTCGGTACATTGCGAAAACACAGCAGAGCGCCGCGTCGGGCGCAGCCCGGAGCGGCCTTCTAACTGTATGTATGGACTTTATCATTGTGCTCTATTTAATACTTCAGAGCAATGGCGGAGCGCCGCGTAGGGCGAAGCCCGGAGCGGCCAAATTATCCCAATTGACGCACACTGGATATAGCGGAGCGCCGCGTAGGGCGCAGCCCGGAGCGGCCATTTCATCGTTACATCGAGTGATAGGACCAAGCGGAGCGCCGCGTAGGGCGCAGCCCGGAGCGGCCATTTTTCCGTTACATAAAGTGACAAAACCAAGCGGAGCGCCGCGTAGGGCGTAGCCCGGAGCGGCTATTACATCGATTCCTGCACTGAGAGAACCAAGCGGAGCGCCGCGTAGGGCGAAGCCCGGAGCGGCCATTTTATCTTTACATATAGAGCGACAAAACCAAGCGGAGCGCCGCGTAGGGCGTAGCCCGGAGCGGCCATTTTATCGTTACATCGAGCGGCAGGACCAAGCGGAGCGCCGCGTAGGGCGCAGCCCGGAGCGGCCCTTTCATCGTTACATAGAGCGACAGATCCAAGCGGAGCGCCGCGTAGGGCGTAGCCTGGAGCGGCCAATTCATCGTTACATCGAGCGGCAGGACCAAGCGGAGCGCCGCGTAGGGCGCAGCCCGGAGCGGCCATTTCATCACAACTATTTTCAACAAAAAACCAAGCGGAGCGCCGCGTTGGGCGAAGCCCAGAGCGGCCATTCATCTTAAGTCTTTTCAACAAAACAAAGCAGAACACCACCCAGGGCGCAACCTGCCCAAGGACACACATTTGATTTATCCTTCCGTTGGCATAAAAAGAACAAGGGCAACGCCCGTCACAGACAGAAAACCGCCAAATGTAATCTCGCGAGGCCGCAGGCCGAGCTGCGTCTCGCGAGGCCGAAGGCCGAGCTCCGCGGAGGGCGAAGCCCGTAGCGTCGCCGCGCAGGGCGCAGCCCGGAGCGGCCGAGCGTCGCAGATCTAGCTTGAAGGCGCGCCCGCGCAAAGCGCGGGGCGGCAAAAAGCTAGTCTATATCTATAAGTGTACAACTCTCTCTAAGAAACATTAGTCGAAATACTAAAAAAAAATTAACTTACCATATTTCTCTGAGATTGCTGTTCACTTACGAATTCTAAATTGGGCTTAAAAATTTTGACGGTGTTTCAAAATTCACCTTGTAGATTCGTCATGTCTGTCTGTCCGTCCGTACGTCATAGCATTTTTTTTTCTGAAACTTTTTAGAATTTTAATGTTGAAACTTGGTTAGAAGATGTATTTTAAGAACCGCATTAAGATTTTTATATGAAAATTGAAAAAAAAAAACAATAAATTTGGCGTGTGCCCCGTGTATAGTTTGAATTGAAGTATAGGATTTCTTTTTCATCCAACTCACACCATGAGTGGTCTGTGATTGGTCTTTAAAAATGACCATGTGTTTGTAATATATTTTTTTCCTTAACTGAATACCTAGTATGGGCGATATTTTTTCTTTCTTTCTTTCTTTCTATAATTCTAAAAGGATACATAATGTATATTACCATGAAAATAGACAAAATCTAGTAAGCAGTTTTTAATACATCAGAAATCGTAAACCGCAAAATGGTCCAGAACCCTTTGTGCGTGAGTCCGATACGCACTTGGCCGGTTTTTAATGAGGGCGCTGTGAATGCCTTATCTACTGCGATTCATAATCCGCGATAATGCGGTCTCCAGCTATTTTTCACGAGTTACCGTAGAAGTGTTGCTTTCAAAGTTTCATTTTAACGAAAAGATCTACATTTTGTAACATCTATTCATTCTTATAAAAAACTAATGGACTTTTTTATAGTCGTGAAATAAAAAGAACTACTTACTATAATTTAATATAAAGCTGTGTTTCTGTGTAACAAATCAATTAAGCTTTAATGCTTAAATTGCAATTAGTGATTTTGTGTGAAATGAAAGCCCATTTTTACAGCTAAAGAGTTTTTCATTCATGTTTCCAGTTTTTTATACGTAACAAGCAGAAAACACGGCATAACGCTTTTAAAATACAAAACCCAATATTAGTTAGTCTCAAATGGGTCATATTTCAGAACAATTTCATGTCAGTTTATGCTTTACAACCCATTAGCAACTCTACCTAATTGGTCGCGACTGTAAATTTGAATCCACTTTAACATCAAAAAAATCCATTTAACTGGATTATCTAGGTTTAATTTTGTTAGTACCATGCTCGGATTTTGAGCGGTGGGAGAACTTTTGGTCAATATTTATAGACCACTTTCCTCCGAGCGTTATGTCTATACTCGAATGTTGTCTGCTCTGCCTCTTTTTGTTTTCGCTAGCATTTAACGATGCACTGTGCAATCAACGAGGGTAAATACTATGAAACTTTTTGCAGGGAGAACCGGGCTTGTGATTATCTTTAAATTCAGATTTCCACTCGAAATAGGCCTGCTCGAACTTCAGCATTCATTAGTGTGAGAGTTTGCTTATATTTTTAATTATTTACTAGTAGCCTGCTCTCACTTCGTTTCGGGATATTAGTTTTTAGCCCAGCTAATAGATAGCGCTTTACGTACATGAAATGGAAAAAATGTTTCAGTTTAGCTACTTATTCTTTATATTCGACTAATGACCCGCCCTCACTTCGTTAAGGCACCAGTTATGCCCGATAGATGGCTCTGGGGGTCGATTACGTCGCGCAGATGTTTCGTCTTTCATGGTTAAATGTAAGTATTGTATTTGTCCATAGAAGTTGTCTCTTTATAAATAGTATATAGCAGTAGAAAGATATTATAAAAAATAAAAAAAGATCTGATAACTAAAACGTGTGATTAACTTAAGGCGGCGCTGTGATAATACTTGCGTCGCCTTGACGATAGTTGATGTGACGATTTTGAGATTTTTTTTAAAGTACTTCAGTAAAAATCAGTAAAAACATATGTATAGTAAGAAGTATATACATTATGCAATATTTTACTGATAATTTACTGCTCCACTCCACTGCTATGGTCCAATTCCATCGTGTTACCATTCAATCTTATGACCGCTTACTTAGTGTTACTTATACTGTATTAAGAAAACCCAAAGCAATCAGATGAACAGGATCCCACACAAAGGCAAGGGTTGGTACGTAACAATAACGGACAATCGATGAAGGCAATTCTATTAACGCAGATGCTTTCTCATTGGCCGAACGACGCCATAATCATTACGGTGAGCTTTGCGTCTTCAACGGCATACGTGGAATACATTTGCGTTTATTGAACGCTATTCGTATTAATATTAATATGTGTTCGTTTAATTGACTTATTCATTACGGGTTGTGTTTGTGACAGGCGGTCGAAACCAGAGCAAGAACGGGTGGGCGAGACAGAACAGCGAGAGTGGCAGTGGATGGCAGTGTCATAGCGAGAGCGGGAGCGGGTGGCAAGGTCACAGCGAGAGCGGGCAGCCGTATAGCGGGACCGTGCTACGATAAATACAATCTAGCTATGCAATAACTATTTTGAAATTATTATGAAAGTGGGTTAAAAAGTTGGCAGTACAATTATGACTCCACTGGTGTCATCGGTATCTATAGGCAGTGGCAATCGCTTATTATCATGTGATCCGCCTGCTCGTCTGACACCATATCACATAAAAGAAAAAAAAAAGGTATCAATGTGTATCAAAATTTAAGATTATTGGTTTTAGTATCAAAAGCTTTTTGACTTTACACTTTGAGCGTAAGAGCAGGATGGTTTTACCGTCGTAAGGGTTAACAACATTTTTTACTCCGATGGCTCATCGAGCCTATGGTATTTGCCAAGACCACTCGTAACTACAAAGGTTTTTAGACACTGTCCAAGCAAGTTGTTTAAGTGATTTGTCACATGAAAAACTTACTTTTTTTAGCTCTGCTATCGTTTGTGGAGTAAGTTGTTACTTGACAAACGATAGCAAAAATAAAAAGCCATAGAGTTGAATAAAACTTTTTTACAGCATATTAAAAGCAATTTTTAGACAACAGCAAAAAAGATCTCACCTGATTTTAAAACTTATCTATCCTAACATAAGAGCGAAAACCCATGATTTTTTACGTTTACTTATGCCCCATTAAAAAACAATTTGAGCACTAAAAACCACTGAATGCTAACATAAAACCTTTAAATTGCATCAGCCGATACGTTTCTACTACCCTCTACAGAATCCTTCGCAAAATCAAAGCAACAGCAAAATTGTAACGTCAGTTACTGACAGTTCAATTAATCTAGTGGGCTGACATGTATACGCCAGTCGCAGTTTTGCTTCGCCTAACAGTTATTTTTATGTTGACCTTTTAACACATTTTATACATCAGCCTGTTAGTATTGAAATTGTATTTGTCAGAGTTGTTATGTTCACACAGCACGTTAAGCTGTTGGTCCTCGTCGATCCCTCATCGGTCGTGTCACACTAGTGTTCCATTGAAATATGAGGGTAAGGGGAAAAGATATTGCACTTATTTTAGCAAACACCTGAGCATTTTAAGAAATATGTTTAAGTATTAAGTGTTTACGTGGCTGATCGACTCCCGCACCGTTAAACTTTTTATCACTGTAGAAAAACATATTTTAA
Organism: Cnaphalocrocis medinalis; assembly: GCA_014851415.1. Taxonomy (NCBI): domain Eukaryota; kingdom Metazoa; phylum Arthropoda; class Insecta; order Lepidoptera; family Crambidae; genus Cnaphalocrocis; species Cnaphalocrocis medinalis. The sequence continues at coordinate 1,392,865 of CM026278.1, read as the reverse complement.
TGTCAATCCGTGTAGGAATATGGGTTCAGAACAAAAACACATGTTGTAAAGGTACAACATGTGTTTTTGACTGTGCAAGGGCACAGTAGTGAGTGAGTGAGTCAATCTTAAACGTCACAGAATGATCAAAAGAACGAATCATTGAGTGAACTTATAAAATGACTAGCGGCCGCCCGCGACTTCGTCCGCGTGGAAAAGTAACTTTTTACCCCCCTTTTAACCCCTTACAACCCCCTTTTCGCAATAAAAAGTAGCCTATGTCCTTTCTCAGGGTCTAGACCATCTGTATACCAAATTTCATTTAAATCCGTTCAGTAGTTTTGGCGTGAAAGAGTAACAGACAGACAGACAGACAGACAGACAGACAGAGTTACTTTCGCATTTATAATATTAGTATGGATTAAGGAAATAATGTTAATGACATCTAGGTAAGTAGCAGACTTGGATATTTGTAGTATACCAATAATCCGAAAACTCTATGCGTGTGAAGCTACGGGTTTCACTTGTTTCACGTGCATTTTATGACGGGGTTAATAAATACCTACCAAAAGTTATGTTCATTGGGTTTTAGAAACAGCTTTTGAATATTCATCTAGTGTGCTAATTAGACACATTAATTAGAGTCAACGCAATGTCATACGTCAACACTAATTGAACCTATGTTCGCATATTTGCGGAACACCTCCATCCTTATTATCCAAAAAATAAAGTTTATATTTGGTAAGCAATATGTGGAAACGAATGTCGTCGAAGTCTATTACACACGGCAGGTGCCCACCCTAAATTTAAGAAGTTATTATCTTAATTACAATCCACCACGAAATATAATAAAGTTCACTTTATCATGGCATTTTGCGCTAAAATAATTAGGGTTACCAACAATGGCACTCCCATAGATTTGTCCACGGAATGGTTAATTAAATAATGAAACGTAATCGCTATCAGTGGAAGAGCCCTAATTAATTATAAAGACTTTTCAAATGTACGGTTATGTGGGTCGTAATCTACGTAAGTGCGTAGGCATGTAAGCCCACGCGTATCTAATAGATAGATCATTTCCATTTTAAAAATTACTTGTTGCTGCTGAATTTTTGGTTCGTAATTTTACTCCAACTATTATTATTTCAGAATCACCAGGGAACATTTTTTTTAATACTAGAGGCGGCAAACGAGCAAGCGGGTCACATTATTTTATTGTTAGTAGGTACTACACTTCATTCCATCTGCTTTCAATAACTTCAACCTTTTAGTAGTATTCCAACAGTCAAACAAAAAAGTGTTAAAAATAAATAAATAAAATAAGTAAATAAAACACTGCAAGGCAAGTGCCTCCGTCATAGTAATCAAGTCATTACTACTATGATGGGATAAGGCTTAATCAACACGCTTGCGGATTGGTGGTCACAAACCCGAGCTGTGTTCGAAAAATTTGAAACATAATTTTTGCTGGACCCGTCGTGACTCGAACCTAGGACCACGCCATCATGGTCCGGTACAACGGGGCGCTGGTGTAGAGGACATATGATGTGGGGTTTTCCCTTGTGTATGAATTATAATACACGGGTTATAACAATACGGTCGGCTAGATGTGTGAGTGTGTCTGTATCTATTTATATGAACACAAAACCTCTGATATATCCTTTAGAAGAATGTGCTCCTAATGTTTTCTACATTACGTCATTTGATTTGACGGCAACAAAGAGCGTCGCGTTGGGGCGACGTTTAAAAGCGTCGGGCTTGATTCAGAAAGGCTTTGTTTCTAACCGCGCCGTCGTCCCCTCGTTGATTTAAGTATACAATAGCATCCCTCCTACATCTCCGGCCAGATAGCTTTGAAAACGGTCACAATAAAAATGCACAAGACAATGATATTCAATGGAAACGAAGATATGAATTACTCGGCTACTTTATCGGTTTCGTATTTCCGTTTTCGCAGACCCTTAACGGCTTCGACATCTGTTTCAAATTGCATTATCTAATATTGTAAAAAATATTTGAGAGATGAGTTTTTGCAGCTGACTTTTAGGGGCCGGAATTTTACAAAAAAATCCTAAAAATATCTATTTTTCTGGCCGTTTGCGTGTCTGCCAAGAATATTTTTAGATAAACAAAGCTATTTAAAACATTAATTAAAATCATGCTTCTTGCAAAAAGTGATGTCCTTCTTAAGTAATACAAATATGGATTAATTAACCTGAAAATAATAATTTCTCTAATAAAAATAAGAAATATACAAAGTGAAATAAAATTTTGAAGATTAAGCAAACACGTCATGGAATCTTGTCATCAAAAATATCAACCGCTCGGTGACCGGACCGCATTTAACTGCCTCAATAGACCGTGGCTCACTAGCTACTGGTCGCTTTATAGTGCGACTACTGGACTCAGGTTGAGCCAAAAGTTGCAGAGTTTTTCTGGAAATCCTCAGTTCAGACTGTACTTCCTTGCTATCCTGTTGCTTGATGTCTCATATTAATGTAGGTACAGAAAAAAAACATGTGACCTAACTGGTATTTAAAAATAATAAAAGACAGTCAAAAATGTCTGATGTAAAGCAACTTTAGCGGTCATTATGAACCGTGGTTGTAACAAATGCGAAATATTAATACTTACTACGAATATGTATTTCTTCGTAGAGCCAGTCAGATCGTCAAATGTTATGTCACCCATACATAACTTTCACCTGTTGTTTGATTCTAATAAAGCGCACCTTTTACGGCTTCTGTTACTGCTGGCAGTCACCATCAATGTAATTTATGAGTCGGTAAAGAAGAGTAATTCTGCTTATTAATTTCACGCGGGCGCGCTTCAAGGTGTGGCTTCCCGGCTTACATGGCTCAGGCCCTTTAATCACGTACCATCGCTCCGTCTTCTAAAAAGCGCTATCATTCACCGGCGGCTTATTACCGATCTTTGACGTTCCATTAAAATTTTGTCCGAGAAACCCGGCGCAAAATTAATCTGAATCCTTTATTTTTGTTCCGTCCGAATTTAAATAAGATTCTATTTGGATAAATTTAAAAATTCGTAACGTCGCGGTGTAACTGCTGAATTGCCCATCAAGTGGGGCTTATCGACTCATTTTCTTTCCCCCCTCTTAGAACGCTTTTTCGTGTTGGCCACGATAACTGTGCGTGGTTGGGTTTCCCTATTGTTTTGTGAAGTTGGAACTTGCTTTTTTGCGTTTGCTACTGGAGTAACGTTAGTGACTTGTGGGGTTAGGCGTGTGTTATCAGTCGGGTAACCTATTGCTGGGCACGCGACCGCCCGCGCTATTTATGCCTTGCGCTGCGATAAAGCTCAGGTAATTATAAGCATAATTCATGCAATCTTAGGGTTAGAAGCGTGGAACTATTCGAATGTAACAAAGAAGAAATGTAAAAAAATAGGTCATACAGTGCAATGCTTAACATTCATAGCGATTGTTAAATCTTTTCGATATAAACTACTTTATTTAGATTTTCTACTTTGTACCGACTTGTATAAGAAAATAGTCGACTTAAAATGTCGGGAATTTTACATTATTAAGAATTCTATAGGAATGATTAGGGATAGCAAAAAAAAAGCCGCGTTGTATTGGTAGTGGTACGGGTCCCCGACTCAGGTCCAGTGTACTTGTATTGTCTATCTTGTATCTTGGTTTGTCGTATAGGTACTCGTGTAAGTAGACATGCAAACTTGATAATGATCATGGGAGAATTTGAATCTTGTATGGAATAGTCAAATTAGAGCCATATGCTGTCGGTTGGATGATATTAGTGGCGTACTTCTTCATTCGGGCGATTGGTAGATGTCGCCACAATGTCACTATGCATAATAACATCACACGCATTTGGTATCTGTGTATAATATAGGTAGGTGGTATATAATAAGAGGTATCAAAATGTATGGGATGCGTTTTTAAAAGTACTAATTTATGGTTATACTCGTATATATTAGTATAGCTATTTGGTCATGTAGACGTAACAAACAAACACTCACACAATCGTGCACTCAGAAACTTTCGCCTTTATAATATTAGTGTGATAATTCATTTTGTTCACGCGAGCGGAGCTGCGGGCGGTAAAGTGTATATACGTATAACTATAGGTACTAGGTTTCGTATATAACGTGAAACCCTGGTGGAATTTAATTGGCTCGAAAGGAAACTAGTCGTTTGTCATTTGTTTCACTTATGTTCCGCCTTCAGGTTGTTCCGAATAAAAATGTTGTACGACAGGAGCGAGGACATTACTCCTACGTAAGGCTGGGTTCAGACTTGTAAGTGACGTCGAGGGGTCATGAATAAACCTTTTGATTCACTTTCACGTTTTATGAATGGTTACTGAGTTATGCTTGTAGAATTCTTATTTTATATGAAACAAAGTACCGAAAAAACAAAACAAGTTCCAAATAAACATTTTTTCTTTCTTTCTTTCTTTCAAAAAGTATCGACGGGTCACTTACTAGTATTTTGTTTCGGGACATGGTGTTTCTATTTTCGTAGGACTTTTTGTTAATCACAAATGTTAAGATTAGAGCAACTACTTTGAGAATAGTTCATGCAAAGGTTAAAATTAGTGCAACCACTTTAAGAATAGTCCGTGCTAATTTTAAAATGAGTGCAACTAGATACTTTAAGAATAGCTCATGAACACATCTTACAGTTTCTATTTAAAACAGAACACGATCGAACCAATTCTGCACCATGACGTCAGAGCGACTGTCGCACTTCCTACGTTTTCCCTCAGGCTATTACTAACCTGTATTACCTTCTAATTTACGTAAGCTATTTTTAACTTCCAGCGCATTTCTCAACGCCCACACCCAGTCAGGTAAGCTTGACTGCCGACTTTATAAATATATAAAGTAAGTACCAGTGTGCTAACAATTGGCTACTCTGCATTACTATGAGGCTGCTTTTGGTGTAGGTATAAATGAGGGAAGACTTTTTTGTTCAGCACCAAGCGGCTAAAAGTAAAAAGAAGCTAAAGTTGATACTTCGATCAGATCTAGGCAAAGTTACGCCTTAAGGTAAGCTCCATCATAGAAATCACGCCATCGCAACTTTGATTAGGCTTAATCACCACGTTTGCCTGTTGCGCATTGATGATCACAAACACGAGCTAAGTTCAAATAATCGCAACATACTTTTAGCTAGACCAGACCCCTAGAATTACCGGACTGGTCACTTTAAGCGACTAGATCAACGGGGCTTATAAGCATCTTTATAGCATTTTTTATTTTTATGTACCACCACGACTTCAGTTATTAGGTACACGATTTTATACATTGTGTATACAAAAAATCCTTCACAAGATGGTACACTGTTAATGTCAGCTTTTCTCTCACATACTTGTCTAAGAACACCCAATTAAGCGCCATAGAGGCAAAGAAAGTGAAAATACATTGATAAATACGACACCGGAAAAACACGCAGTAATTCCCTGTGTACACCCTGCCATACAACTCCGCGGCAAGTCGTAAATATAAAGGGCGACGTACATTCTCCTCGTAAACTTTTAATTATTAGTATTTGGTACATTTTACCTAGCGATAACCAAGCTCACGCGACGAAAAGTCCTTTGTTTCGACCAGTCGTTATTCTAAGTGAAAAATTGCACGCTACGTTAAAAAAGTTAACTGGGAATGACCGTTCGCTTTTATCTGTTTTACTATCTGGTACATAACAGTTTTATTTAACTATTTTACGGCCAAAAAAGTGCACGGTTCAAATGGATTTTGCAAGCGCATCCGAACGAATCGGGGCAAATGTGTTTGATAAAATCAGCGGTTATTTGAAAATTACTCTGAAGTTTGAGGGTAAACGTGGGCAGAAAATTTATGAAAATAATATTTTGCTTTCTTTTCTTAAATAAGTTTTTTTAGAACGACGGAATTTCGTGTTTTCGGTTTTCCTGTAAGCCTTTATAAGATTAGCCTCTATATAAAAAGTATTTATATTGTTTTATTTAACGTACACAACATTTACCAGAAAAAAAAGGTCCAAACCTTTGTTTATCTATCATATTTCTGAACCAAATTATTTGCTTCTCTTAAACCGTTCTTCCACATGCTACCTTTTAGAAAGCGCGTTAATTAGATAATAAAAGTTTGCTCCAACGCGCTATTATATAAATAGGGTCCTTAAAATCCCGCGTCGACTGCAATCAGGGTTGCCACACGACCGGATACAGTCACTCACTCTCAAGACCGGATTTTTTTTAGATCACTTCGAGGTCTGTCTATAGGTATCATTGTCGAACCTTAGGAACGCATGACGGTTGAGAAAGGTGGTGGGTTCGATCCTTACCCTGGACAAACATTCGCAAATGATATATATTCGCAATGAACACGTATTTATTTAGTGTCTGAGTATAATGTTTTTAAGTCTTATATTTGCTTCCTCTGTTGTCTGATATCTGTAACAATAGTGCTCATGCTACTTAGTACGAAGTAGACATGCGCAAAATATATCACTGAGATGAAAGAGAGATATATCTTTTCGACCTGCGGATACATATATATATATATATATATATATATATATATATATATATATATATATATATATATATATATATATATCACTCTTTTATATCTTCAACTCATTTCGCTCACTGCACGAGAGGTGTGATTTAATTCAATTCATATTTCATCAATCAGTGAGGAAGTGATTTGAACTCTTTTATATCTTCAATTTATTTCACACACTGAACGAATGGTGTGATTTAATTCAATCCATATTTCATCAATCAGTGATTTGATCTGACATCAATAATTTCTACTTATCATTAATTTTAGTATCGATTTTTTTTATTCCAAATCGTATAGAAAATCTTTAGCATATCTCACTCCTTTGCCTGCAATTCATTGTTCATTAATATTTTCAACTAGGTACAACTCAGTCATTTCTGAATCATATTTTGCATTCTGCGAGATAAATGAGTTGAAGATATAAAAGCCTAAATAGGGTACTTGACTATTTTTTTTTATGTGTTTAATCAAAAGACCCCTGTAACAAACCATTTATAAACCCCTACTGTTTTGATTTACAATTAATCGATATTTTAACTAGAACCATCATTTAGTTACATTAAAGTTCCGCCTAATCACAACAGATGTCGCTGTACTAAGTTGCTACGCACAAGAACTATTTTTTTCCGATTGTACTTAAGCCATAGATTAAGTTGCCTAACATTGTCAATAGGTGGCACTGTGCATATTTACATCGCACATGCGTTTGTGATTTCTGATTATATATAAGGGTCAATGGACTTTTGAACATTATCTCACTTATCTCTCTAATAAGATCACGACCTCAGGTGGAGCATAGGAAGCCTATATGTATAGAAGTGCGTTATGGACAGTGGACGTTGGCAGTCGATATTTTGTTATCTGACACCTCCGACCGAGTCTTCTCGCGCTCTGTACTACGGCGTACGTGGACGTTTGTTGGCCCGGTCTTCCCGGAGTTCCCGGCCGCATATCCGACCAGTACCTATTAAATGCCACACCTGAGTTATCCTTTAGAACGGTTATTCTAAGTATTGCTTTACTCCGTATAATTATTGTTATTGTATGTAATTCCTGTACATTCGTTGGAATTATAGTTGTCAAAACCACCAGAATCTTTGATTGGAAAATAACCCCTTCTACACCCCTCTATTAAAGAAACATTGTTGAAAGAATTATTTGATTCTGATTTGAATTACCTGAGATATCACAACTTTAAGAGCACATATTTTACGCGGGCCCAAAAACGCTCTATACAAATGGCTACCAACATGTGACGTCACCCGCTGGTATCTTGTATGCGCGTCTAGTAAATTTTGTTTGGTAGCTATATCAAATGTTTCGTTTATGTACATAGTTTTATAATAAAAGTTTGTGTTTAATGTGTGGGTAGTTCAATGATATAATTGTTTTTATAATATTATAAACTTTAAAAATGGACTTGCCCATGAAACTTTGAATGCTCACAAAACCAGCTAGACGTTATATTTTTAACTGAAAATTTAGGCTATTGGTTCTTATTTACCAATATTTTGGTAAAGTATCAATATTTTTTACTACATCGATATTAGTCAACTACCCTATTACTCACTCAATGAGTTCAATAACTGATGAAGTACGATCTGAACCTATGATTTGGTTCGTTCAGTGAGCGAAATGAGTTGAAGATATATTTGAGATGTAAGTGAGTTGAAGAGCGATTCGCTCAGTTGAAGAGATATCTTTTATATCACTCACTCATAAGTTACACAAGTCTAGTACGGAGTCAGATCACCGTATGAGATGTTGTCAAATCATTAATCTTTTTTTGTCCGGCTTTCGTTTTTCAGACCTGGTAACCCTTACTGCAAATAAAGCGTTCGAGCTCTCGTTTTCATACTAATGTCTTGGGACACGCGAAGGTAAATACGCCGCAACACCGACGCACGGAATAACAATATAAATCAGTTTTAAAATAAAAGTAAAATAACCGTTTCTTGAAAATAAAGTTGAAAACGAAAATTGCGAGTTAGAATCAGAGTGTAGGTTATAGGTTCCGTAGTTTTGAAATTTAGTGTGTCGATATTTTTTTTGATACTCAGGTACCTGGTTAGACCTAAAAAACTAAACTGCATCATATTAGATAGATATACGTTATTGCACAAAATCCACAACTTAAACCTGTCTGTCTTATCGCTTAAAGCGATTTCTACGAGGTAAACTTTAGGCATAGGGCATTTGATACTATAGAAAAGGGGAAAGTGGTTCAGTTTACGTATTAAAAGTTACATACTGTTAAATAACAACTAAACTTTTCTCGCAGATGTTCCTGGGTGGCGGTGATTACTTACTAACAGGTTATCCTTTTACTCGTTTGTCGCCTCTAGTATAAAAAATATATTAGCCTAAACTTTTTAGGCTTCGTAATGATAACGGCAAACAGTTTAGGCATGACCCAGATATTGGCTGTGTATGAAAAAATACCATCTAAATCACTTACTAGAATAAAAGATCATCCTTTTGTAATAAAGCTTCTAAAAAAGCAAAATCTTTTTTACACGTCGTCGTAGATGTGTAAAAAATAAAACCTAACGCCCTATCTAATAGTCTTCCTCCTCCCCCTCGTTTCCTTTGAAGCTGACCCTTTGTGTTCAAATTAGACAATAGGGTTCCACAACAAAGAACCCTAAAACTTCCACTTTCTATAAAAACACATGAGACCGCGACATAAAGCTACGACGGAGCATTGCTACGATAAATCGTAGCCGCGTGCTACGACGCTACGAGAATAAACTGTTATCGGACGATAAAATTGTAATAACAGTGAACTAATAGCCATTTAGAATTAATGATGCGGGAACAGAAAATAAAATAAACGTCAATCTCGGTTATAAATGTCTAATAAATTAAAACGACTGTATTGTTTGACTACATAAAGTTATATACTTCTCGTTATCTTTGCAATAAACTTATAAAAGTAAGTATTTCTGATTACTACTTACTATTAGGTTAGATTTTTAATATTTCACTGATTAATTACGAGCATTTTGAATAAGTAAAGTCTTTATGTAAATTTAAAATAAGTCAAGTAAATTTATCTGATTTTTTATCGGTTAAAAGAGGTAAGAAAAACTATTTTAAAACCCAATTTATCTGTATTTAGCTTTTTACTTATTTTTCAATCGCTAATGTACGTTAAAAACATCATGTTTTTGTAATAAAATATTATTTAACACTTAAAATAAACTGTAAATTCGTACGCGTCAGTATTATTAGTATTAATAAACGTGTATGTCTAAACAAAGAAAGCAAACTCGCTCCAAACTTTATCGTGCGTAATCAAAATTAAGAGAGTCTTAGTAAACTCTGACTGAAAGAAGGTGGCGGTGTTATTCTTAAATAAGACTTCAATGTTTGGTAATGAATATTTACGAGCCCTCCGACTCACCCTCGTCATGACGCACGCCTGATATTATAGGGCATGAGTGCTGTGGGGTGACCCGTTGTCCTACGTGAACATCAAAATATCTCTCCGACCTAGCTCACAAATATGAAATCCCGCTGAAAATCGCGACGCATCCGTATAGTCTACAGCGAGAAAGTGTAGTTATGACCATGAGTACGCAGAAACCAATTTTAGTCTTCTTCTTTACAAGTGCGCAAAATAACGGTCATCGCTACTCTTTCGTGCCGCCAGCTATACTAACTAAATACAACTCGTGGAGTCGTGACTGCGCCGAGCCTAGACAAGTTACTTGTTGAGTTTTATTGTGGGAGAGCCAAGCCTCCACACTTTTTCGCTTTCGGCAATCGTTTACCGTCAGATAATCTGTCCATTTATCACATAAATAAAGTTATTTCGCCCCCCTCTTCGAGGACGTATGTTCATTTTATGTACTTGAGTGGTCGTTGGCCGCAGGCGAAGTAAAACTAACTCATGAGTGACCATAGGTTTCGCATAAGTTAATCGCGGTGCGCATCGTAGGGTTTTCATTGAGTAATACCACTGTGTTACCTATTCAGAGGGAGTCTCTAAAACCCCCTCCCCATGATGGGCAAAGATAAGTAAAGTATTTTCTCTTCGTGACCAACAAAAAGGGTAACCTCTTCTTCTTACAGACCATTCTAAACAGCTTAATTTGCATAAACCATAAGATAGAAGTAGCTTAAAGTATCCCAAGTCACATTATATCGCGTCGCGTTGCTATTTGTCTCATCTCATCGCTCACATAGGACATGGTAAGGGAGAGCCTAGGTCCCGGGCTCCCGTCTACCCTATTTGTCCCCAAATGCAATACATCGATAAACGCTCTCGTAACTTTCTCGCCCTATTTCATTGGGGACCGGCACTGTTTGCAAATAAAACTTCTGCCAAGTTCTGTAATCAAACGTATTTTGTAGGTTTATTAAGTTTTTTTCTTAAGGCCTGAGTTTTTGTGAATATTTTTCTTTTTCCCTAGCCTAAATCAATTTGCTGTAAGATTCCTACAATTCCCTCCATTTTTCTTTGTCTTGAGCAGTATGAGTTTTTGCCTTCTATCTTTACGATGTCATCTACTGCTGATCGTAGGACGAAAATAATCAATACCGCCGGTCTGCCGTAGTCTGCATCTAATATTTGTTCGACATAATTCTCAAATCCTTTGAGTTATGTCGAATACTTTACTTCATCCACGCATCTCCTCATTTGTGATTTGGTCACGTAAAGAAACGTTGATCCGTTATCGCACTTTCTTAGTAAACGATTACTGGTTTTTCAAATTAGGAATTTCAGCGTTCGAAATTTAAAAGATGCAGAGACAAAACGCAGCCATTTTTATGATTTGACATGCATTTGATTTACATTTCGGAGGGCAGTTGAACGTTAACGCTTTGTAAGGACACACCTTATTAAGCGCGCGCCGAACAGGCGTATATCACTTGTCCTGTTGAGAGTGATTGTGCTAATCCTAAAAACAATCGAACTGTGTGTGTACTAAACCCGGACCTAGGAACTGCGGTGCCTGTATCTGTCCCGAAGATGGCATCGTCCATCGTTATCTACTCAAGGTACGTGAGTGCATGATACCCTGCTTACCTTTTCGATACAGAACATTGATCTTCCCATAACAGGCAGGCCCTCCAGGTCTGACCTAGATGTAACAGAAAGCAATTGATCGTCTACTTCTTTGTACTATAAGGACTTGTGTGCAGTGCGTATGCTACAAACGTCAATCGTTGCTCAATCCAAAGCTGCTGTCGTAGGATCTCGCTGAATGCAGGCTGCCTGCGACTGGACACTAAAAGTCTATGAGGAAGGCCTATGTTCAGCAGTCGACGTCCCCTAGACTGATGATGATGATGATTCTAAAGTCGTATCATATCGTATATCGTAGTACAGGACATTGTTCCCCCTAAGTTCCGACCACTTCAACTCTAAAACTAAATACTCTCAAATAAAAGGTGGTGACAGACAAACTACCCCCATTAGTGCCTAAGCATTAACCCTCAATAGTCAACGGATACGGAACATAGATTCGCCGGGCCCTCGGTAAATAACTTCAATTGTGATGTTTTCTTTGCTAATGTCGTCGTCCCACTGCGGGTAATGTACCCGGCCATTAAAAGGACATAAATACACAATCGTCTCTATAAACGTCACAGTGCTTCGTAGTTTGCCGTTGTAAATAAACTGCACTCTGCAATCTACAATGTTACGTTTTATTATCTGTAGTTTGCTTTACTGCTGGCGGAGAAAAATTGAATTAGAACAAATACGAGTAAAGCGTTTGAATATGGAGTTCGGAATTTGAATTTTAGACTTTTATTCTTTTAGGCCAGTTATTGCGCAATCATAGAGAGTGATATTGTTTTGTTTTCATTTGCATGGCCAAATAAGTTGCATTCCGTATTGTATTACAATTTTTTTTGTATTTTTTATTACCTCGTTGGTTCGTCGTTTACTAGTTAGGCGCCGACTCAATTTATGAATGATATAGGGTAGAAGGTACCTTTATTAATATAGAATTGTAGTTATTAAAGTTAATTCAATCAAAATTCTTTATTATTTTTACTTTTTATATTTTTTGATTGGTTTAATGTTCTTGTTAAGTTTCATTTTATTTTTCTGACTACAATTTTCTGTTACAAATTTGATAAGCTATGTAAAAAGGTATCATAAATTATAGCAATGCGTGGACAGTCAATCATCTTATGTTTACCCAGGAAACCATCATAATATTTCGAATAAAAAAAATTATAATCGCATTACTTATAATTTCTTTTTTAATGGTGGAATTTTACAGACAAAAATAATAAAATAAACGTAATACCTTCTCCGTTGTTTTTTGGTTCGATCAAAAACTTATGCTTTTGACTAATGAACTGTACATGATTTTGAAATTAGAGAATTATTTACTAGTTCACCAGCTAGACCTATTTTCCAATAACTAAACCCACTAATTACACCACAATTTCCCCAAATTCAGGCCGCTCAAACGTCGTAATCAAGTTTTATTATAACCGGCTTCCCAAACGTTCAAATAGTAATTACATTAATCAACGCATATGTTGTTAATCCGGATTTGGGTCAGAGAAATCAAGCGCAAAATACGTCACCACTCATTTTATCAATTAATGAGGGTACCCGGCCTCGGCGACGGACCATTACAATCTAGTGCGAACATAAATTGTGATAGAGGCCGCTTCGGGGCTTGTTTAATTTCACGACTGAATAAATCCAAATGTTATACCGCTGGGCCCGCGCGGCGGCATTGACATTTCATCTGCGCCATCTATAAAATTTGCCCGCTTGAAATTACGGGCTGGGATGATGAACGATGACTTGGGATCTGCATTGCGTCTCTTTTGGGTTACGGAGATGGGAAAGGATGAAAGTCTAGTTCGAGTGTACAGTAGACGTTCATCCTTTTTCATCTCCATAACAAAAGATCCTCGAAACATACTCATGTTTCGTTGGTTGGTCATGGTTGTTCCAATATCATGAGAAAAGTTGAAAGTCTGTGTTGATAACTGGTGGATCGAGGTTTCAATATCAACTGCATTAGATGAAACCTTAGTGTTCTCTCCTTAGTTTAATCAATTTGTTGATTCTGCCGATTTACTCTTGACAAAATACAAAATTGTAATAACTTTGCAAATCGAGTTATTTCTATATTAATCACATATTGTTAGGTGACTCGCTTGCTCATTCGAACTAGAGCTAGATAACACAAAACTTACTGTATTTGACATTTTTAACCGAGACAGGTACTGCCCACCCACTTAAGTAACATTATGCGTTTGCCAATATCAACCACATTGGTCCGTAAGCGCATTACTTGGAATTCCGCCCTGGAGACAAATATAAAACATGAAATGATCCTACTGGAGTTTACACAGCGAGTCTTATAATAAATAAATAAATAAATAAATTGAGACAACATCACATACATTGTCCTGGTCCCAAACTAAGGTTTTCCCTTGTACTATGGAAACCAGAAACAACCAAGGAACTACAAACACCCAGACCCAAGACAAATATCTGTTTCATCAACAAACATTTCACTTGATGCGGGAATCGAACCCGCGACCCTTGCGTCTCAACCAGCGCTCAAACCACTACGCCAAATGGGTCGTCTATATATGAACCCATATCTACTTTGCTCTAATTTCATAATATATATCTTTCCTTTACTACCTGCTAGACTAAATTTATAAAACAGCAATATAATCAAGAATTCTTAAATAACGAAATAAAGTAAGGTTTATTAAAAAAACATAATTAGGATTTCAAGAACGCTATAAAAGTCGCGATAGCCGACGGCCAATTAGGCTTTTCAAGAGTTCTGTTTTCAAACTCCTAGATTTGCTTTCCAGTTCTTTTTTTTCCAAAAGGTTGCACTTGTGTTAGGGGTGGTTCTATAAATTGTATAGAGTAGTAAGTGCTACTGCAGTCTGTATAAAAATACGAAAGTTATTCATTCAAAATGTGGTTCCATCAAAACTTGGCTCATTTTCTTGATAAAATGACTGCGTTGCAATGTTGAGGAAAACATGCCGTTGCACGAGAACTGATGAAAACATGGAATATTTATTTGCATTTGTATAGTAGAAACGAGTAGAAGAGTTGATGAAAAAAGTTGAGACTAAAAACATTCTTGCAATGCTTGACAGCGGGGCTTTGTATTGAATATTTTACATATTTTAAAGTAGTTAATCAAAATATTACGAGTAGGTACTCACGCTACATTTCATACTTTGAGATTTTTGCTTTTGAAACCTGTCTTTTTGGACCGAATCTGCAATCATATTTTTACAAATTAAAATAGCCAGAACTAAGATGGCGCCAACTGCGAACTGTATTACCAACTTATTAAGGGAAGTATCAGCTGTAAAACGTACAGTCATCCACCAATTCCACAAAAACATAAAAAATATTTTGTAGGATTTGTTGATGGGCTCTGAAATCCTCTACTAACCGATTCAGCTGAGGCAGCTGACCTTAACGGTAAGCTACTCGTATGTAAGTAAGATATACCCTGTGTCAAGTGTATGCGGGAACACTGGAGCAATCTCAATCCACTGTCTCTCATATTTCGATGAAGTAGGTATGTACCCAATGAATAAATCAAATCTACTGTACCGAAATCTAATTTCTAGGCCCTTAAATTTACCTTTGTGCTAGTGGCATTGGTGCGGGAACGGAAATCCATGACTCTTGCATCTCAACTGGCGCTCAAACCACTGCGCTAAGTACTACTTCATACATTCGATACTCCTAAAGACTTAATGGTTATGTATTAATGCTAACAAATTGCAAGCGTACATTTCTAAAGTCTTAATGCACAAATGTACCGAAAATTGAATGTATACTAGCACGTAGCTGGCCACATTTTCCATTCGATTCCACGTCCAATACGACCGACACAATATCACTATATTGAAGAGTGAACAAACTGAATCGCGAGTGCAACAACACACGACTTATTGAATATTTGCTCGCGGCCGGAGCGCCTGCTTTATTGAACGTATTCCAATATGACTGTACTTCATTACTCTTCACTTTGTTTTTGAATAATTTTTGTAAAAAAAGCAAAGTATCAGCTGGCCACTGCAGGGCAAACGCCTCCATCTTGGAAATCAAGTCATCGCTACTATGATGAGATTAGGCTTAATCTCCACGCTTCCAAATGCGAATTGGTAATCACAAACCCGAGCTTTGTTCGAAAAATTCGAAACTTACTTTTGCTCGACCTCAGCCATTTGGGTATTTGACTAATCTCGATATTAGTAACAAATATTGATACTCTATCAAAATATTGGTAAATAAGAACCAATGGCCAACATTTTCAGTTAAAAAATATAACGTCTAGCTGGTTTCGTGAGCATTCAAAAGTTTAATAGGCCAGTCCATTTTTAAAGTATAAAATTTAAAAAAATATATTATATCATTGAACTACCCGTACATTTTCCACCAGCTTTTAGTATAAAACCACTTACTTAAACGAAACATTTGATATAGCTACCAAACAAAATTTACTACCTCTAGACGCGCACACAGAAGTTTGAGTTGTGACGTCACACTTCAATAGCCATTTGTATAGAGAGTTTTGGGCTTCCCCAAAATATGTGCTCTTAAAGTTGTGATATCTCAGATAATTCAAATGAGAATCAAGTGATTCTTTCAACGATGTTTCTTAACCGTCTTTTGATTAAACACAAAAAAATAGTCAAATACCCAATACATTTCTCTCATGTAAGCGAGTAATTCTCAAATACATCTTATCGCGTTGGAGGCCAAGGTACGAGTAAACCATGATTCAATATTGTAAAATCTGGTAATTACTATGAAGCAACTAACGTCTGACCTTCGCAACCCTATCTCACATGACAAGAATTAACTGTCTACTAACTAGGCATCTACTCTCATTGTATAAACTAGTCCTAGCACGTCGAGAGTCCATGCATCACATGTGATTCATTTTTGTTGTGTATCATATGTGATACACGGACTCAATAGTCCGTCAATACGTAACACGTCATTATGTGTTCAGGCGTAGCAAGGCAAGTTCGCTTCTTTGCTAGGCTCATGTCCACTATCTAGGACAGCTCACTTCACCCATCTTGAGATATCAAAAGTTGATTCGTGATTAATCTTTGCTTAAGGTTTTTACATCACTAGCAAACCCGCAGCTCGACTTTAATGTCAAAACTCCATTACAGTACCTAGCGTACAGAGCACCCAGTAAAGTGCTTGGCGCACATACGCTTAGCTCTTACCCGCCAAGCATTATACAACAACCGGTGCTAATTATAAAGAGCAATGGGCTCGCGTGCAGGCCACTGCAATTATGCTAATCTTATTAGTCAATCCACTTCGCCAGTGCAGTTTTATGTAGGTGCAGGTTTTGCTAAGAACGCGCTTCGTAACCAGGGCTGTAATATAAGCAGGGCCGTATTTTTGAGAATATCACCGTTTTTAACGCGGGAAAGATTCTCTACTGAGAATAACGGTTATGATTTTGTTATATTTTTTAGTTTGGTACAGGGGTAAGTTACCTGTGCTTGATAAAATAAAACAAGTTAAAAATAATTTGTTATTGTATTTACTAAACTACTTATCTACTTTATTTTCACCTAAATGGACTTAAACTCAAAGGGCAATGGAGAAAAGCTATGCTCGGAATCTCCTTGCGTGATCGTGTCAGAATGATGAGATGAGAGATATATACGGACATAGCCGGAATTGCGTTTTAACTGCAGAAAAACATTAAATAACGGCTTAAAACAATACAACCCGGTTCTCAAATGAAAAATTTTAACAATAGCGTGTTTTCTTACATAAAATTCATGAAAAGTTCAGGCAGTTAGAGTAGATTAGCATATTGTTAATTATTGAAAGAGAGATTATTATTGTCTACAAATTTAGACTTTAACATACTTTAACATACCATATATCGGGAAGAATACACTTTGTCAAGCTTAATCACTAATAGCAAAGATACTATTCCGCAAAGTGCACACCCATCTTAATAGTTTTTTGTTAATGTGCTATGTTTTGACTTTGGCTTCTTACACGTTTTTGATGTAACAAACCACTGCCTAGGATATTAGTACAAACAAATTGTCGTTGCATAGCATTTTAATGTTACAAAAAATATAGTAGTTCCATTCCACACCATTTCACTTTTCTATAAGATTCAATTTTCAAAATACACGAGTGCACCCAGATTAAATTAATAGTTTTGTGCAATATTGAAATCTGTTTTTGTTTGTGGCTGCTACCGAATCTCTGATAAAGACAAAATTGACTGTGCCAACGTCGAGTGATAAAAAAGACACGTTAATTTTATAGTTATTGACCAGTTATGGCGTTTTAATCCTTTTGGTTTTTATTTGACTTTTGCACCATCTAAAACCATATTGAAATCAATTAAAGGTAAAAGTTTCGTAATGACAATAACATCCAATTGACTAAGTCCAATTGACATCGATAAAGGAAGTGAAATACCAGACCAATAGCGACAGTAAAAATTGATTGAAATCGTTCTACCAACTGTCTCAAACCAATTACAATTTCGATGGGAAACTTCAAACAACAAACATCAAATCAAAGGTGAATCGAACGCCTGAAATAGCTCTAGTTGAAACAAAGAAACAATTTTTTCAATCGGCCAACTTTTACGACGCAAAGAGTAAGTACGGATTTACAGCGTAAGCCCGCCTTTCTAACTTAGGAAATTTCACTTAAGAAACAAAAGTACTCTAATAAAAGAAGAACAATCATAAAAAGAAAGATGTAGGAAGGCGCTTTCTTTAAAAAATGGGAGGTGGTGCCGTATATTGAGTACAGTCGAACCCTCGGCGTCTTTTGGCCGAAGTTTAAATTATATTTCGTATACGGTTCATATGTTATCTACGAGTGAGTGCCTTGATGTATATTACTTTGTTGGTTTTAGTATGTTTTTCTATGAGAATCCGTTTGCCATTAAGGCAGTCAGGCAAAAGTGAAGTTGAAACTGATTTGACTGAAATTATTTCTAGTCTAGCAATACAAAAAAACATAAAAATAATAAATGTCAGGAAATAGAGACATCATCACATTCAGGATTAAAAAAACATTAGACTCTGGAGGTAAACTACTCTTAGTCCTTAAAACCAGATTTTTTAATTAAGCAAACATTATTTTATTTTAAAACGAGATTCAGAGTTGATTGAATTTCAGTTGAATTACCTGGAAGTCGAAATGAAAATTGTTCAAAACTAGTAAAATTGGTATTCTATTTCGACGATCGAACTTTTTACTAAATATCATCTGTATTAAGTACTACACAACTACATTAGTTATTGTGAATATCTTATACAAGTATGACGATTGTACTATGACTGTTTACGGACTAGGCTGCTCGCACTGTGTGAACCAAAACTAAGCTCGCGTCTCTGCTAGATCTGTGTCTACTAGCTTTTGTTCTAGTGCAGAGTATGACGATGGCAGACAATATTCTTTACCTGATGACACATAAGATAATAGGCCTGGCGATAGAGAATTACTACTGAACACCCACTAAAAGTATAAATAGGTAGTCCACGTATAAACAGCGCTGTTCCATGCCGGATTCATGAGCTGGTAAAATAGTATAGTATAATATTAGTACCATCAACGAGCAAAGACGACGGTGAAGATTACTCTAAACATAGTTAAAATGAGAAAGTAAGTTAAAAAAAAAAGTTTTATTTGTGTCGAACCGTAAACAAAATATGATGAGTATAACTAATAGAACTTTTTTATACTATGGAAACAACTCATGGCATATATGCAAGAAGAAGAGCCGTGAGAAAACTTCGTATTATGCTTTATATTGCATACTATAAAACGTATACCCATCGTAAAATCTTGCGAAGCGGTTATTTTGAGAACATTTCCATACATGACTGTTATAAATTTACGTTCGCTGTGCACTCGTCTTTTACCATTTTTATTACCTTGAATAGATACGTACTAATATATGATGTACTTCTCTTGGCAACTAGCTAGGTAGTAGTAACAACTCGAACACAGATTCCAATAAGTCAGGCATTTTGGTGAAACGTAGGTAGGAACCCTAAAACTTTAAATACTGATAATGTATAACGTACAAAAAACCTTTATAAAGTTTGTTATTGAGTGTTCTCTTTGTGCACTGATAGCTAGCTAGCAATCTACATAATATGTTTTTACGAAGGACATAAAGAGAAAAAATGAGATGATGTTAGTATACAACTAATAAACTCGAAAGCAACTGAACCGATTCAAATATCGTAATCGTCGTATATTATTTTCTCGTAGGAATGTTGTTGCCACGAAAAAAACATCAACTACAAAAAACAACACATTAATATAATTGGAACAAAAAATCAAATCAAATTGGAACAGGTATTTTATCATTCGTTTAATTGGTGGTAATTAAAAGGTTTATAAATATTGTAAATCCTTTTTGTTATTATGCATCGAAAACAAAGGTGAATAGACGTATCAATATCGGAAATTATTACTGCATCAATAGAATTGATCTCTGTTCTCTATTCAACATAAAAGCGGTAAAAAGGTTTACGGCCGATTTTTTGTAATTCCGAATAAATACATTGGAAATAATATCGCAATGTAAAACGTATTACAAAAAGGTTGATTGATTGATGTTGTTAATATAGTTATGTACCAACCAATATTTATATATTTTACGTTTACGGAACAGTAAGATAAAAGCTGGGTTCGCTACCTTGAGAGATTAAATATAAGTAAATTCACACAACATCACATACATTGACCTGACTCCGTACTCAGTAGCACTTGTGTTACAGATATCAGACAACAGAGGAACCATAAGGAAACCGGCACGTTCCAGATAAGTTTAAGTGAATGCTAAGGAAGCTGAGAACTTTATCAAATCTTAAACGAAGCTTAAGTAACATTGACCCAGTAAAGCGTCAAATCCAGGATTTGCCCCAACTCAAAAAGTGGCCGTGTCAGCGTCGATGCGCCATCCGTCTTGATCCGCTCAAACTGTTTGAGGTAGCAGGTAGTTTTGGCTGTAAATAGTTCACTCGGTGGTTCATTTTATTTACAACTAGTAGACCGTCGCTGTTCCACTTGCATTGACTTCAGTATACTACTAAATTAAAAGATTTTTACAAAATGAATTATACCAATATTTTGGTCAAGTTTTACAGCTATACGATGAAAATAAATCGTTCAAACCAGTTGAGTAGTTCTCGAGATTAGCGCAAACAAACAAACAAAAAAATTAAAATCATCGTTCTGTTACAATATTTTAGTCACCCCAAGTTATTTATTATTATTATTAAATATGTATAATTATAGGGATTATCCCGTATAATTGTAATAATTAAATAAATAAATTGAACCAAAAATGTGAAGTTGTAAAAAGAACTAATTTCTCAAACTACCCGAACCGAACTAGTTCTTCTCTTTCTCTCTCTTACCCTTCGCGAGTGACAAGACTAGTGACATATAGCGCGCGTCAGCGACATCGGACACTCGCGTCTCCCTGACAAATGGAATAAGAGGATTCCTCGACATCGAGCGAAGTGCTCATAAAATCATACGCGTTCGCCGGGGGAATATGCGATCCGGACGTGTGTGCTACTGGCGTAATGGTCTCTAGTGATCCGTCATTGGCGTTTTTGCATAAGACTGTTGTATGTCTAATGCAGTTGTGAAACGGGGCTTTATGGATTAAGTATATTGGCTGCTTAAGTTTTCCTTTATAGTGCTAGCACTTGGTCTTCATCATTCATTCATTGGGAAGTCCTGAGATATTTCGGGAGACGCTAGTATTTGTGTAGTCAGACTATTGAACTTGGCAGACTTTCATTTAAGAGCTTACTTCTTTTAACGCCCCGGGTGGTTTATTGGTTTAAGTACCGAGCCGTAATCTCGGGGTACAGGGTTCGATACCTGGGTCGAGCAAAAGTATGTTTCAAATTTTTAATCATACCTTGGCGTTTGATCACCAATTTTCACACAACACCTCATATATTGACCTGATTCCGTAATAAGTAGCTTAAGCACTTGTGTTGCATAATATATTAGACAGCAAGGACAACACAAATATAAATAATATACAGATTTAACACCCAAACACTGAACAAACACAAGTATTCATCACCTGAATGTTTATCCAGGGTGGGGATCAAACGAATCGAATGTGCCATCCGGCCAGTCCCAATTCGCATTAGGCATGCGTGGTTTTTAAGACCTAGTCCCATCATAGGAGCGATGACTTGATTTCTATGATAGGCCTTTGCCTAGCAGAAGGACAGCATATAGGCTGATACTTTTTAACATTACTTCTTCGGACTCAACAAACAAAGCATATTAAGATATTGAACTTGGCTCTCATTCACGTTTATGTTTTTCATGGGTGTATTATATCGCATTTTTTCCAGACAGTGCCTCTTTTTTTTTCTAGTCTTTGGTATGGCGTTTTCCTGATTATTGCAGTACACTTCGCCCTTTTTCCACTTCGCTTGTTTTAAGCACCCTTTTTAGATCGTTGACCTTTTTGTTTCACCCTTTTTGCAACTTTTAGTCTAGACTGACCCTTTGAAGTCACAACTTCTTGGAATATGTAGAAAAAACAATCTGTCGCAACATACTGGGGAAGAATTTTTGAATACGACTGGCCAGATGATGCATTAATTTACTTTAACAGCCCTTGGGGTCTCGGAGTCAAGCTCTGGGTCCGGCCAAAAATTTGTACATAAATACAGATAGATAGATAGACAAATAATACTACAGAACTTGATAAAATGGTAATTTAGAAATACAATATATAATAATATACGAGTACAATATTCTATGGAGCTAAAATATATTTTTTTGGTTAAAATAGCATATTTTTATGATTAAAATAATACAATATAAATAAAAGACGAGCTTATATGGATCATGTAATGTTTGTAACATAATATTGCTACAAAATGTTTTACTGTTCAATTAATTAGACTGTTATAAAATGTGTTCGCACATTATTAGTATAGGAAATACATTATGGATGTTTTTTTTATGTGATAGGTAGAAGACAAGCAAACGGATCACCCGGTGGTAAGCGATTGCCTGGAGTGGAGACTGCGTCTTGGTAAACGTAGTGTAGGACGGCCTCAGGCCAGATCGAGTGACGATCTGTGCAAATGGCTGGCTGGAGCTGGATGCGAGTAGCCGAAGATCGATCAAAGTGGCGAGCATTTGGAGAGGCCTATGTCCAGCAGTGGACTGCAACAGGATGATGATGATGATCCTCAGGTTAATGAGCTCTAATAATGGTTCCACTCTTACTATTATTAGCATAATGCATCAGACACATCTGTATTTCAAGTAACCACTACCGCCAGTTGTACCCTAAGTGGTCACAGCAATCACTTATCTATTCCGCCCACAGCAGCCCCATACACTAATAGCTGTAGCCTCACAAAGCTGCCAGTGACACGCCTGTCTTGCCGTAATTAATTCAAGGCAATAAGCCTCGAACACATTTTGTGCACATGATAATGCGTTGTACACAATCCTGATGACTGGACATGTCACCACCATGTAATAGACAAGGCTTGTATAATGGAGTCCGTACACAATTACGGAATATACTAGTATTTGCTATAGGTATGTAGGTGTGATGTGAAGGGGACAATTATGACGTTGAATAATCAAAGTCGGTGTACCTATATTGGGATATGTTGATCAATGGAGTTTGTCATCCTGTGGAACATAATTAAATTGTATATTAATAGTCTGGCAACCCGTTTTACGCAGTGGTTTGAGCGCCGGTTGAGACACAAGAGTCGCGGATTCGATTCGCGCACCAACACAAAATGTTTTTTGATGAAACAGATTTTGTGTTAGGTCTGGGTGTTTTTGTTTCCTTTGTGATTTCTGGTTTCTTTCATAGTTTATTAGATTTATTTTGTATTTAAACAATATTTGTGTTCTAAATTCATTAAAAGTATGATTAAAAAATTATACATAAACATATTAACTCATCTAATAACTTATGTACGCTACATAGTATCCCTGTGAGCTCTCTATCCGTAATTTATACCCTATCGACAAATAAGTAGTTTTTTCACTAAATAACACAAACTACCAGAACTACCAACTCTACCTGTTTACAAATAAAGATTAATGTTACTTATTTGTTAGTTGCGGTTCGCCAGCAACAATATCTTTTGTATTTTTTCAAGATAATGACTTCATCTCCCCCGACACATGTCTAATCTGGTCGTTTATTTCAATGTTTCCTCATAAAGCACAAACGGTGGATCTCCGTAAATGACGGTATACATAAATATCTATATCATATATAAGATATAGATGTGAAGTAGGAGAGATAACGGAATTCTTACTTTCTGGAAATAAACAATAAAATCTACTTGAAATGTTGTATGATATATCTAACGACGTACTTTGTACTTGGCATGCAGAGATATACGATAGATCTTGTTTACTCCGATGGGTCATCGATCTAAAGTTAGTCTGGCCTTAGATACTTATGTATTTGGAGCATTCCATGCACGGTTGATTTAGTGTTTTAAGTACCGGGTCGAATAAAAAGTATGTTCGAATGCTACGAACTATGCTTTTCGAACACAGCTCTGATTTGTGATCAACAATTCGCACTAGGAAAGCGTAGTTCATAAGCCTAATCCCATCATAGTGGGGATGTTTTTTTTTCTTTGATGGAGGCGAAGTTTATTTTTACGTTAAATGCCCATGCAGATTATGGAGGTAAAGATCTCTGATATTCTCTCATAATCTTAGTAGTATTTATTCTGGTAGATCATTTACAGGGACTCATTTCGAATCTTGTGGCACCATTTTATAATACCTATTAATTTTATTTTACTTATTCTTTTAAAAATTGTAATGATTACAAATTGAAAAGAATATTCAAAAACGTTATTTAAAGACTTAAACTGAATTAAGATTTTTTCATGTTGCTTTTATTGAAAATCAAAAACTTAATACCTGGATCACTTTGGTGGTATTTTAAAAATATACCCAATTTTGAAACGCGTCTCCTTAATGCACAACTACATATATTTATGAACAGATCGCAGAGTATTATTTTGTGGCAGAGTGCAGTTACTTCATGAAGAATATATAAAGATACATCTGTTGTTTTTATATTATAGGTAGATAAAAGTGGACATTATATCAAAATACATATACAAATTTTGACTCGGGGTGTCTGTTCGACACTCACTGGGCTTTTTCCTTCAGGCCCTTCAGCACACCGACGCAACGTAGGGTCAGGCGTCGGATAGGCCCCAATTAACACGAGTATTAGGGTAGGCTCAGTGGGCGTTTAATTCGAACTCATCATGCCCCACCCTAAGTCTGAGTTGTACATTTTACATTGTCTGTTCATTGCATTAGAATATAAATCTGTAAGTACTTTAGAATTTATGAAGAGTTTTATCGCGTATTATATAAGGTGAAGGCTTTTATCGCGCAAGTGTTTTGCCTTTTGGGTTTATCGAATCTCAGCGCCATCTATTGGGACTGGTCTAAGTTACTAAGGTCTAAGTGTCTGAGTGAGGGGCCGCCCTCACTTACTTAGTTCGAGTAGAAGCTAGTGTCCTGACACTAGCTTTTGTTAAACAAAGATACGGATAAACTATTATGTAATGAGAAAAATATTACTACTGATAGTGATACTTCCTTCTTCATGAGGGTTCTATCGCCAAAAAAACCAAAGCTAAATTTGCGGGCCCAAAATTTGCATCTGAGTTTTATCTGTTGAGAGATTCTCAGAGACAGCCCGAAGTCTGGAAGTGGCGGTCTAGTAGCCCTGTGCTTGAGAAAGCACGTAAGCCTTCGGTCGTGTCACATTGGTGTCCTATCGAAGTATGAGGGTAAGGGAATAGAAAGTGCACCTGTGTTTGGGCATACACTTGAGCATTGCGTTCGTGGCTGATCGCTTAGATCGGCCATTATAACCGAATCAATTTAAGGGTATTATTATAAGAACGGACTTCAAGGACGTAACACAAAATTTTTTCCCGCGTAAGAAAGTAGAAGCAAATAGAAATCAGCTGTTTTGAAACAAGAAATAAGTCAGATAAAACAAGTAGTAGTATATACTACCTACTTAAGTGTGAAAATATCATTAGTATGCTGACATGAGGCGATGGAGGGACTGAGAAGAGGCACCAATTAACGCGGGTATTAACGTAGGCTCACCGGGAGAGTAATTCGAAAGCAGATCATACTCACCCCAGCAATCGTACCCGGGTTTGCAAATTCTCTCGCAAGGCCCCCTCGTTTCTAATAGCTTTTCATTGTGATTATTGGTTGAATTTATGTGTGGTAATTCGAATTGATTAAGCCCAGGATTATCGCGGGTAGGTACTTGAAAACGTTCCAAGAAATTGCTGTTGGAATATTGAAATGTTTGATTAAACTTCTTACTCGTATTTAAATAAACCATTAGTTTTGTTTCCATGTCATAATTGAATTATCCGACACTACTACGCGCAGGTGACTTATCCGACACTTAGTCCGGCAGGATGTCCTGCATATGTATGTTGAATGTTAGTATTTGTGTGAAACGTAAACAGAAATACGTTTGTACGTCTTGGTAACTAAGCATATTTTCTCGGTTCAAGAAAATACGCCGAAAGACGCTCGTATACGCACATCTGGTTTTCAAAACGCGCGTGTAAACTCGTATGTGAAATATAACGTATACGCGCAGAAAAGTAAACATATCCAAAACCATTATAAAAAAATGTTTTCAGCTGGAACCCAATTTGGAAAAAAAAAAAAATTTTAGAAAATCAACCACCTAATCAGTATAATCTGCAATGAAATATTTATGTTATTTAATAACAAAATCCACAGCTCTTATAATTTAGTACACTTAATCTTACACCCTAAAACACACAGTCAATAAAGGATTTACTTTTTCTAAAATAGACTCTTAAATGAATTAACAATGCTTTTAATTACAATGTTACATAAAAAGTTTGTACCCTCAATTTACTAAGTCTCTATTTTTAGAATAGATCGCGGTTTTTTTTTTGACCTGGATGGATTTCGGAGGAAAATGCCCGTCAGCTCAGAAAAATCTTCAAGCCAAGCGACTTGAAGTTCCTTCTGTGGCTGCAGTTCTAGTCAAAGCTGTCCCACTCACGAAGCCTCAAACCTCAAATTTATGTTCTTATACCCAGTGTCACTTAAATAATTATTTAAGTCACGACAAAGGAAAACACACCTCGCATAATAAAGGAAGTAAATGAATACTGTTCATATAGTTAGGAACCTCTCATATCCTGCAAATAATTTATTACATGCCTATTCAAAAGATCAACTTGCTGTAATTATTTCAGAACCAAGTATTTATGTCTGAAATTTAAACTAAATGTTGTTTAAAATAACACTTAGCTTAAATTACGTGTCGATTACTTTGCTTTAATGTTAGTAAATTGAAATATTGTTATTACAGAAGTATAACAGTTTTAAAGATCAAGTGTCTAATTAATATCAGAAGGTTATTATGTTTATTAAGCACTGAACCAAAGCCGAGAAAATTTTCAAGCCGTAATTAAGAAACCTAAGAAGTTTTCGTTATTATATATATATTGTTATATAAATATTGTATCATATCATTAGAAATAGAAACAGAAAAAATCTTTATTCAAGTTAGGTCCATACAGAACACTAAGTGTTGACATTCATAAGTCTTATGAATGTCAAAACATAATATAATCTAGCACTGGTTCGGAACGTCGATTTCTACTGAGAAGACACCAGCAAGAAACTCAGTAGTTACTCTTTAGGTAGGCATATGTCCAGCAGTGGACGTCTATTGACTGAAATGATGATAATTATCTTCATCATGCCTACCTAATCAATAAATTTTACATTGCCACATTCTGCGTTACTCAAAATAAAATTAAATGTTACTAGTAGCCTGCCTTCACTACTAATTTAACTTAACTTCTCCCGCTTTCCCAACATTTCCCTTTCCTGCTCTGCTCCTATTGATTGTGGCGTGATGAAAAGTATAATTTAATATGACCACGAGTATGAAAAATAATTGTGCCAAGTTTTGTTAAATTACGTCGAGTAGTTTTTGTTTCTATAAGGAACATACAGATAGACAAAAATTTTACTGGTTGCAGTTTTAGCATCAGTAGGTATCGATCACTTATTCTCCCTGATAGTTATTTTGAAAATATATTTCATGTACAGAAATGACCTTTCTACAGATTTATTAGATGTAAAGATGTATGTAAAAGGTTTATTATACCATTTTTTTCTTTAAAACATAATATGAGGCATAAAAGCATATTCGTGTTTAGACTTGGGTAAGTCCTACTCATATCACTTACAGAGTAACCTAAGGGCAAAGTACAAGTAGCTACCTATATAGACACCTACAAAATTCGATAGGTACTTTATTAACTTTACATGAGTGAAAATTCTTGTCGAAATTAACAAGAATTTATCTCACAACTTTTGTCTTAGTAATTAATTTTTTATCTGCGAGACGAACTTCACCATTAGAGACTTAATATTTCTTATGTTCTTTTAGGCACTTCTGTTCATTACTCGCTCTAATAATTTTGGCACAAACTTTTTGGCAAGAGTCTCGTTTTATGGGACGCTGTCTCAGTACCCCATTGATGGGAATTCGCAAGTTTTAAATTCTTGGACGGGGGTAGAATAACTTTTTTGAATTAGACCGACAGCAGACGACGATATTTCGTCAGTTTCACTTTATCCCCAGCTCGGCGAATAAAGAATTTGTGACAAAAATGGCTTCTTTGATGAATTAAAAACCAATCAACCTTAATTAAAAAAGGATTCTAGGGTTATTTTTCGTAAAATTTAATTTTAAATTAATATCTGTGTGCGAATTTAGTGCTGTATCTATATATTTTATGCAATAAATGTATTTTTATACTAAAGCCGCCAAACAAGCAAGTGTGCTACTTAATGGTAATTAATTACCGCTGCCTATGAACATATCAAGATCAGAGAGGTCACTAATGCGTTGCCGGCTTTAATATAAAAATCGCATCGTTTGTATTGTTCGCAAAACAATTGTTATATAGTATATATTATATAACAAATAGTTTTGAAGTGAATAAAGTCTTAAAAGCGGTGTGTCTGTTTTGTAGACTCCCACATTGTTTGTAAAATATAACTCTTATAAATCGACTAATAGCAGTACCTACTTAAACAATTTCATGTCTGAATATACCATGATTTCGAGGTGTTTAGTAATTACGGCGAAGCAACCGCCGTCTGACCTTCACAAACTTATACCAGAGGAACTAGACCAAAAGATGTTTCAGACTCTATTCCAAACGAGTAGGTTTACTCACGTTGTTTTTCCTCACCTCCGAACAAATGTACTAATGAGTAATGGTGGAAATCTTCTATACAATTAGTAAAGAGATAACTTCTATAGACAACGACAAGGCTTATAGGTAAACCGAAAACACGAAACGCTTGCGCGATGTAATTGGACACAGCGCCATCTATTGGTTCATTTCTGAATTACGATCCCGAAGCGAAGTGAGGGCGGGCCACTAGTATAAACATATAAGTACTTGGCGCTGTTTTCGTCGAGTGAGTGAGCAATTGGGTAAAAAGAGGTTAGAGGTTGGTAGCGCACTTGTGACTCTACTGGTGTTACAAATATCTCTGAGCGGCGGCCATTGCTTACCCTCCGACTGCTCGTCTGCCACCTATCACGTAAAAAAACATTGGTGATACCTACATACCCGGATTCAAATCACGACCCCCCTGTATAGTAGGCGCGTACTCTTATCTACTAAGCTATCATCACTATCATCATCATCTTCCAGCGTTATTCTTAGGTTAATTGGAGTCGGCGTAGTATGTTTTCTAAGCTACCATCGTTCTTATATTTAAACAATACACGGCAAGATATTAATTAAAATTGTCAAATTAAATCCCGAACAGGCTGCATTGTTTGTAATTTCATTAAGCGTGTCATGTAAAGCAGTAATTTCGTTAAATAATTGTTTCCATAGAGTCTCGTTCGCGTTTATTAAGGCCATAGATTTCGGGGCCCGCTTGGGCGAAATTACACGAGCATTATCCTTAAATTATAGCCGCTAATATGTCGGTAAGCGACTTTAGACTATACTGTTCTATAGTCAATTTGTTTGCGAGTTATTAGTGCTTTGAAATTTGGAATGGGGTAAATATAGGGTACAATTTCGCTTGTACCTAGTCTAGTCATACACGTGTTCAGTGTTATTGGGTGAAATTACTACAGTAATATCTTTAAATCATAGCCGCTTATATGTCGGTAAGCGACTTTAGACTCTATTGTTCAAAATCAATTTATTTGCGAGTTATTATTGCTTAAGAATTTGAATAGGGTTTAGTACAAGGAACAAAGTTCCTTGTACTAAACCCATGAGCTCATACCATGAGCTCATAAGGATGAGCTCATTCAAGTACCTGTTTATAATAGTACCGAGTTGAAACTACATTGTTTTACAGTCAATAAATGCATATCGTGGCTTAAAGTTTTTTTGTAAAAACAAAAATCTTTAAGCTATGAGCGTAGAAAGAGTAGAGTTAAATTGGTAGACGTCTGACATTTCTTTCATAAAAACTCCCTCACATCTCTCATGCGCGAAACAAATTCATATGTTCCCCAAATTGAAACAAATGTGTAACATTAAAAGAGCACTCAAGCAGTTGTTTGTGAAATTAAAGTGGAAGTGTCAAACAAACGCTCGTCGCGAGTTCCTCCCAGCGAGTTGTACGCAACAAAGTTTGAGTGCTGAGTCCTGTCGCGGCGAGCAACTCGCTAAAGTCGGGACGAGCTTGTGTTTGCGGATATTTGGATCCGAGTATTACTTGGAAGCTTTTAATCGTGACGTGACAAGATAATGGGTTTTATTAATGCATTTGAGTTAGCTATTAGTTGTTCAGTCGTCTTTTTTAAGCGAGACAGACAGTAATAACTCAGATAGAAACAACTTTATTCAGTTTTGTTTATTTATCTATCAAAATAACAACTGCTATTAATAAAATTTCTTGTTTGATTGATATATATAATTTCCATTTTTACAACATTTTTTCCGATACAAAACTGTATATACTAAGATTAAAAAACTCTCTCAAGTAATATGCATAGTGCTAGTTAGTAAGACAACTGACGTGATTCTATTTACCTATTAGGTACCAAAGCATTAATTCTGTAACCTTTTCTGCAATAAAAAGTTATAGATAGATAACTCTTTATTGCACAAAAGGTGGCCTATCTACTATCTAAAAGAACGTACAAAAAATCTTAATTGGTTTCCGAAGCTTAATGCTTTTGATGACAGCTTAAATATCCAGAGAAAAGTGATAGCTGAATTTCCAAAACAGCCATAGTTTAGGATAGAAAAGCAATTAAAAACCGATTAACAGTTACCGGATCCCAATGCTGGAGCCAGGCCACCTGCGCCCATTATCATACGGCTAATGGGCCATTTTGAACCATGCAACTATCCTGTTTGCCTGTTTTGCTACTTTGTCAACCCATATTGTTCTAACTATTCCCATTTGGAGTAAGCGTAAAA
Organism: Cnaphalocrocis medinalis; assembly: GCA_014851415.1. Taxonomy (NCBI): domain Eukaryota; kingdom Metazoa; phylum Arthropoda; class Insecta; order Lepidoptera; family Crambidae; genus Cnaphalocrocis; species Cnaphalocrocis medinalis. Next base: position 1,361,797 of record CM026278.1, on the reverse strand, counting down.
TTCTGCAAATAAAATTACGAGTGTGTGATTTGTGACTTGAGAGATATTGTTCTCTTTTGTCATAGCAGAGTTTGTCGCAGCTAACTTTACTTACGGGCCTTTAAACGGCCTAGCCTCTTTACTAAGCATTATTAATAGCAGCCTTAATTGATCTAAATAATGCCGTTAGTTTTCGTTTGAAATTATATGTCTTAAATATGTATATCATTATTCTATTCACACTACTATCATGCTTTCGAATATATTTTTATTTATTTACGAACGACATATTTATAATTTTCTTCACTCTTCCATCAAGCGTCTACGTAGCATTTAGGCTACAACGCGAGAGTAGGTCAGACTGGTTTCGAACCCACGTCTCTCGGTGCCAGAAACAGTTTACCGTTCGACTACCACGGCTCCCAATAAAGGATAACGAATTCGTTTTCGTAAATAATTTAATTCTACGCGCGCAAACTTGTTGGCGCAAAAAAATGGCGGGATGGCCTAAATATACCACGATAACGAATGATAGTTGCTTTCTCGTTTTCCGCCTCGTTACTTTTCATGTCTGTTTTTGTGAATACGGGCTTCTTTTGCCATGTTCCATCTGTGGAGATAAATTGCAGATATGGCGGACGAAACACCATACGACATATTTTTGTTATGGACGGCTTCCGCGCGTATTTTTATGGCTACGGAATAGTGTCATCTTTTCACACCTGCCCGTTTGTAAATTGCAAAACATAAGTAATAATAATCTAAGGTTTGTCTCTCCTTGCATCGAAAATAATAAGCCATTAGTTCTACAGTCTACTCCTTTTTAATCCTGTCACACTGCACTGGCGTCCCATCGGAATATAAGGTTAATCGAAAAGAGAGTGCTCTTATGTTTATGTACAGACTTGTGCATTTTACATAATACTAGTAGCCCGCCCTCACTTCGTTTCGCGACATTAGTTCCAATCTCACCAATAGATGGCGCTGGGCGTCAATTGCATCGCGCTAATGTTTGCATGTTTTTTTGTCAAAATTGGTCGATGTTTAATGAATTTACGTCTTTATTAATAGTATTGAAGAAGATCTGCGTACGTGGCTGACCATATTAGAATATTACACAGCCTGACAATGTATGTGGGTAAGAGTGGTAGGTACCTATAATGGAAACAAATCTATCAAAATTCTTTAATCGATTCTCACCCTTATATAAAACAATCAATTGCGGAATTTTATCAGACTGATGTGCGGGACCTATCAAACATTGTTCTATTGAGGCTAACTGTACCTCAGTAGGTTAATACACTTATTCTATGTATTAAGACCGTTTGATCGGTTAAAAATAATTCTGTTTATGATAAAAAAATTGGGAGCTTGGTTTGTATCCAAAGATGGTGTTAACTGTAAAAAATAAAAGCATAGTCCACAAAGAGAACAAGAATAAAAAATAAATGTATCTTTTAATATTATATTAATCATTTTTCCATGGCGGAATGAATATTTGAATCCGAATACCGAAACACTGTAATATTCCAGACTTACACGAACATTTAATTGATTACAATAATTACTGCTGTTAATTTCGTGACAAAGGGAAGAGCTTCCATTTTGGCACGTGATCAATCGTTATTAAACCATTCATTTATATTAAAGGAAATTATGTAGAATAATTAATTAATTTATAAAATTACAATCCGTTCACCTTACTCTGTAATAATAAAGGATTAAATTTTAAATCCATATTGATGAGCTTTTAAAAACATGGTTTCAGTATTAATGAAAGTAAAGTTCAAAGTGAACAATATAATTTTACCTGCAGAGTTACACCACTGGCTTGATATACTTATGTATCGACTTTTAAGAGTTAAAAGGTCACAACTTACACCTGTGACAAAATGCATGAAACCAAACAACTGTCATAAGTGTTAATAACAAGTTTATGCACAGTAAGGCTGCGTTTCCACTTCATCGGAGCGGATCGGAGTAAAATCCACCAGTAGAAGATTTTTTATAAAATAAATGCGCCAGACAATCACACCAATCAACCTAGTCTCCAATTAGAGCAACCCCTATACTATGAGTATCATATGACGTTAATTAACCCAGAACACCAAGACCCAAGAAAACTAAGGAAATGTAGTTTCCTAAATTGACTTGGCCAGGAATCGAACCCTTTCGCGCTTCGGGCGAATCCATTAGCCGCTGAACCATCAAGGCCGTCAAACAAAAATGTTTATGCAATTCTATTAAAGGTACAGTAATTTTACCTGACACTAAATAATCTAACTTAAACAATACGATACGTCACGATATCGGCATGCATTATTGAAAAACAGAGTAGATAACAGTAGTATTAAAGTAATCTTCTCCTAACCGACATTTCGGCTATGGTGGCCGATCTGACCGATCAGCCATCGATGCGAGGTCGGGGACATTTACAGTGTACAGTCGAGGTCAAAAATATTTAGGACCTTGTCACAGTACATATTTATAAGAAAGTGGAAGTCGTTTTCTTATACATATGTACTGTGACAAGGTCCTAAAGTGTAAACATATTTTTGATCTCGACTGTACATGTGTGCGCGCACACACAAGTGCACTATCCATTCCCTTACCCTCATATTTCGATGGGACACGACCCAAGATGGGTCTGGCGTACGACCAACATACTTTCGTATTCCTTGTTTAAAGCAAAAATACAGTGTTATAAAAACTCCAAGAGTACCTAACAGAGTTAAAGCTAAGAAAAAAGTTTGCAAAACGAAATTGCCTGACATTTTTGCTCGTACCTAATATAAACTACCAACCTCGGTAGACTTAATTAAATCCATTAAAAATGCTGAACTCTTTCTTTATACAGGATGATAGTAATGGAAAGCGAAGTTAAATTGTAACGACTTAAACATTTTTATGTAATTTTCTAATATTGGAAAGTATTCAACTATAGCTTATTACTTGAATATTATGTGTTAATGAGACAAAAAAATTAACGAACTTAATCCTGTAGAAGCTAGTTCAAATCCGTTTTTGGTGCATTATTTTTGAGTTACATCATCCTTACCAAAAACTTCAAAAGATTGGGGCGACGTCTTGCCCGTTGATCCGACGATATTGTAAGGGTGGTGGGGAAACAGTGGATGAGGCTGGCTGGTAACCGTAGGGAGTGGCGTAATAAAGAAGAGGCCTATACTCAGCAGTGGGTGGATGTGGGCTGCCATGATGATAATGATGAACAAAAACTATTTTATTTAGATCGTCATGGCAATGACCACAGAACGATGGTAGCTCACTGGATAAGAACACGCCCGTCTATGTGCATCTTATGGCTATTAGCTCAGCAATGAGGGAAAATATCATGAGGATACCTGCACGTTTTCGATAGTTTCTGATAATATTATGTAACCATGATTTAATTGATCTGCTGCCCCTTCATTATACCGCAGTCGCTTCATTGTAATTAACAGACTGCCCAAGTCTTGAATCATGGGCTAAGCACCCCGGGGGTCCAAAACGACAGCTTTGGACATAGTAATCGTCATCATCATCATCAGCCCGGCAGTACCCACTGTTGAGTATAGGCCTCCTTTCTTTTCCGCCAAAGTTCCCGGTCCTGAGCTGCTCGGATCCAAGTAGGACCTACTATTTTGGTGATATCATCGACCCATCGTGACGCCGCTCTGGACGACCAGGATTTTTGCCTATTCTAGGGCACCATTCGGCAAGGAGCTTACTCCACCTGCCGTCATCTTGCCTAGCTAGTAAAACAAACTTGTAATATGTAAATCTGTATTATTAGCACCTATGTTCCAGAAATAGATGTCATCTTGATTGTTACTCGTTTTTGTTAGACTCTTAATGATAGGTGCTTAGCTTATAAATCTGGCACACTACATTTTCATTAGGTTAAAAACAATTTAACCCTATATCGCCATCTCTCTCAATAAACAGAAAGGGAGTGTAACAGACGAAAATTCCAGAGCCAGCGTCTCCTGTCTCAATTAAAGTGATGTAAGATGCGTAATAAAGGGCAATTTGGGTGATTTATTGAAACATTCATTATAAACGCTCGTTCGAGGTTAATTGTAGGCTTACTGTTAGATGCAGGGATCGGGAGCGCTCGTGACTTTGCTGCGAGTATAAATTCGCGATATTACCTTTGGGCACTGTTGTACTGAGTTGCTAATTTAGAAAACAGCAATTATGACCTTCAGGAAAAGAGCGTACTTGTGCTTAAAAACCCGGCAACGCATACCAGCATACATACCGCTTGCTCGTTTGCCGCCTGTAGTATAAAAATAAAGAGCAAGACATTATTTTCTGTGAGTCCAAATCAACACTCAAATGAGTGAGGTAGAAACGGCGCATTACTCTACCACATATAAGATTAAGGAGGTGTGTGGGAGTCAAACCTTAGGTCATTCAATTACCTATTTTTAAAACTGGTATAAACACGTCACGAATGGGGCCGGCTCGACTGAAAGGAGAAAGGCACTTCGCATCGAGAAATAAAGTAAGAAAAGCCGCAACATAATTTTAAATACATAATATTATGTAATATACACCACGGTAAAATATCTAAAATCACCATTAAGCATTAAGTTCTGTTATATTTGTGCAATAGAGAGTATCTATCTAAAGGTGCATGTTACGGTGTGTATAAGTAGGAAGGTGGCAAAAAAAAAACTGAACAAAAGAACGAAAAAAATTGGTCACTGTGCATGTGCGTCTCTAGATAGGAAACTTTAAGAATCATAATAAATGCTTTCTTATAGAGGCGTCTCGGTAAGACAGACCTCTAAGAACGGCAACTAGAGACATAATATATCCCGCGGGATCAAGAACTTACTGGAGATTTGAAGTAAATTGTTTGATCAATTAGACTATTTCACATTAATCTGATTTTGCGTCGTAAGATACAGCGCCTTCATTCATTTGAAGTAAACTTCAAAGTTATTTGATAGCTTTGTTTGAGTACTACGTCTCAATGGCACGTTTGTGGCTGATTCAACTGGGATATTGTTTTATAATCCAGTTGGGACTCGAAATAATTCATTGCTTAGTTTCCACGAAATGTTTAGCTTCAGTTTAATCCTGACCTGAAAGACGTAGATACTGACATAGAACAATAATGTTTTGGATACCTACTGATCTTTATCAGTAATATAGCGTGAGTGTCAGTAGCCCGAGCCGGAAAACTACATTGTTGTGATATTTTGACGCCCCTAATGGGTGCTGTTTGAGTGACGAAGATTCTATTCTATCTCTGTCTTGTCTGATTATTCTAAACACATAAAAACAGTTATACACTTTTGGTATTTAGATTATTTCTCGAATAACTGTCACTGTTTTAGTTGAATAACGGCCTTTATGAAAAAAAAATATGGCGTAAGTAAGTATTGATAGAATTACGAAATGTTTCAACCAGTATGTAGCTATTTTTGAATAAAGAAAAAATACTTGGTGTTAAATAGCTTACCAGTTGCACATATACCTAAATGCAAAACAGATACAAAACGCATAAAAACAATAAAAAATGGATTACGAGACCAAATACGAGTTTAATTTTGTATTACGAACGTCAAAGTTTAATTTCTCTGAATCAATTTACATTTGCATACAATTGCAATTTTTTTACAATAAGTGCCTTGGAAAACAATCCTCAATATTCTCGAAAGCAAAACTGGGACAGTAAGCAGTAATTTATTATATTAAAAACCCGGCGTTATCCCAGTGGAAAGAACACACTGCTGACGTGTCCTCTCATAAACTGTTCCGGGATTTAATAAAATTTATTCAGCTCCGTTCTACGGGGAGCTACAAATCATAATTCTCCGAGAATAGGTACTTATTTAGTTGGTCCCGAAGTTTTAGAGCTAGTAAAGTTTATTCGCGAGAGAATATGCTGAGTGGACGGGATGGGTGCAGACCTGCGCGACTGTGTATTTTACGAGGCTCTTAGAACACCGTAAACGGCCTACTTAGGGTTGCTGGCTTGAGGGGGACCGCTCCTTTCCATAGAAGTCAACGCGGAGAAAACTGTCTGTAATACAGTCAATGGCGCGACTCGTAAACGTAGTGTTGGACGCCCTGCTACAAGATGGGATGACGACATTCGAAGGCTGGTTGGAGTGAGGTGGATGAGAGTGGCCGAAAATCGGTAGCGGTGGCGTGCATTGAGCGGAGACCTATGTCCAGCTGTGGACGAGCGTGGGTTGCTGATGAATACAGTCAATGTCTTCATCTTTAAAATTAATACTACCTCGTACATAATTACTTTTTATGATGTGGTAAATTCATTCAAATTTCTGACATGGTAAACGTGCGAGCGGGTCACTTTAAGGTAAGTGATCACTGCCGCCCATGGGCATCAGCTACACAAGAAGGAGTGCGTATGCTGCCGTGTTATATCTAAAACGTTAACTAATGTTGATTGATTTTGAGTTTTCAACCTTGTAATAAAAAAATTATTTAGGTACCTCATCATCATTTCCCTGCCCTGTTCCCAGGTTATCTGGGGTCGGCGCAGTATGTCCTCTTTTTCCATTCGTCCCTGTCATTCGTAATCGAATCATCCACCCCCTTTTCAGTCATATCATTCTTCACACAATCCATCCATGTCTTTTTCGGCCGTCCTCTGTTCCTCCACCCACTTACATTCATACCCATCACTCTTTTGGTAACATGTTCCTCCTCTCTTCTCATTACATGGCCGTACCAGGAGAGACGATTCCCCTTTAGCTTATCGGTGATAGGTGCCACTTTCATACTACCTCTGATATACTCATTCCTTATCTTGTCCATTTAGGTACCTATAAGATTGAAAATAAAAAATCGACCTAATGCGGCTTAACAGCTTTTTATATTTAAAACACGACAGTATTAAAAGGAGGCAGCCCTGCTCCCCGTTGCTTCTGATAAAAGTTGTCGATGTTGCTCATTGTGTTTTGTAACTGCTTTTTTTATGTTTTGGTGTGAAAGCCCCGCGAGTGTTCTTTGCGAGAGTGTAAAATCCAGGAAGGTATAGATTTTATGGCGTCATCGTTCACAACACTGATGCAGCCTACTAAAATTTGAACGGCAAAGTGAGTGAACGAAGTTACTTGAGAGTTGTAAGTTAATAATTTTCCAGCTGCCTGAAAATCTATACTAATTATAAAGAAGTAACTTCTACAAACCAAGACCAGCTTCATAGGTGAACCAGAAATACCCTACGGAATGCTAACGCCATGTAAAATACGCCCAGCGCCATCTATTGATTCAGTTTGGTACTACTGTCTGTTATAGCCCTCATCTTGACAAGATGATGTATATTATCCATTTTTTTCTACTATTCACATCAAAAACCACCAAATTTGGTTAGCTCTACATTACGAAACTAAACTTACGCTGAAATAACCCTAAACTAAGCAAAAAAGAAAGATTAACACTGCAAATTAAATGTTAGCAAGCGAAAACTAAGCCTAAAGTCCTGAAGAACCGCAATTTGCCTCTCGTATTGCTGTGCAATAGCGATGCCATTCTTGAGGCCATCCGAAAGCATTCGAGTGATTTTGTTATTTTCGGAATGGATGCGATGGAAGCCAGTTCAGTTAGTTATTTCAACTCAACGGGGGGCAATGTGTCAATTAAAATTGATGTAGTAGCCATTTGACTTATAAAAAAAGGTTGGTAAAATCAAAAGTCTCTAAATAAGGAAAAAAAGAAAGGTGGCTATTCCTAAATCTAATGTAATCTAATGGCTTTTCAAAAAATTAAATAGCTAAGCATTAACATTGAGTGAATACTCTTTAACTTTAATTTGGACGCTTATTTGTAAAGATAGGTAATCTGATATGAAAAGAATTTTGCGAGGATTACTTAATAACATAAAATCCAAATATAAAATCAAATTTTATTTTATATCAAGAATCTTTAAGGCATTTGGATGCTAAAATAGGCCTTTCTTTCCGATTCTTAAGCTTTTTCCTGTGATCTAAATGAAATCGAGTCAACTATTATTTCTATTCGAATACTTTTCGTTATCATTCGAGTAAAATGTGACTTCACTAATTTGTCTCTCACATTCCGCGTTGCCGTATTTTTGCGGCGTTATTTTTAAATTACTAACACCAGCCTGATGGCGATTTTATTTCCTGGCGTCTGTGCAGGAAATGAGGGAAAGAAGACACTGCGGATGGGAAATTTGGATATAGCACACTTTGTTTGTTTTTAGGGTTTCGCATCAAAATTTTAAGCAAAATGTATTTGCCTTAATTCGGGCAATCACTGTACACTGGGCAATCACTGTCTCGGTTACCCTACCTAAGTAATTTTTTTTTCTCTATTTTTAAATATATTTTTTTTGTATCTGTTGTTTTGTCCATGTCTAGTCTTTTTTTAGTATTGTCTTATGGCGTCACCCAAGGTCCAGCCTGAAAACCAGCGCTGCAGCAGCTGCTTGCGGCGGCTGTAGCATCATGCTGAGGCTGAACCTTGTTGGCCGCAACTTCTATGTTTTTTTTATTTTGTCTGTGTAAATATGTTGTGATCAATAATTGGTTGTGGTCAATAATTGTTTTAGCATGACTCACTGCAGTTATTTTAAGGTGACCATTTTATTGCAGGTAAGTATTTCTATTTTACTTTATACAGAACCCCTAGAGCGTGAATCAGATTTTTACTTGTCCATTCTTTGAAAAAAATAATAAGTTCCGTTGCTTGATTGCTACTCCCGATTACTTGAACAAAGACGTATTGTAAGATAGTCTTGAGGTGGAATTAAAATTTCTTATCGTTCTTTTAAAAAAGTATGTCAAAAGTATTTCTATAATCTATACAAGATAAAGTAACTTTCCGCTCGAAAAATATAGTTTAAATGATAGATTTCTTTTAAAAGTATTTTGCTGGGGAAAGGATACCCAAAATTCATACAATAAAGTATGATTGTGTTCCTTACAAACATACAAAAAATACATGATATCACCTCCACAGACTACTATTATATTTTTTTAGTTAAAAAAACTCAAATGAAATTCATTATGTCCTTCCATTTAACAAAATTTCATGAACATAAAAATGAATAACGGAAACGAATTACAGTATAATAAAAGTCGTTAATAGGTAATTAAATATGCCAAGGCATATTAACCTCACGTCTTCTCCTTAAATGTAGTTTCATAGCTTTGCTATTACTCATAGTACAGTAGGTGACGTGCCTAAAAAAACACCATCAACTTGACAAACAAAACAAGGCATCAACTATTTGTATACTCTTGCAATTAGATGGCGCGTCCCAGATAAGGCTACCTTTCGCTGACTATTCACGAAGATGTATCAGGGAATAAGAGGGGAAAATACCGGGCTTTCCAAGAATAACTGTAGAGATGTGCCAACAAGAAAAAACAGTGAAGCGTACATTACTCGAGTTGAAATTCATGCAGTTGACTCGAGTTTAACTAGTTTTTTTTTATTTTTAAGCGGGTCACCTGATGGTAAGTGATCACCGCCGCCCATGGACATCAGCTACACCAGAAGGAGTGCGGATGCGTTGCCGGCCTTTTAGGAAGGTATAGGCTCGTTAGTAGTTAGTTAGGTATATTAGTAAGTTCAAAATGTCAATAATTCTTTTCATGTGATAGGTGGCAGTCGGGCAGACGAATCTTCTGATGGTAAAAGATTGCCGCCGCCCATAGACATCTTCAACACTAGTCACAAGATGGGCCTCCGGTAACCTCACTCATTCGACGACGCTGCTTCACACCAGTCTTCTTGATAGTGATTGTGTGTGATGTGTGAATCATGTTTGAGTTTGATCACACTTTTTTTGGTAAGTTTTCACGTACCTGTTTACTTGAAGTGGTTTCTTCGTTGATCTTTTACTTAGTAATTAGTCGGATTTATAAATTGAGTTACGCGTACGTTATAACTTGTAGAATATAAAAAAACAATATAAAAATGGATCCCATTTTAGTAGGAATATCAAAAACTCGATTAGATTAGAAACTTATTTTAGCTTGGCCCCAAATTTAGTTGTTCCCTTGTACTAGTAAACTGGAAACAATGAAGTTACAACAACGACATACCCAACCCTAACACAGGTGTCTGTTTATCAACAATGATCTGTATTAGTGTAGAAATGAAGTCTTCACCGTAGTCCAGATCCGAACAAGAATAAATTGAGATTTAATTTCCTCATCAATGTGAGGAGTCATAAAATCTGACAAATTCCCCATCGACTTTTAAACATGAGCGACACTTATATCTATCTGTACTATTTATAAAGAGATAACTTCTATAGACAACGACAAGGCTTATAGGTAAACCGAAAACACGTAACGCTTGCGCGATGTAATTGAGCACAGCGCCATCTATTGGTTGATTTTTGAATTAAAGCTAAGCGAGGGCGGGCCACTATAAGTCATATTTTCAAAGCAAAGGATTATAGTAACTCAAGTCGATACATCACTAAATAGCCGTAGCTTAGTCATCACCCTCCCCTAATATAGTCCGATTCTGATCTTTTCATTTGCAGTCAGCCATGAGTAATTCCTTACGGCCTCGATGGAGTTATAATGAACGCGAAAATTATATTATTTCTGATTACTCTATTGTTCTTGGATTTTGATTAAACGGGTTTATGCTGTCGTTGAGTTTGTACAATAATCGCAATGAATTATTTCGGATTAATAACATTTTCTTTTCAATTTCGGCGAGGCTTAACTCTGATTAATTAGGGTTGGTAATCGTTTACAATTTTGGAAGATTACGAGAAGAAATGTGTAGCTACTTCTGATTTTAACCGTTCGCTTGCTTTTTTACTAGATAACTTTACTAGTGAATTTTTGACTGACTGCTTAACTGGTATAATCTTTGAGTATATAGCCACTGGAGATGCCATACCGGGCGTTTCCCCTCCGGCAAAGTACATTGGTCAACTTTCGGAACTGGTCAACTAAGTTATACAAAACTACTTGGATGTCGCTACATCGCCATTTTGCATCGCTCCGTGTCGCGTGACGTTTCTCTTAAAAATGGTGAATTGTGCAGTATTTTCATGTAAAAGGCGATCTGACAGCTAAAATTCGCAACAAGATCGCGTTTCCTATCATAAGTAATGACTTTTATTAATTATTAAATGTGTATTAAACTAGAAAATCTATTTTAATAAAAAACCGTTACGATACGTAAACGACAGAAAAAATTAATAATGATATCGTGGTATCGGTCCTAGTGATGGGACCAATTAAAATCAACTCGACATTTGAATGAATCATTCACTCACTGCAGTTAGTTTCAAAATCCGTTCTTTTCATTATATTTTGAATAAAATAGTATAGACGTATATTATAATATTAAAACATTGTAAAGTGAATTAGAGAAATTACTGTCCTTTCTTCTGGTCATACGATGTTGGAATTTATTCTAAAAATAAAAAGAATTGGTTATAAAATATTTCGAGGTAAAAGGAATAAAATATGTGGTCCGGGAGTATCATGCATGATAACGGAGTAGATAGTAAACCATAATTGGAGCTCGCTAATTTTAATATAGAAAAGTATACGAATGTTCGTTTATCCAATATTTCAAAAAAATTAGACCCCCAGAAATATATTCGACACGTGTACAATAAACTTATTCATTTTGAAAATCAATATAAATGTATTGCACAACTTCACCATTTTTTAGGGTTCCGTAGTCTACTCGTAATGTCTGTCCGTCTGTCTGTCCTGGCTCGTTCTCCGCCGTTTCTGCACCGATTGCCACTGAAAATTGGTAAAGAGATGTATACTGATAATCCAAAAATTGGTTTTTAACATTATTGAAAAATAATTATTTTTCACCCCCCTTTCCATACAGCGAAAAGTTAATTCGAAAAATAAATTCGACTTACCCCATCGTCTGGTCGGTATCGTTAAAAAGGTATCTTTAAATACAACAAAAATTGCCTTGACATAATGTGGATCAAACCCCCCAGTTTCGAGATATATTATATTAATACAAAGTTAAAATTAGAGCTTCCTCTCCCCCCCCCCCCCAACTTTTGAAATACTATTAAAATAATTCTGAAAAAAATATGCTCTATACCTCCAAGTAAGTACCTACGTACAGCCACACATCACAGTAAATACTGTCATACACATTAAGTTGAATATCAGTTGAGGAAATTTGACAGATTGTGGTAACCTGATGTGTGGCTGACTGTACCTTTAACGAAAACTTTAGCGGACTCTGTATCATACATAGTATTTTTAATACAACTTAACCAACTTATGACGTGCAGTTGCCCTAACTAAATGGTAATGTATGGAAATAACTACCTAACTTAACTATGAAAATAAGGTTTAAGGCCCATCTTTTGGATACGGAACACCTTCATGTGCGTGTCCGACACGCTCTTGGCCGGTTTTATTTTAAAAACTGACTAAATAAATATTTATTTATCTTCAATGTGCAGAATTTTACACTTACAATTTTATATATAAGTTCATTCACCAAACTGATTTGACTCATTCTTTGTGTCCCATCACTGTCTTTTTCGTATGTATGCTGCATAGTTACGTGAAATCTTTATTTGTGAGCGTGTATTTTTTGATGTCTTAAATTTTTCTGTAGTGTGCGTTTATCGTGACAGCAAAATTTGTGACTGTTGAGTATTAAAATTTTTGGTGGTGTGCTGTACGTGTTTACCTCGTCCCCCGCAAAAAATGGTGAAAAAAATTGTTAGAAGCGCGGACGTTAGGGCATCTCCAGTGGCTGTCTGCTCTAAGGGTATAATCTAGATCTACAAAACTCGTGTAAAAAGTATTGGTTGTGAAATATTGAGCAATGTATGACCGTTTTGAGGTTTATTTTATGAATATTAGGCAATGTATTGCATTTCGAGGTTTTATTTTGGTTGACACGTTATATCGTTAAACAAGCATTTAGTGATCGAAGACATCCACCATGTAATGTGTGAACTACCTTATGTACTGAATAAAAATACTATTTTTAGCTAAAACAGAATTAATGGTATATTTTTCGAACTCACTTTCATCCACTTGTGACCACCGCTGCTGCAACATAGCCAAACCGTATAGCAGTAAGTACAACACAATGTACTTAACAATGAACGTTTTAATATTTTATAGTATTTAGCTTTCTAAGCGCCTGATTTAAATTTACCTAGTAACCAGTTTCACACCAGCCGATTAACGGGTTGACTAAAACAATTAAACTAAACAGACGCTGATAGAATTCGCGGTGTAAACTCATATATTGCAAAGGAACTGCTCATATAATACCATAAAAAGGTTAGTGTGACTTTATCGCCGTGTTAGAACTGTTGTTGCGAGGCGACGTGTACTAGATTGTCACGCGACACACTGTCACGTGGCGTGACAGACTTATGGTAGGTTGGTGGAAGAAGTGATACAAATGATCTCATTCCGACTTGTGTTAAATTTAGGTGTAGTACTGGTAGATAAGCGTAAGTTAGTCAGGGACATAAAAGGGTACACGAAGTGTAATAATTAAGTAAGTATAATGTGATGTTCACTGTGTACTGTTTAGTTATAGGTATAATATTATGTTATTTTTTCGTATTAGGGCCACAATAAACTTGATTCATAAAAGAATATTAAATAATCCAAGCAGACGATGTGCAAATAGGTATTTTGACAAAAAAAGGAGTTCGTTATTGAAATTGCGTCTTATACAGTACAATGGGATACATCTTGCTTATCTTTATTATCATCAGGCTGTGGTAAGCCAATGTACTGAGCTAATATAAAAACAACATTGTACAAAAAAAACATCACAAATTTTATCAGTGATTACATTTATGTAGGCAAAGATTTAAATCATAGATATGCCCTCGCCATACTTTGACCGCGCCGATTTGAGTCGCACCTCAAATAACCTAGTCTAACTCAACTGGGATTAGCACGGATTAGTTGTCGTTTGCACTCGGTGACAGTTGTACGACACAGCTGCCTGGATTTTTGACAGGAAAAAGCACTCAAAATGCCTTCATGTGCCTTTTTATTGTGCAAGAAAAATACTACAAATTCAAATAAAGCGAATGGTGTAACATTTCACTCGTAAGTATTTATATTTCATCAATAATTTAATTTATTTTATTTTGTTGACAAAACATCAAAGTCTGATCGCCCAGCGCGTGACAGAGAGAGTAGTATTGGCAATTACTGTGAGACAAAACGAGACAACATCATTATCTCGGTGGCCAATATACTTAGACCCGCTGTAGTACTCAGAATTCAGTTGATAACAGCTCATTTGTTAATGGTTTACAATAACCGGGAAAAGTACGGTAGCGTCAGCAGTTTCGATAGGCATTGTTTTAATAGCGTTCCGATATAAAATAAAAATTTTATTTCGACTAGAAATCAATAAACATGCAAATAATAAAAACGTATTATTTTTAAGTGAACGTTTATTGTTTTAGATTTCCGCGTTTAAAAGAAAAATGGATCAAAGTTATCCAGCGGGATCAAAGGGATGAATACTGGTTACCTGGACAATTTAGTCGAATTGCTCATTTCAAAGAAAATGATTTATATTTGAATCCGGCTATGTCGACGCAAAGTTAAAAGTATTATTTTATGTTTCTTCTGTTGTCTTATTCTATAACACAAGTGCTTAAGCTACTTAGTACGGAGTCAGGACATTAAAATATGTGGGGTTGTGTTAATTAATTATTAAATTATAGTAAATATTACTCATATTTTTTCTTAAGGAATAGTAGGACAAAGCCCTTTATCATAGAAATCAAGTCATAATTACTATGATGGGATTAGGCATAATCACCACCCTTTATGGTTTATGCGGTTTGGTGATCAAACCCGATATTCGCTCTGTGATTAGAGTACTTAATTTATTTGAACAAATAGAAATATTAGAAATAAAATGTCCTATAAATAAAATTGCTTTTAAATTTAGGAATGGTTTTATTTTTAGTTCCAAATATGAAAATTTTGCCGACCGTATTTTATCCTCATAGATAGTGACTTTCGATGACAAGCACACGTCATGTCATCAAAATATTGCCTCGTTTTTAGGTGTCGGGGCATATCTATGATTTAAATCTTTGAATGTAGGTACCTATGTAATAATAATAATGTCAAATTGATTATACTCTAAAAATATGTTTTGTTGCAAAGCTATCTAATAATATAAACTAGATAATACAAAATTTTGAAAAGTAAAACACACAAGCCCATTTATGAAACTCTGTGTCTCACATCGTGCTGAGCGGATAATATTTTTTTTTTCGTTTTCTTAACCACTGTGTTTCATTGAAAAATAGGTACACGGAATCCATAAATTTTGTTTCATTTGCTGAAATACTATGTATAGTAAGTAGTTTGTCACCCTTTTGTCTTTCAACCCCGAGGTACGGCACGCGGTCAGGGCCAAACTGTTTTGTTTACACAAACGCAGAAACCTTATTGACGTTTTATTCATTCTCGCCCATGTAAAAGGATATGAAAGTGCTTTTATGATGCTTACGTTGACGAAACTATTTTAGAATGAAAGAAGGGAGGTACCCTATCTTTTAAATAAAAACTAGGTTTGTAGAAAAATAGTTCTCAAAAGATTTTGTAACACGTCGTTACCTATTTTGTTTACTCTCACACACACACACAGGTTACAATTTTTGACGATAATCCCTGCGAAATTCGAAATCCGACTGGACGAAAGTCTATTATGTCAGATTAAGACTCGTGGAGCTCAATTGAAATTGGATAGGACTAGCTTATAAGCTTAGCTGAGCACAGCGTAGGTAGTGATAGCAGGTGCAAAGATTTCATTACTAAAATATCTGTATTTTTTGTTGCCAAACAAACTTTATCTATTCTATTCTAAAATGTATCCTTAAGCCAGCAGACAAAACCTGGTCATTAAATATCGATGACAATACTAAAATCAGAGGGACTACATTGATCCGAGGAACTCAAGATCTTCTAATTTGTTTATACTTATGTAAAGGATTTAATTTCACTCAGCAATAGGGACCTAGAGCCAATCATGAAGTTAGAATTTTCTTGCGGAGTTCACGGTATGGACTCGCTTGTCATGTTTTTGGCCCAGGTACTTAAGGGGCTACATAAAAAAAAAACCTTACCTTCATTGTGGCTTTGCCAGGTCCCTGGGAGACGGTACAATCTGATACTAAGGTGAACATTAATTCATACCTTTATCTAAGTCTGTAATTTTTAGAAACACGATTTG
The DNA here is from genome assembly GCA_014851415.1 of Cnaphalocrocis medinalis. Lineage (NCBI taxonomy): Eukaryota > Metazoa > Arthropoda > Insecta > Lepidoptera > Crambidae > Cnaphalocrocis > Cnaphalocrocis medinalis. Next base: position 1,345,609 of record CM026278.1, on the reverse strand, counting down.
GCGAGTTTGGTTCGATAGTTTTTCGATTTGAAAATACCTCTAAAAATTACGTTTTCTCCAGATATTTACTGAGCGAGATTACCAATTCAATCGGAAATTCCTTTAATTAGTAGATATTATAAATACTGATGTCTGGTATGTGTCAGAATTTTGTTATTCAGCCTAGTTTTTTTATAAATACGTAATTAATTTTTCGTGATTTTGTCGACATCTTTGAGCAACTTGATAGAATCTGGGTGCAACGTATTCACGACTTTATTGACATGACCATTGAGTATAATTGTGTAGCCGTGTTCTCACCTGCTCAGTGCTGCGACAGCTCTCTTAGACGACGGACCTATGCCAGTTGCGAGCAAACTGAAGTATGTCATTATTAGTCAGAAAAACGAAATCTGCAAAAGAACAAGACCAACATTGGAGTCGCTACGTGACTCAATTTTTGATAAACTTTATCAGCGCCATATCATCAGCATACATCAGCACTTAACGAGGCTGTTCATGGATTTTCGATGTTGTCTGTCAGAAGAACGTAGAACCTTCGTGCACTCCGACAGTATAGGAGCAAAGTTAATTGTCACAACAGCGGTCAAAATTACAGAATTGGAATCGTGATTTCAATTGACGTTATCAGACGCAAAGCATATATTGACGTTATCAGGGACATCGCACCTCTCAACAACCTACCCGTTCAGATCACCTTGCCGTTCGAACTCCTGCGACAATAGCATGCTACAGAGAATCCAAGGAGTTAATCTCATGAAGTTTCAATATTAGTTGGGATATTTATCGCCTCTCATTTTTTACCTTTTAAATTTTAAGTAGGTATGTTGCGTCTCCGTGGTATCCTAATTCGTTTTCTGATGACGTGTGTTGACCGTGCCACAGTAAATATAGCTAAAACAGTATCGAAAGTCGGCCTTCTTGTGAGAACGATTAGAGTTGTCCTTTTATGGCTCAATTCGATTATAGATTTATTTTCATAGAAATTTTAATCGTTAGTTTCACATTGAATGGCAATCACATTAAACAACCGAATCAATTAATGCATTGCTTGTGAGATTATTTGTGTGATTGCCAAATCAATAAATGAATAACCGACTTGGCGAAACATGGATCTCACCACTTTTTACGGTAGTTGGGAGACTTGGTTTTCTTGTCGAGTATTGTTTTTGATGGGATAGGTACATATATTAGCGGTCCGGTCGGTCGGCAGCGCACTTGCGACTCCTCTGGTGTTGCGGGGATCCATGGGCGGCGGTAATCTCTTACCATCAAGTGATCCGTCTGTTCGTCTGCCCCCTATCTCATAAAAAAAAGACAATTTTAAACGAAAGCTTCAAAACTGAGAGCGCGTCTAGCTCACATATTTTTATTCAAACGCAGCTTTTTTTTTGTCAGTCGTGCGAGTATAGACGCAAATAGTGTGCGAGCGAGAAGTGAATAGTTTCGCAGTTTTAATTTCTAATCCCAATGTTTATCCGCACGGGTAGTAATGGCTACTGTGCAACACATTTTTTCCTCCTGCTTTGACGCCAGATACTCAAACACTATACAAGCACACCAATACACCATCTCTCACAATTTTATACTTTAGCTTGCTCAGTAGTGTTATTGTCATGGCAGATCTCATCCATACTCTGATTTTGTTCAGTATAATGAATATAACATTGTTTTATCATTGCCCAAGAGGTACAGACCGATACGTGGCAAAATGTGGTCGGGGTGTGGCCGGAATGGGTGTGGCTGTCAAGTTCACTGTCGCTCATGTCACAGATATGCTATCGTTTTCACGATTTAGCATAATTTAGCTCTTTGGGTATTGACTATATTTTTTATGTAAACAACATATCAAAAGATGCCTCAATTTAAGAAATATTGTTGAAAGAATCACTTGATTCTCATTTGATTAGCTGAGATATCACAACTTTGAGAGCACATATTTTGGGCAATTCCAAAAACGCTCTGTACAAATGTCTATTGAAGTGTGACGTCACCACTCAAACTTCTGTGTAAATTTTGTTTGGGTTTTATAATAAAAGTTGGTGGAAAATGTACGGGTAGTTCAATGATATAATTATTTTTTTAAAATTTTATTCTTTAAAAATGGACTTGCCCATGAAACTTTGAATGCTCACAAAAATCAGCTAGACGTTATATTTTTAACTGAAAATGTTGGCCATTGGTTCTTATTTACCAATATTTTGAAAGAGTATCAATATTTTTTACTATATCGAGATTAGTCAAATACCCAAATGGTAGATTATTTTTATTATAATTGTTTGTATATTGTGTGTTATTATTGTTGTTTGTTCCAGTTTTTTTTCTTAATATTTTTTTCTAAGTGTCATTGTTGTTGTTTATTTTTTTGGTTACCTTCTGTTGTATTGTTTCATGTGCGTGTCATTCATTCGTTCATTTATAAAACGTCACTCAAGGTCCATACTGAAAACTAGCGCTGCAGTGGCTTGAATGAAGCAGCTGCAGCATATGCTGAGTTTGGACCTTATTGACCACCTATCTGTCTATGTATGTAAGCACTTAATGTTCCTTTCCGTTTCTCGTATGTACCCTACTTCTTATTATGTATTCTGTGTCTTACTACTGTTGTGTTGTATCTCTTTTTGTTTGGTCAGTAATATTTTACTTACTTACGTACTGACGAGTGACGTCACACTTTTTGTATCTTGTGTGCGCATCATGTAAATTTTGTTTGGTAGCCATATCAAATATTTCTTGTAATAAATACATAAATGGTTTTTATAGTAATAGTTTGGGGTAAAATGTATTGGTAGTTCAATGATATTTAGGTAATTGTTGAATTTTTATACTTTAAAAATGGACTTGCCCATGAAACTTTGAATGCTCACAAAATCAGCTAGACGTTATATTTTTAACTGAAAATTTTGGCTAATGGTTCCTTTTTACCAATATTTTGAAAGAGTATCAATATTTTTTACTATATCGAGATTAGTCAAATACCCAAATGGTAGATTATTTTTATTATAATGGTTTGTATATTGTGTGTTTATTATTTGTTGTTTGTTCCAGTTTTTTTTTCTTAATATTTTTTTCTAAGTGTCATTGTTGTTGTTTGTTTTTTTGGTTTATCTGTTGTATTGTTTCATGTGCGTGTCATTCATTCGTTCATTTATAAAACGTCACTCAAGGTCCATACTGAAAACTAGCGCTGCAGTGGCTTGAATGAAGCAGCTGCAGCATATGCTGAGTTTGGACCTTATTGACCACCTATCTGTCTATGTATGTAAGCACTTAATGTTCCTTTCCGTTTCTCGTATGTACCTACTTCTTATTATGTATTCTGTGTCTTACTACTGTTGTGTTGTATCTCTTTTTGTTTGGTCAGTAAATATTTTACTTACTTACTGACGAGTGACGTCACACTTTTTGTATCTTGTGTGCGCATCTAGTAAATTTTGTTTGGGTTTTATAATAAAAGTTGGTGGAAAATGTACGGGTAGTTCAATGATATTTAGGTAATTGTTGAATTTTTATACTTTAAAAATGGACTTTCCCATGAAACTTTGAATGCTCACAAAATCAGCTAGACGTTATATTTTTAACTGAAAATGTTGGCCATTGGTTCTTATTTACCAATATTTTGAAAGAGTATCAATATTTTTTACTATATCGAGATTAGTCAAATACCCAAATGGTAGATTATTTTTATTATAATGGTTTGTATATTGTGTGTTTATTATTTGTTGTTTGTTCCAGTTTTTTTTTCTTAATATTTTTTTCTAAGTGTCATTGTTGTTGTTTGTTTTTTTCTAAGCTGGCGTACCGATCCGAGTCATTTGTGAGTATAATTCGAAAAAGATACTATTTCTAGACGTCGACTGTCACGACACATGTCCTACGCTTTATTTTACTGACCGCGCATGCGAAAGGCTTTGACGCGATCAGTTACGATGTTGCAAAGTGTCCGGGGGAGGCTAGTCTCTCAAATCAAGTTATAGTATGTATTCTGTGGCCCAGGGTACGTTAAGACCATGATTCAGAATTCGGGGAAAATTACAATGAAATAACTACCGTCACAGGTGTGAGGTGCGTAGGTACGCAACCCTTTAATAGGGGAATAAGAGAAATTGAATATTAGTTCCACATTTTAAGAAATTAGTGTAATCGGTCTCTTCAAAATGTTTTTCGAAAAATATGATGACTGTGTCGCATAATATAGATTTGGAAGGTCCAAAAGAGCATGTATGGATTTGAATCTATGACTTCACGTATGAAAGGCGCGTTCTCATCCACCGTTACCATCGTTTTGTTTTGTCAGCCTTCGATATATAAAAACATGGCCGCTACACGCGGGCTGAAATTCGCATCAAGGAAAAAACGCTTCAGTATGCATCCGTAAGCATGCATACCTACTATACCCGTCTTTCTGACCTCCCGATCAGAACAATATCTTAAAATTATGCCTTTACGCTCCGCTAATATTAACTGAACACATTGGAGAGGGAATTATTTATTCTTTATGAAAACCCCTGGCTGTTTTTACAAGTTTCCCCGTAAAAAAAGGACGATGAAAGTTATGAGGGTAGGGGAGTCTCGTAAATATCGTGGAGGGGAAAATAGGGGATAAAGGAATAATATATCAATACGAATCTTTAATATTCGCGCCGCTCTCCCGTAAATCAAAACGAATGAAACTGGATCATAAATCAGCTTTTTTCAACTTTTACATAAAAAATAATTAAATGTGGCTTCCGAACGTTTAGATGGACAAGGTATAAAGATGTTGACAATCTCTGCCGTTTTATTCAGATGGATGTTATTACTCAAGCAAGCCTGAGATTCATTTTACCACGAATTTACCATTCCACTTTTTTTGTGATAACTTACATAGGTGGCAGACGGATCACCTGATGGTAAGCGATTGCAGCTGCCCATAGAAACTTGCAACAATAGTAGAGTCACTAGTGCGCTGCCAACCTTTGACCCCCTTCCCGGTACCCTCACTCTAGGTATATAATTTGAAAGTGAATAACTCATTGATGTTTATATTCAAAAGGAGGATTTTTGGTAGAAATTAAGCTTAACGGCACAATTATGCAACCCCATAATATCTATAAATAACTTACTGATGACGTGATCATCAATTTACGCAACTTTTAAATTTAATTTTATATATTTTTGTGCTAATTTGAATGAAGTATTTTTATTTTTTATTTTAGAAGATAATTTGAGTTATCGGTGTATTTCAATGATAAGTGTATTTCTGCAAATAATATACATCAACCTACATCAACATAATGACGTCTTTATCAAAATCCACACAGTACATACAGCCACACATTAAAGTATACATATCTGTCGTATTTATTCAATCGACTCTCATCTTACTGTCATACACATTAGGTTGAATATCAATTGAAGAAATTTGACAGGTTGTGATAACCCGATGTGTGGCTGTCTGTACTATGATTTTCTGTACTAATTGCAAAATTTATAGAAAGCCACAGACCTGAATAAGACTGATAGCTTCATTTAACGTAGAAGATTAAAACGATTCTAGCGAATGAGATGTCAATCGTTTCATCTTTATAGCCCAAGCGGCGACCGCAGTTTTACGATGGCATCAGGTCTGAGGATTAGAGTATCCTAATCGTATTGTCATTTTATAGGTAGTATAGAGCCGCTGGACTTGCATTTGTTTAGCTTTGTTTTTCTTTCGTCTGATGCATTGTGAATTTATCTTTGAATTCATTTTTGTTCGCGAGACATTACAAATAGTAAAACCTCTGCCGATTGATGGGTTCATCATCACCAACATCATCATCAGCCTGTCTCAGTCCACTGCTGGACATAGGCCTCCCCCAATGTTCCTCCCATTTTACCCTGTCTTCGGCGAGACGCATCCAGTCTATACCAACGGCTTTTCGCAAATCGTCACTCCATTTAGCCGGAGGCCGTCCCACACTACGCTTCCCGAGTCGCGGTCTCCACTCAAGAACTTTTTTACCCCAACGGATTGATGGGTTATAAACATAATGAACTAAAGGCATTTAGTCATATTACATCTGTAACTTGTAACACCTTGTTTCTTTAGTCATTAAATTATAATGCAAACGTGAAGTAAAATCACTAGTGACGTGTGCTGTCAATCTTAAATAAAAAAAAAAAACAATACTTTCTTTATCTTCTGAAGCAAAAGAAAGTAAAGTAAGTGTTAGCCTATATTCTACCCCACTGCAGGGCAAAGACCTCCATCATAGTAAGGAAGTCTACTATGATGTTTAACTACTGTTGTGGTAAGATTTTTTTTTCAAAAATCATTTCATCGGGAAAATGTAAGTAGATCATGCGATAAGAATAAAGTTAAAGGGCGTTAGGTGTAATTCTGAACGGGGGGTCATTAGTTTCTAGTCAAGGCACTAAAAAAAAATATAATAAAGTATATAATTCTCTAGTTAACTACCCTATCCGATTCAAATCACTATACTTTTTGAATACAAACAGCCTCATATTTAAAACCGCAGAGTCACCATACACGCGTTTGAATCTACATCGGAATGAGCTATTCGAGCCACTACCAGGCCCGTTATTACCCAGAATGCACCATTTGCTTAAAATTTCAATACCCCACATCGGTACAGAGGCATCAGTACGAGTAGAATGTGACTTTTATTCAAACCATTGCCGAAAGCCTTTTAAATCGGAATCTGTGGGGGCGTTTCTGTTGTACTTTTTATCCGACTACGACGAAGTAAAAAAGTGCGTAAAAATTATTTATGTATACGTACCTACCTATGTGGGGATGGATGTTAATCTGTTCCTTTATACCTTCTAACCTAGTAAGTATACATACAAAAAATATAGAAGCCTCTTGATTGGCAGCCGGTTATGCTACAAGACGGCATGGTTAGTCCAACACATACGTCACCAGCGGTGCCTATTTCATTCAGAAAACTATAAATAATATTTTCTAGGACAAAACATAGTCTTGGGTTCCTTGTGCAGTCTACGCAAGTCTATTTTTTTATTTATACTAGAGGCGGCAAATGAGCTAGCGGGTCACCTGCTGTTAAGTCATCACCGCTGCCCATGAACATTTGCGAGATCAGAGAGATCCCTGATGCATTGCCGGCCTTTTAAGAAGGAGTACGGTCTTCTCTAGAAGGTCTGTAAAACATAGCCATCATTTTACATGTGCGAGAACATTATCGAGTACTTATTTTAATCTTTGGCCAGAGAGGGAACTATTTAATTATTTTGTTGACATTTCAATATGGTAACTTTATGTTGTGTTACTTCTATTTGTGTGTTACTTCTGTCTAATTTTGTGTGTGCCTCTCATTAAGCAGCTTACCTAATTTCCATTTCACAGTAAAATTAAACTATTACTATTTAACTGTCCAGTTATGTTTTGCAACTCCGCGCTATTTCTCTAAAATGTTTCCATAAAATTTTGTACGGCAAAATGTTCTAAGCGGAAATTCAAAATTGGGTTGCGTTGCGCTCTCAACCCGGAGTTGTTTTTGAGTTGTAGGTGTTTCAAACCTCTATGAAATTATTTCGTTTACTTAACAGTGCTCTGCATTTTGGTTTGGTATTCCAACAACTCATTATCTTTGTACGTGGGATGTTTCACTTGAAATAATTATTATACTCAGGAAATACTATGAGTATTACCTACATAATGCTCTGTTAAAGTAAGTAGGTAGGCATCGGGTTGGACTAAAAGTATCTTTCGAATGTTTTGAACATAGTTCAGATTTTTGATCACCAATTATTGTCACTAAGTAAATCGTGGTAGTTAAATCTAAACCAACCATATACCTAGGTAGCGATGGCTCTATTTTTGCGACGGAGGCCTTTGCCTTGCAGTAAAAATAATTGATTGATACTTTACTTTTTACAAATTAATATGAGGTAGTAGAACAATAATGCAAAATAATCAATTTTCAGACCCAATTGCTTTGTTTTCTTACTAATTTCATTAAAGTACTAGTGACCTGACCTAGTGAAGTCATACGAAGTGTCGTGTCAGATCATTAGTTCTGCTTTGAACCACTAGATGGCACTGGGCGTCGATTTCATCCCGCAAATATTTCGTCTTTTCGGTTTGTTTGTACATGTCTATCGAATCTCTTTATAAATAGTATTTGGATATGGGTTGGTTTATAAAAGTAAACTGCAAAATAAATTCTTGCTTTTTAGGTTCAATTTATCATTAAAGTACTTTTCAATCAGAATCAAAAGATCCAATCAATCTCTTTCAAGTTACACCTAAAACGAATTCCTCAAGCCACAGCCCAGACCAAATCAAGTTTGCGAAAATCTAAGGAAAGTCACAAATCGAATTAAGTAACTTAATTTAATCTATTTGTTTTCCCGAATTAAAGGTATGACCCGATTCATCACTGTTCGATTGTCGATCAACCACATCTACCGACTTTTAGTGAAGTTACTCAAATTTGATTTTGTCACTTAACTCATTTTATAATATTCAATGAATTTTAGGTACTAAATCATAAGGCGCTGATGTTAGCCCATTGATCATCGGGTCGGCCATTTTTCTAATCCAAAAACGGTTCAGTAGCGCTACCATGAGTTGGCATCGAAAAGTAACGTAACGTTACTACAGTCGATAGCGAGTAAACGGGCGTCGAATAGATTTCGATTGAACACGTAAACCTCGCTAGCGTTAGCTCGATAGCGAGTGCGTTATTGTTTACGCAGAAAGTGACGTGCTTGTCTTCACGCCCTATGTAGCTGTTTCCTTCTAACTGTACTCAATTGTGATGCATTTGAAAGAGACAGAGCAATAGTTTACGTTATGTCAGTCTCAATGTCAACTCGTAGCGCTACGTAAACGCTACTCGCTAGCGACTACGTTTCAATTTGACAACTCGATACTACAGATTTTAGTTTCTCAAGTGACCGCTAGAGGCGCTGTACACTTTTTCATACATTTTTTTTACGCAGACGCTAGCGAGTTCTGTCACTAAGTAGGCGAATCACCGGATGGTAAGCAATTGCCGCCGCCTATAGACAGCAACACCAGTGGAGTCACAAGTGCCATTTAACCCCCAACCAATTAACCCCCTTTCCTCCCGATTGGGTCTCCGGTACCTCATTTGGCAAAACATAGCGCAGGCGCTGCTTTTTTTTTTAGAAAAAAAAAAAACATCTGTCCCAATCGGTCGGGTATGCTAAGAAAATGTTTCCTCATTTCATCTGGTGATATTTCTCTGCCGACTTTAAAAAGGCTTATTCCTCTTCCTTCTACCGAATTAGGCGACTAAAGTGACCATTTACGGTTCAAAATCTATTCACCAAAAGTGTAAACGATATCAATCAGTCACCGCTTAGCTTTTTCAACAGTATTATGCCAAACAATCTCTAGAGATTTGATTGACTAGTCACTCGAGTGTTCATTGACAAGACTCACATCACATCACTAATACCTTCCAATTTCCAAAATTAGTGACGGAGAGGTTTGTTCCATTTCCTTTGTTATTATTCCCTGCTGGTTCTGTATAGTCAAGTGATTAATTAAATCCTATATAATCAAACCTTCGATGTTGTTTCATCGTGAACAATGTTAAATCAACTTCACGGGGTTGCAGAAATAGTAAAATCAGGAAAGTGAAATTTCCTATATATTTGACTGCTTTTGTAGTCAAGTGATTTAATATTTAGAGTTTGACCAGGGCGTAATTAAATTAGTTTCGATTTTATTGATAGTAGAGTTTGTAATAGTGCCTACCTATCGATTAAAGTGTGAGTTGCTTGCAGGTTAGTATTGAAAACGTGGGCGAAATTGTACTATATAATTAAGGAAAAAATTTGCTAATATTATTTATTTTGGCGAAGATATATTTAATTCTGATGATACAGACTTTTCACACTATCATTTGTAATTACATTGGGACCTTTAGGTTTATTCATATTGCAAACTTTGTTTTAATGAAAGGTTGAGTTTTCTATTCATACGCCGCCATTTTTACAATTTCAAAGTTCAACGTCAGTTAAAGCCCACTTTTGTGTCTATTTATTTTGGGTCTATTCAACCACCCTTTTATATGCCAGTGGCTGGTGTATCCTGACTTGGTACTAAATGTACCACAGCTGCAGGTGATCTGGATTTAAAGGAGTACCTGGACAGGTTCTCCCTTCGCTTGTAATATAACACTTTATTGCACCACTTTTTATGTAAATACCTAATTGTTTTGATTTGGTTTTAATAAAACATCGCATTAAATATACAGTCAGAGTATTTTCTTATTACTACGCCAAAGATTGGTCGACAAAGAATAAATTTCCAGTTGGAATATTAGAGAAGTTTCACAATTCCACAATAGTCGCCCCTCTCGCGAACTCGAGTTCCAAACGCCGTTATTCAAATTTCACTTTTGATAAGATATTGAATAGATTCAAAACGAGAATGTTGCGAAATTTAACTGCGGCAATAAAGTTTGAATTATTTTGTGTGTCACGTAGATGTGTGACAAAAATATAACTTAAACGTTTTTTGATGAAACATACAGGTAATATTTGTGTTAGGCCTTTGTGGTTTCTGGTGTCCATAATACAAGCGAAAAATTAGTTTGCGACCGCGATATTGTATGTGATGTTATCCAAGTTACTTAATTATTTTTTGTGGAGGTCTGTGCAGGTCCAATTTTCAGACTCAACCCTACACTTTTCAGAAAGTTTATTATTTTTTTGGGACTCGCATCCCTAGCTTCATCGGGGCATAGTAATATGTTTTCACTGATGTGTGCTACGTTTGCGCATCAGTGGGCAGCATTCGGTGATTATGTATTGAAGATTAATCTGCCTGGATAAACATTCTGCATTATTATTTATGTTTTTGTCTGGCCTGGCGCATTTGGTAATGACCCTGCCTCACACGCCAAAGTTCATCGGTTCGATCCCCACCCTGCCGGGCTAAGATGCGCACCACGAGATAATTTTGTCGACACTCGTATTGCGTCATCGCTAGTTGCTTCTCGCTCACCTGACAGGGCGAGGAGCGGGATAGAAGGATACGCTCTCGCGAACGAGAGTCGACAAAATTTTGTCGCGGTGCGCATCTTAGCCCGGCTGGACGAACATTCGTGTGATGGGCACTTGTGTTCGTTCAGTGATTGGGTGTAAAATTTGTATTTAAATATTTGTGTTGCTTCTGTTGTTTGATATCTGTAACACGAGTGGTTAAGCTAATTAGTACGGAGTCAGGTCAATCTGTGAGATGTTGTGTGAATTTATTATTACTCTACTAATGACTTGCCCTCACTTTGTTTAGGGATTTATCGACTAACCGATACTAATAGACGCTGGGAGTCAATTATATAGCGCAAGTGTTTCGCTTTTTTGGTTTGGTGACTGGACGTTGACTAAAGTATGGATTGTAGAAAGCAACTTCTAAATTTATATTTACAACACTTGATACTTTGACCTGACTCCAAATTCCAATGGAATACTGCCAAATGAGAGGATTTAGATTTGGAAGGGTCGAAGTTGCCCCTTTATACAAAACTGTATTTACACTTCAAGCTCATCCTCACAAATTGCTTCCGAAGTGGCACATACTATAACTCATTGCCTTAGACTAGGCACTGTCACCCCAAAGTTTATTTTGAAACCGCCAGAACTTAGAGCCCTTTCGCGTTATTGCTTTTTTTCTAAGGGACGACCCATGGCCCCCAAGAGTATCGAAAACACATCTGTAAATTGAAATGGAAAAGGGTCGAAACTTGTAAGGGTAATAACTATAAGTTTGCGTTTCTAGGTGGAAGTTGTCCGAATGGAAACTACCAGGCGATATTAGGTACGCTCCTCCTATCTCGGGCCATCGGATCCAATGGATTTTTAGATTTGTAGATTGGAAATCCATGATTGTGACTCCATCGAAATTCATTTGCTCATTTTTTATCTTCCGCTAGACTTTTTCAGGAAAGGTTCTTTGATTATTTCCCAATTTTTGGGATAGGTTTGTTAGATTACGAAGGGAAACAAATAAACTTGTCAGATTTTAGATTTTTTATTTCAATAAGTCATAGTCTAGTGGTTTAGTTGAGTGGAGGCCACGCGCAGGAGGCCGCAGCCGTGGCAAGCCTCACACCAGGTGGACCGACGATCTGGTGAAGGTCGCGGGAGTCCATTGGATGAGGGTGGCACAGGACCAATCTGTGTAGAGAACTTTGGGAGAGGCCTATGTCCAACAGTGGACGTCTATTGGCTGAAATGATGATGATGATGAAGTGATAGTCTAGTAGTTTACTACCGGGCACTGTTTCGAATTTGTGAACATAGCACGGGTTTGTGATTAGCAATTCACTTTAATGCAACCGTAGTGATTAGCTTAATCACACCATACTCGTACTTCATCATAGTAACGATGACTTCATTTTTATGATAGAGGCCTTTGCTCTGTGGTGGGACGGAAGTATGATAACTACTTTACTTTTTTGTAATTGGCAAATTAAATAATACTGATGAAAGTTGTGAACAAGTACTTTTACAGTGGGTGAGCCACGTCCTCAGAGAAAACCGGTGTGAAGTAGTGCATGCGCTGTGTTTTGCTGCGTGAGTGAGGGTACCGGAGAAAAGTACTAGCGCTTCGGATGTACAAATCCAAATATGCACCTGGCTTAATCATCACTCTTATATATCAAATCCATGTGCACATTTCTTCTATCAGCTCGGCGGGTGAGCGCCATTGTTCGGGAAACTTGCATGTTTTGAATTGTTTTTTAAATATGTAACCATGATCCAGTTGCTGAGTCCTTGAGGTCTAAGTGTTGCGCTAGATAAGAATCATTCCATAGTAATGACCAGAGTTCCTAAATTTTGGTTAGAAGCGACAACCTCAGAATGCTAGGATGATGATGGGGGAAAATAATGAAGAAGTAAAGCGGAGTGAAATCCTTTATAATATTGTAAATTCAAAAATAGCTCTCTCTGTCTCTGTCTGTTACTCTTTCACGCCAAAACTACTGCACGGATTTGAATGAAATTTGGTAAACAGATGGCCTAGACCCTGAGAAAGAACACAGGTTACATTTGATTGCGAAAAGCCGTAAGGCGTGAAAAGTTACTTTTTCACGCGGACGAAGTCGCGGGTAACAGCTAGCTCATTAATATGTTTTAAGCTTCTTTTATTGGTGGATTATTTCTTTTATTGTTGCACGGGAAACGCAGCTTTAGCAGGTCTACACTTTTTCGCAATGGATTCAAAGATTTGATAAAACCATCACTAGGCTATAAATACAATGCCAATAAACTTTTGCATAAGCATTACTGGTATTAACTCGTGAGCGATCCTTGCAACCGACTAGTCAGATATATGAAAACGCGCCGTCCATTATGCGTCTAGCCGCACAATGTAGTGGATGCCTGTAAACTGACAAAAGGCATTTAATTTCGCGACCCATGTCAGCTTGACATGGCAACACCCGCGATCAAACGAATGCAGTATTGGCAGGAATTGCTTTCATGGGAGTAGTAAAATAGCTTTTTGAATATTTGGTAGTTGCTGCTTGGGAATAAAATCGGATAATATCACAATACTAAACTGTACACCATCGATTTGACCACACCAAAGGAAAAAATAGATAAAATCGAAACAACGGCTAATACCTACATCGAGATAAAAAAAAAACAACGCACACAGTCATGATCGCATACAGCATCACATGTCAATGAGTGTCAGATTATATCATCATAATTTCAGCCAACAGACGTCCACTGCTGGATATGGGCCTACCCCAATGTTTTCCACACAGATCGGTCTTATGCTACCCGCATCCAAAAATCCCCGTGACCTTCTCCAAATCTTCGGACCACCTTGTGGCTCTGCCACTAATGCTGCGACTTCCTATACGCGGCTTCCACTCAAGGACTTTTCTTCCCCAACAGTCGTCTGTTCTTCTTACAATGTGCTCTGCCCATTGCCACTTGAGCCATGCCATTCTTTAGGCTATGTCTGCAACCATAAATTGACACGATCACGCAGGGAGATTCGAGCATAGCCGTCTCTTTTGCTCTGTTATTGACTTTAAGCCTTCTTGACCTTAACGAAAAATATGAATATAATTGACATGGAAAGAGTTAGTATAAATGCGTGGACTTGAGTGATAAAAGAGCCCCACAGAAAGATTTTTATTTAATTTTAGCAATAAAACTCAACGAAAAATCTAAAGTATATTTCTATGAAGTAAAACAAATAAACATTATGCAACAAATATGCATTATTGTACCTACTCAAGGCTCAAACACAAGGACGATAAAATTCTTTATTGAAACCACTATTTTTAAATAATTTAATTCGTTCAATATTTATCTTTTTCTGGTCCACGGAATAAAAAAACGATTGCAATTCCGACAGACTGTTGCTCGCGCAAATAATTGAGTATTCATAGGGAAACAATATTCTTTCATTGTACACTTAATTTACATTCACAACAGACGAATTAATGGAAACATGTTGTACCTGTTGTGTGGGTTACACACCGCGAGATAAATTTGGTTTGGCAATTTTTCATAGTTCTTGGAATTTTAATATTGTCCGATCCAATCCGCATTAGCAAAGCGTAGTGATTAAGCCTAATCCCATTATAGTAGCGATGACTTGATTTGTAGCAAGTGTCGCCCCGTTGGTCTATTAGTTTAACTCCCGGGCCATGATCTATGGGAACTTGGGTTCAATTTCCAGGTCGAGCAAAAGTATATTTTGAATTTTCGAACATAAGTAGTTCGGGTTTTCCGTGATCCGCATTAGGCAAGCGTGGTGATTAAGCCAAATATAGCCATAGTAGCGATGACTTGGAGGGCTTTGCCTTGCAGTGGGAACTGTCCCACTGCAAGGCAAAGCCCTCCAAGCCTGTAAACTGTTACAGGCTGATATTCCACTTACTTGACAGAATAACAAGTTTCGTGTCTAAATGATTCCATTTTGACACCAAATTAACAAGTCACGACGAAGCTACTTGTCTCTATAAAAAAAAGAATGAAATCTGTAGGCAAAGCCAAGTTTGTGTTATTTACATCATTGTACTAATTAATATAGCCTGATTTTATGAGACTGAACCGTAGAATACATTTAATACACATTCGTTTGTTGACGCATCCAAGTCAACAGCAAAATTGCATTAAAACCTTGGTGAAACATAGAACCGAGAACTCGGTAAAAAGGTTTACCAAGTGACCATTAACTATGCCCTAGATTTGCGCTTTGCAAGTTTCATCTTTATGTGCATTTGCTAGCAGTGCTGCTGTAGGATCTTAGCAGTGAAGCTGGAAAATTAAACACTAGATTACTTACATATTTACTTTTTGTAGTTACTCCAGATTATTCCAGGAACCATTACGACGTATTTTCCAAAATAATTGTAAATACGAGTACCCACTTATAATCTACTTATACTATAGAAGCTATTTTAGCTAGGTGCCTGAACTAGAAAAATATAAGTGCGGCAGTTATAGGCCAAAAAATCACGAAAGTGCCAAGTGTACGCACTGCCACAAATTAAAGTAAAAATACAAAACTGACAATTTTCTTCAATCGTCTCTCATCTTACTGTCATTCACATAAGGTTGGATATCAATTGCGGAAATTTGACAGATTGTGGTAATATCCCAGGTGCCCTATCCCAAACTCACACGTCAGGTAGCTGACTGACCTACTTACCTGACGTTGTGTAGGATGTATTTTTTGATGATAGTAAGGGATTGATGGCAAGAGATTACCGCCACCCATGGACTTGTGCAAATGCGTTGCCGGCATCACAAATGCATTTCATTTCCAAATGTCCTCAATAGTTTTTACCCAGTCCCCGTAAAAATCCACGTTGAAAAGCGTTGTTATTCCAGTGATTTTTTTGCTCCATCCGTTCCCCGATGCCTCTCGAATGTCGCGTGAGGAATGCGTTGCTCCCGCTCCGTTCTGTTTCGTTGGCACGAGGGTTAATAGTTCCCATCGTGCCACTCGGTCTTGCCAATTAGTGATCGATAAGCTAATATCGATGATAGATTGATTGGTGGATATCGATAAAACAACTATGAACAGCATTATCATAGAGTATGAATGTAAATGGGTAGAGGAACAGAGGACGGCCGAAAAAGAGATGGGTGGATTATGTGAAGAATGACATGGCTGGAAAGAGGGTGGATGAGATTATGACGAATGACAGGGATGAATGGAAGAAGAAAACATACTGCTGACTATAGGTATCTAGAAGGACAATACAATACTTATTTGATTGTTTTGTAAAATCGACCGCCTGCAGTCAAGACACTTCCACATTAACACATAAGTACAAAGTTGATACTAATAGAATTTATTTGACTGACGGGACTAACTCATTATTTACATACAATCATCAAGTGTGTATCGTTGACACTGTACGAAACTTCATTATTGTATTAGAATCATTGTGTTCAAAGTTGAATAGTTATTTTTTTACCGCAGGCGCTGCTTTACGTTGATTTTTTGTGTTACCTTGATATCACTTCAAACGATTAAGCATAACTCACGGTAGGTATATCAATGAACTAGTTAACTTTCGTTTCAAACAATCGACACTCAAACTGTTACAACACTATTCTCAATATGAGCAAAAATCAATTTTGTCCTCTCGCGGCTGAGTGCGCCTTTTGTCCGCCGGTGAAAGGTTATCGTTGTACGTTTTCACGGCTCACTACATGACCAGCTAACTTGTGAGGGATGACATTGTTCTAACAAGGCCGGATATTTCCGTAACTGGCAATTGTTGTAACGTACGAGTAATGTCTTTTTATTGCTGAAATAGGCAGACAAGAATGCGATACATTTGATGGTATGGTTCAGTCAGCCACACATCAGGGTAAGTACCACAACCTGTCAAATTTCCTCAATTTATATTCAAACAGATTCAAACTTATGTATATGACAGTAAGATGAGAGTCGATTGAAGTTGGACAGTTTCTTTATACTTTGATGTGGCAGTACTGGCAGTACTAGCGTAACTGCCGCTCATAGACATCGCAGTGTCCGGGCACAGTCATATTGCTTATTATAATATAATAGTTATAACTTTTTTCTAACTCCTTTAAAAATGAGAAGGTTTCAAATGTTAAAGGACTAACCTATGCGTTTAGCTTTTCGATATTGATACGTAGATTACATGAGTGAAGATCAGATGCGACGATTGAATATTTAAGTAAATGTTTAGAATTAAACCTTCTGCTCTCACATTACAAAACCGAGACACAATTACCTAGTCATGGCTAGAAAATAATGCTGTCACTGCTATAAAAGATATCAATGAAAGTAAAGGCATCAGTTATATACCAAGACTAACTTTAGACTAGCTTTTGTAATAAGCGGCATGTTGATAAAGTTTTGATTTAAAAGCATATCTCCATAACTATGTAAATTTGCGGTAGGTAACTGCGTACTATATTTTTTATAGGCTCATGATGCAACTTGGAATTTATATTATTTATTCTATTTATATTCACATTGTCACAGATTATACAGCGAAATATCTTTACTGCTTAAGTTATAAGCTGTTGCTTCGGAGCCTGGGGTACGATATGTATCGGTGATCTGCCGCATGACCAGATTCCCTCCTTCCTCTTTACCCTTGAACGATCAGCCACCTCTCTTCAGTCATCATTACGACTGGAGACGAACCAAAGTAATGCAGTATGCATGTCTGTATGTTGATAGTGTAGACACGCATACTACCTGGAAAACTACTTGCCTGGAAAAATCCAAACCAAATTACGGGACCTCAGCCCCACAAATCATTCGTCACATAATGACGGCAGTTAGAAAACTAATTCTTGACCTTTTTGCTCGGGTGCTCACAAAGGGCCTTTGAACCCTCAAACCTTTGTGCACACCACATGTGCTGTGACGTTTAGGAGAATTATTGCTCTTCATTATGAAGCCGGCAGGCTGTCGCCGAGATATTGAACTTTCAATTTTTATCGCCCTCCAGGCAGAGATTGAAAATCTTGGATAGTCTTTTTGGATAAAAGTTTGGGAGAACTTAGGTATAAAAACTACATGTGTGGCTGTAGTTTATTTTTCCTTTGGAATTGAAACACCTTTTTGGAGTCAGAAAATTCAGAAATAGAATGTACATATGTACAATAATTTATCTTCTAAACTATGTATTTATAAACAGGAAAATCCTAAAAATAAACGATACGCTTATAGGTAATCCAAGGACACAAATCACTTGCGCGATATAATTTACATCCAACACCATCTATTGGTAACGATTGGAGCTAATCGCAAAATTTAGTCTTGAAGTGAGGGCGGCCTATAATATTTATAAAGAAGTCAATTCTAAAGACAATAGGCACGCCGAACGATATAGGCAAACCGAAAAAGACGAAACACTTTAGCGATGTTATCGACTCTCAGCGCCATCTAATGGTTCAAATTAGGAGTTGATACGGAAAAAGATTTCGCAAAATATAAGTTGCAAAAAGAAGTGAGGGGGGAACTAGTCATTAAATTTAAATATTCACAAAACTGTGGAACCATGACGTTGTCCAATATCGGATTGTGCGTGGTGGCATTTCACACTTATAAACTTTATACGAAAAATCCTCATAAGAGGTTTTTAATGAAATCTCTTACATTTTGACGTGTGAGGTATTTCCTCTCAAATTTTTGGCACAAACTTGGCGGGGTGTTTCCGCGACAGCGAATGCAATTTGCTTAGTGACAGTGTTAATAAAGCCAGTGGCTCGATATATATTATAATAGGACCTTGGGTCAAAAACTCTTTGCTGAGCCGAGCCAAGTCAGATTTTGACGAGACGATTTAGATCAAACGACTATTTTGATTTTGGTTTTCGTTTGGTTCACTATCACTGATTTTTGTAGCGTAATGTGTGACAACGGCGACAACCACGTCTGAAGCACAAAATAAAGACTCTGACACAGAAGGCTGACTTAGCCTTTATTTTGAATTTAGAAGAGTTCGTTGACATATGCTAGGGTTGTTGCCCGGCATGAGTACATAAGCGCGTAGTCTCTACCACAGACCTCGACAGTTCGACAATCTTATGTCATAAGTTAGGATTAATGTGGTCGAAAAGGCGTTTTTGCCCGTTAGTGCGCATGCGTGAGTACATGACATATTTTTAGCTCTTAGTTGCCAGTCAGCCTTCTGTGTCAGAGTCTTTATTTTGTGCCTGAAGCCTATGTTCTCATTCAAAGTCACATTCTTTGTAGATAAACTATTAGAGAATAGCGTAACTAAAATGTATTTTAATGAATTCCCAGAATAAACCTTTATTGTTCCTGAGCGATGGTAGTACCGTAAATGAGAAAGCGCCTTACATATGGGAGGTTGTGGTTCAAATGTGAGCATGCACCATGGCCAGGCAAGTTTCGCGAACTGTTTCTAAACAATGTAACCATTATTCAGTTGGTGTGATTCCCCTTTTTTTTATGTGATAGGTAGCAGAGGAGCAGGCGGATCACCTGATGGTAAGCAACTGCCGCCGCTCATGGACACTTGCAACACCAATGGAGTTACAAGTGCGCTGCCAACGTTTTATCCCCTTCCCCCCGGGTGGGCCTCGGGTACCCTCACTCACTCAGTGAAACACAGCACAGGGGCTGCTTCACGCCGGTTTTCTGTGAGGCAGTGGTATCACTCCGGTCTAGCCGGCCCATTCATGCCGAAGCGTGGTTCTCCCACAGTTAGAGTCCCCTGTTAGAGGATTGTGATGGTCAGATGGCAGTGGTTTCGTTATAATTAACAAGCTCCTTAAATTGTGACCTCAGGCTCCAAAACGGCAGATTTAGATGCAGCTGGGATTTAGGCGCTGAGATGAGTGACTGGTTATCCTTATACTTTGGTTATAACCTCTTTACCGCTCCTAACTGTCGGAAGGAGACGAGGGCGGAATCCTCCGGGATTTCTCATTTCAAGCTCAATTTGGAAATTTGTCTAGTATCGTTATTACTTAGGTGCGTTGATATTCGTGAGTATACAGCTACATACCAGGTAGACGATGAGCTTCAAGACATTTATGACGATCCTTACGTTCCTAGATTTTGTCAATTTATTATTACATTTTGCAATAACGTAAGTATTTTTAGTTTTTCGCGCTTTCTTCATTTTGTTATTAGCTAGTTAGATCTTCATTTAGTTAGGCTATCTTTTCAGTTGTCAGTTTTTTTTTTTTTTTTTTTTTTTTTTAAATGCTTCTCCGGTTAGGGAAAAACGGCCGAATCCCTCTGGCATGGAACCAGAGACTGTGTTTGCAAATTTATTTTCTACAGATTGCATGAAGCAACATAGGATGGGAATATAGGAGTTTGAAAAGGGATGGGATTAAAGTGGGGGGGAGAAGGGTAGGATTTAGAGTTGGGAGAAATTGTTAGGATATGGTTTTAATATTATTTTAAGGGGTAAAGATGTTTTTGGTCACTTGGGATTTATGATAGGAGAGACAAGGCGGAAGGGGTTCTGATGTTGGATAGAAGGGGTTCGGGAAGTGGGGGTGGGTCATCGTAGATGGTATTGGCGTCTGCTTTGGCCATAGCTTTAATTAATTCGGGGCATCTAGTACGGTCCGTGGCCGAGTGGTAGGTTTCTAGGCCTTGTACATCCTCGCAGTTTATGCAAAAGATATGTTTTTGATCTTCTTCGGGTTCAGTTGTTGCGTAGGGGCACTCCGAGTATTGGTGATTGGGTTCGGCACAATAACTACACGGCCTTCGGGTTGCGGTGCATTTCCTCTTGGTGTGGCCGTACTTCAGGCAGGCAAAGCACTGCACAAAGCGGGTCTGGTCCGAGACATGGACTTTTCCATGACCGACACTCAGGCGCCCGCCCTGTGCAATGATGTACCTCCTGACCTCCGGCTGCACCTCGAGGACGGCGTTGTAAAGACCTTCCTTCTTGTTTGCGACCAGGTAGCACAGCCGAAGCCCACTGATGGGATTCTGTCCTTCAAGGGTTCCCACTAAGTCCGTTTCCGGGATTTCTTTGGGGATGCCCTTTAGGATCATCAGGGGCAATTTGCGCTTCGCTGGTGTCGCCACTATTTCGGGTACTTTATTTGCTCCTTTGGCGGCTTTGTGTACCATCTCCCTGGCCTTGAATTCGACCTTGAATCGATTCTGCTCCAGTGGGACGATACGCTCCGGTCCAAATCCGGAGTGCCGAAAGGACACAGCCTTTTTCCATTTTTGGATGGCAAGTTTTGGGTCGGTGATGGGGTCCTTGGTGTTGACCGTAACAAGAAGGGTCGGTCGGGGTATTTTAATTGGATACGGTGGGATGACGGGTGACTTCAGCATCCTGTCGTCTCCGACACGAATACGTTCCCGTCTTAGCTTTGTGGCAAATGCCGAGAATTCTTCCGGGTCGCGATAGGGGAATGGGTAGTCTGGTGCCAAAAGATTTGTGTTCAGGGTGGCCGAAGCGAGGTCGTCCCGGGGCGCCATTGCTTCGTCGAGGACCGCTTCTCGCAGGTCCCTGACCTCTTCGCGAAGGTCCTGCAACTCCCTTTGGAGAGCAGCTAGGGCGGTCTCCTCGACTGGTTCTGGTACCCGGGGATGACTACCGAGATCCTTTATGGCTTCCAGGATTGGGCGCATCTCGGACTGAACCGCTTGGCGCACCATTTCCTGGACGTCCACAGGTGTTGGGGTCAACGGTGCAATGGTTGCTATAGAGGGAAGCATACCGACCATGCCGGTCTCATCCGCTTCGCCTGCCAATACCGTTGCCTCTTTCTCGGCGTCTATTACCATTCTCCTCATGTTGGTAATGGCCTCCATGATCTCCGCTTTACCCTCTCGGGTCAGGGACTTGCCTGCGTTGACTGCTTCGTCAATGGCTTCTAGCTCTGTGACTAGAGCAATCCTCGCGCGACGTTGGAGGTCAAGTCCTCTCAGTACCGGAGAAAAAGCCAGCTTTGAAGGGGACATAGTGGGTAATTCACCTCTCTTTTTATATTTAGGTTCGTCTGGGGGTAGTGTTGAAGGGACATTTTTGGGGATATTTAGAGTTTTGGGGTTTTGGGGTAAGGTTGGGGGTTGGGAAGAGGAGGTGGAAGGGGTAATTTTTATTTTTGGGGGTTCTTTTGAGGCTTCTTTTTTGGTAGGTTGAGAGGTTTGGCGGGAGCCAGCTCCTGACCCTCCACCAGAACGACGACGAGAAGACATGGTGATTGGGCAATAAAAACTTAGGGACAAAAACAATTCAGGGGATTTATACTACTAAGGGGTTGGGTTCGAAATTTTTAAAACTCAGAAGACTTGTCGACACTATGGTATATTGGGGAGAAATTAGGGTAATTTGGGTTTTTATATATTTGGGGGGGGGTTAGGGTGATACTAAAGGGTTGGTATGAAATTTTTCTAAGAAAAACTTCAACTTGAAAGGTTTTGTAAAAAAAAGGGGTTATTTTGGTTTTTGTAAATTTTTGGGGGTTGAAGGGTACAATATTTAGGGGTAGTTTTAATGTTTTCTGAGTATTTCGAATTTTTAGGGGCAAAAAGCGTTAAAAAGTAGCCAAAAATGTTGTTTTAATTTTTTTTTTTTTTTTTTTTTTTTAAGGGATGAAGGGGGTGAAAATTTTTGGGGTAGTTTCGGTCGAAAGGTGGGGGGTTGTAACGGGTATACACTGGTATTTTTAAGTTTAAGTTATTTTAGGTATTAGATTTTTAGTTAATTTTTATGTGTTCGGCAATAATTTTGGCAGATAGCAGAAAAGTCCACCTAAGCGGTGAAAATTTCCCATACAAATTTTTATGATGAATTTTTGAAGTTGTGTAGTTTCCTAATTTTGGGGGGTGGGGGGATGAAATTGATATGGGGGGTAAAGGCAACGGAGATCTAGAGGTAACGGCAAGAAATTTTGAAAACGAACTAAATTTTTGAATTTTGGTGAATTTTTGAAAATTCCGGTAGTTTATGTAGACGGTATATTAATAATGTCTCCAATTTTTGATGAAGTTTTTCTAAGTCCCAGAATCAATTAAAAATTCGCCAAAAATCTGTTTTTGGGAAAGTGTCCAGGGACCTTAGGGGGGTCGATGGGGATAATTTAGGGGGTTCTAGGGTACGAATCTCACAAGCGTAGGGTGCTCCCAAGTGATTCGAAAATCGGTTCTCAGTTACGCACTCTTTACTCTTTCTGTTAATTTTTGCTTTTTTGGGTTCGACATTTAGACAAACAAAAGTTAGGAAGGTTGTATAGATTTACCTTGTTTAGTTGTTTCGGATATCTTCTTTAAAAAATAAAACTGGCATTTTTAATTTCATTAATGACCTTTAAAACATATAACATCAACTCTTAAAGATGTGTTCATTGTGAAAAGTAAAACTATTAAATCTAAATATCTAGTTACAGATGACTGAAAATCTCAATTACTTACACTACTTAATGTTTTTAAAATTAAATTAATTAAAACTTAGTTATATATAAACGAATATAAACTAGGAGTTGATGATGCCTATTTTATTAATACGGACGATCTAAGGAGACGTTATAAACTCCAGCCAACGTTTTAGATGTTCATTCTCCTATTTTATTTAAGCCAAGTCTTTTAAACGCAGACAGTCTGGCAGAGTACATCTGTTAAGACAGTCGTGTTCATTAATCACGGAATATTTGAGAACGGCATGCTCTAAAAGTTTTATGACCAAAATAAAATACTGGAGTCTCCTTCAATCTTTTAGAATTGCGCAGATTAATTTTAAAAACAGTAAATTCGTTCCAATGAGTTCCTTAAGAGCTGTTGCTGATTACGTAAGTACTAATTTGTTTGACTACTTGTGGATACTCTGAGTAGGTAGGTACTAAGAGTAACTGAAAAATAAATAGGTCTCAATTTAGACTTGGGATGATGATATTCGAAGGCTGGCTGGTGTGGGTTGGATGAGAGTGGCCGAAAATCGGGAGCGGTGGCGTGCATTAGGGGAGACCTACTCGTATGTCTAGCAGTGGACGAGTGTGGGTTTCTGATGATGATGATGAATTTAGACTTCTCATTTTCCAGCAATACCTAGGTCTGCCGTCGGCTCATCGGCTGGCTCTGTTATGCTTTCTTCACAAGACGATCTTCATCTTATCTCTTGAGAAATTATCCGCGAGAACTTTAGGCTAAATGGCTGGCAACAAGTACTGTAGGATCGACCAAAGTGGCGGTCTCTTATTTCGTAGTAGACTTCTATCGTTCTTATCAAATACTTGAAAGGAGTTGCTGCAAATAGTCAGCGTATCCGTTTAGAAAACGCCTATAACTGTACAATCTGCATACTAGTGACGCTAAGACATTGTAATTAGCTGGGGTGAGTTTACTTTAAAATAAATAAATAATATTATATTAACGTACATCACATCTTAAGAGCTAAATACTTTGAACCAAAATTGAATTTTTAATTATTGAAATGACTTATGCTATTGACGATTAACACAAATTCATTGACGTCGCCAGTGGACAGACATCACCTTCTTAAAAAAGTTACACTTATTGTCTGTTCTACAAAATTTAAAGAGCACATCAAAACATGAAATAATTTTTATGCAGCCAGCAATATTCCAGGCGCTTCTCAGTCGCTTTTAATCAAAGTCGGTAGCCCGGTTTTATTCTAGTCTTAGCAGAGAGTTTCATAAAAGATTCTTTGAGAGATAGTGGCAGGGCACATACCTTTCGTTTGTTGAAATTAGATGTGAGTGCAGGGAAGTGAAAATGAATCCTTTTAATGAAAACTGCTTTATTTATGTCTTATTTGAGATCTCTAGCAAGTATTAAAGCTTAAGCTTCTTATTTATAAAAAGTTTTCTGAAAGGAGTTGTCCCAGAATGTATGGAGTCTGGGCGTGGTATATGTACCCTATACCAAAATATAGAGAATTATATGAAGAATAGTTTTTGACTATCCAATTTCTCTATTGTAGCGTTGTTTTTTGGAAGGAACAATTTATTTTAGCAAAGGATTGCAACACAACAAAATGGTTGTCAATGTTGGTTACCTATTGACTGACATTACGAATTCGATGACGTTTGACGTTTGTTTTTCTGTCTGACGTTTGACGGAACAAACCACAGACTAAGAAATGAAAACTATCCAAAAAACCCTAAAAAACCAAACCGTTTAACGTCACATTGACAGACATTGACATTGACAGTTGCTTTTTTTGTCTTTGGTCACCGTCGTCTCACGCGTCTTGTCATTGGTAAACGTTGAAAAATGGTCATCTTTTTTATTTTATAACCACGAAACTGTGCATTATATGGAATTCATTGTATTTTTCTCGTAATTAGCAATTTTTTCTCCGATTTTTAATTTAGCGTACATAGACCCAACCCATAATGGGACAACTCCTTTTCAATATTAAAACTGCGTGTTGTTCTGTTCGGTTTTAATAATCACACGTTACTAGGTGCTAAGTAATGTACTATTACTTTGAGTTTTTATATCGTGCTGCGGTACCTAAGTCTAGCAAGGCAAACTTTTTTAAGGAAGCAAAACTAAATATAAGTGAGCTTATATTCTTATGTTTTGACAGATAATTATAATAATATGACTTTCATCACACCAGAAGTTACGTGAAAAGAAGAAGGTAAGTATTCAGCATACATAGCCGAATCAGTTGATGGATATTTTTTTATTTCTCAATTAAAATGTGAAGGCTCGATGAATGTATCGGTGTATCAGTAGTTTACTGGAACAACAAGGCGATCGAATCCAGCTTCTGTTATCATTTCTCGTTTGTGTGTCCAAATGGACGAGTTCACAAAGAAGATTATTTTTATTTCACTCAAAAAGGCGCAATGGACCGAAAATGTGTGGTATTGGGAGTAAAATCGATATAGTGTTTTTGTTTTGCGGAATGCTCGAGTAAACTGCTTTGAGCTATGTTGTGTATTGGCTCTGACAGGGTAAAGGGAACAGAAAGTATTAGAAGGTATCATTTGTTGGTCTGCGTTGAACTAGGTCTATATTGCAATTTTAAAATTGTAGATAAAATTGTAGATAAGTATGTCACTTCGTGACAATCGTGTGGTGAATTTAGTTTCTCAAACAGTTCTTAACGAAGTTTAGTAAAACACCCATTAATATCTAGGAGGGGGGAAAAGCTATCGAGTCTAAATTTCTATCACTTTAATATTTTTATTATTTACTTTCTTTTTTGCATAATATGTTATGTGACGGTCATGATAAATCCCCCTAGGGATAAAGAAAAATGATCAACTAAACGCCTGCGCTGTTTAGTCGAGTGAGTGAGGGTACCGGATTAAAAGGTAGGCAGTGCACTTATAATTCTATTGGTGTTGCAGGTGTCTATCATCATCATTTCAGCCAACAGACGTCTGCTGCTGGACATAAAGATCTCCCAAAGTTTTTCACACAGATCGGTCCTGTGGCACCCGCTTTCTAGGCTTTGCGCAGATGTCTATGGGCGGCGGCAATCACTTACCTATCACATAAAAAACTATATTTTTAACATATGTAGTTATCTTCATTAACTTTAAATAACATTAACATAATATTCTCGCGTTGTACCGAGGCCCTGTCAAAGACACCGCTTCTCGGACAAGTTCCTAGGATGGACAAAGCCTTCCTGAGCATCGTACTATTCACGTGAATTTCATTCAGAATCCCTTCTGTCACGGAAAGTGCACTATTATTCACAGCGACTAGTACCTAAGTTAGTTCAAAGTATAGAGTTCTGAGTATGATAAACTGTAGAAAACCAGCCATGTGTAGTGTCTTTAGATATAGGAGTAATATTTAATGCCTGATGAAACCATGAGAGACAAATTTTAATAAAAAGAAAATAAACTTTCTCAACTAATTATTTAAAAGTTACAATAGATAAACTACATAAACGTAGTGTTGGACGCCCTGCTACAAGATGGGATGACGACATTCGAAGGCTGGCTGGAGTGGGCTGGATGAGAGTGGCCGAAAATCGGGAGCGGTGGCGTGCATTAGGGGAGACCTATGTCCAGCAGTGGACGAACGTAGGTTGCTGATGATAATAGATACTAAGGAATTAAAATGACATATTATAATAATACTGAAAAAATACATAAGAGCCTATTTATATACTAAGCGCAATATTTAACTCACGAAATATTTTGCTTGATAAGAAAATCCAAACACTATCTTAAAAGTTTACAAGACATAATATTAATTTTGTTTTATCAGAAAGGGTGAAGGGCTTTTATACTGATATTATCATCTCTTTGGTCTCTTCCTTCTTATGACTGAGGAGTCCTTATGACTGAGGATCGTGGTCATCATTGAATGGGGATGGGTGATATCACGATGGTACTGCACTCTTTTGTGTACCATATATTTTATAAATCGGGTGATAAACAAAGAAAAGACAGACAAGAGAAATACACAAAGAAAACTCAGCGTCTAAAATTCTTCTATGAGATGAATCTTTCTAGCCAAGGAAACCGCGACGCAATTATTATATGCGGATAAGCATATCCAAAACAACAGTTTATCTGAAAATAACATAAATAATTGTCTTTAAAACAAAAGGTTTTGTTGGTGCGGTGCATATAAATTAGTAATATCTTTAGGCTATGTTTTAGGGAGCAATTATAAGGGGCCCGGGCCTTGGACAGTGATGTAGCGAGGGAATAAAAGGACCCGGTTTAAAAATACCTAGATTGGGGACGAAAATAGACTTTCCAATCCATAATAATATATTATACTGTAAAAGCATAGTGTTGATATAGCCAGAGCTCGCCACGTAGGTCGGTTTGTATTTTTATGATGAAATAGTTTTGGAAAATCTACTCTTTCCCTAAACAAGACAAGATTCAAAATACTAAGTATTGAAAGTACAAAAATAACGATTCGTTCTCCTCCACATACAGATCCAAGTCAGATAAGTCAGAGTCAGATTCCAAGTCCTTCCTCCTCCCTCTTAATTCTAAAATGTACAGGATTTACTGGTAACGCATCAGCGACCTCTCTGATCTCGCAGATGTTCATGGGCGGCGGTGATTACTTACCAGCAGGTGACCCGCTTGCTCGTTTGCCGCCTCTAGTATATAAAAAAAATAATAATAATAACAATCTAACGGGTTGTTAAGTTGCCTTACATTTTTTAATATACGTAGGTGTACATAGCAAAGTGTATTTCCAAACTGATGCCGTAATTTAAATTGGTTCGCCACGCGCCATGCCTTTTGCGCCCCAGAGTTACAGGGTCCCGCACTACCTGGCACATCTACCAATATCTAACAGCTACGTCCCTGTGTTATTAGCGTGTGAATGCAGAAATCCTCTGAAGATTGCCGCAATGTTCAGGCCATTAGTATATGTGGCTGCCTGCGACTGCAAAAAGCTGTGCACCACTGTAAATGACAATTTAATAATTGCAACGGTTTGCCAAGCAAATTACGTAGCGAAAATGCGATTCGTACCCGTTTTCCATTTCTTAGCAATTAGATGCGGGGAATGTTATTTTGCTAGCGATACTTTTGCATGTAATCTGTGGATGAATTTCTTGCCGATGTAGGTTTACGTAGGAGAGATATAAATGAGTTTACCATTTGTTTAATGTCAAAACCATGAATGTAGAGTAGTTTTTTTGTGGTAAGCCTTAATTGTTGTCTAAAAAATTTAACCTTTTTATTAATAGTTTGTTGTAGTTGATAGAAGATAAAAGATGATGAAATGATTTATTGTTCATTTGACTAGACAATTTCATTTATAACTTTATTTTTTTTTTGTAATTAATTGTGGGTTTTCATTTATAATTAATTGTGGGAGAGCCATGCTTCGGCATGAATGGGCCGACTCGACCGGAGTGATACCACTGCCTCACAGAAAACCGGCGTGAAGCAGCTCCTGTGCTGTGTATCGCCGAGTGAGTGAGGGTACCGGAGGCCCATCGGGGGGGAAGGGGATAAAAGGTTAGCAGCGCACTTGTGACTCCACTGGTGTTGCATGTGTCCATGGGCGGCGGCAATAGGGTATTTGACTATTTTTTTTTTATGTGTTTAATCAAAAGACCCCTCTATTAAAGAAACATTGTTGAAATAATTATTTGATTCTGTTTTGAATTACCTGAGATATCACAACTTTAAGAGCACATATTTTACGCGGGCCCAAAAACGCTCTATACAAATGGCTACCAACATGTGACGTCACACGCTTGTATCTTGTATGCGCGTCTAGCAAATTTTGTTTGGTAGCTATATCAAATGTTTCGTTTATGTACATAGTTTTATAATAAAAGTTTGTGTTTAATGTGTGGGTAGTTCAATGATATAATTATTTTTATAATATTATAAACTTTAAAAATGGACTTGCCCATGAAACTTTGAATGCTCACAAAACCAGCTAGACGTTATATTTTTAACTGAAAATTTAGGCTATTGGTTCTTATTTACCAATATTTTGGTAAAGTATCAATATTTTTTACTACATCGATATTAGTCAACTACCCTATTGCTTACCATCAGGTGATCCGCCTGCTCGTCTGCTACCTATCACATAAAAAAAAAAAAACTCAAACAGTAAACGCTCCTGCACTTTGGGTGGAAAAAGATACTACTTGTCTAACTTTTTTTTTCTCACTAAGCCTTTTGACTTATCTTGCAGCTGTTATTAAACTGAAACCTTTACCTAATTATTTTTTTTTAAAATATCAAAGGTAACCTTTTTATACTTTTTACAAAGAGAAACAATATGAAACGTTCCTGTTCATATGAAATTTATAATTTAATTATTCTTGAAAGAGAAGCATGAAAGCTCGTACGAATACGTTTTAGATGAAAATAGCCAGTGCTATACATAACTAATTGCTCATTCTGCCAAAAGTTAATTAGTGCTGATGGATCCATTGTTCACGGAAACAATAGATGCTTCAGTTTAGTGTTGCGACTTGAATCGACTCGACTAAATCAGTCATATATGAATAATTAATTAATCCGAGTGAAAAATGTATCGAGTCCAGTTTAGGTACCAATTCGAGCTGGAATACAGTCGGGTCTCAAATTTATCGCGCTTTGTCCGCACCCAGGACAAATTTCGGAAGACTTTATTTAACGCCAAATTATTTTATTTACTTGACACTGGGATCAGCTAAAATTAATTATACAAAACAACATAAATCACGTTTGAGTTTTCTCTCAATGCGTAGGCTAAAAACAAACGTATAAAAACGGAGAAAATGCTCAGAAAATATTGTCTCATAATAATATCAGTAAATGCACCCAGGCATGACAGCTTAGAATAATAGTATAAAAATGCGCCATCCATACGGCAGATCGGGATTCACACCCGAGCATGCACTTTAAGACTTTCAAGTCTCTATGAATATTACTACCATTAAATAATTAGGCGATGAGGGCAAACACATATAGGAAACATGCAAATGTTTCGTATAGTTACTAAAACATGTAACCATGATTCAGTTGGTCTTTCCCTGTTAAAGGGTTGCGAAGGTCAGACGGCAGTCGCTTCACTGTAGTCACCAGACTCTTCGTTATTTTTACTTTACTGCTCAATATTAGTTCAAGATTAATTTCAATAAAAAAAACAGATACTAGAATATTAAGATCTTAGAACATTAAAAATATCTCGAATATAGACTCGGCCTCATCACTATTTCAGTTCAAATGAACACACTAAAGCTTTAGTGTAGTGACTTACAAGCAGTCAAAGATTTTCTTCGCTCTCTCAGTAATAGGACTTTTAACTTTCGTGTGGTTTTGTTGAAAAAAATTTTGATCTTATCGTTAAAAACTGGCTGAGTAAGAGTCAGGCTAGATGGCTAGTAGGTACCTAACATGTATATACCTAATCACCGCCGCCAATAAACTAATCAGAGATCTGAGAGGTCGCTGATGTGCAGCCGTCCTTTTACATGATAATCAACTAGTTTTGTACATTCGTCGTAATATTAAACACATCTAGTTACCTCAAAGAAAATGGGAAATTCCAACAAAATCATAAAAATTTCAAATTACACTTTTGATGACGAGAAAACATTTCCGACATTCGTTATAGAAAATTAGGTTGCAAAAAAAGGTTTTAAAGCAAATCACGCCATTCATTTCATTTCGCACCGCCTGTTTATTTCTTCCAATGCCTTCCGAATGCCTTCAAATTGTTCTCGGTTTCTGATTTGAACCATTTGTTAGCTCGAAATTTTCTTATTATGCGAAAATTGAGGGAGCCCGTCGGGCGTTATTATTCTATTTAGTTTTGATTAAATTCATCTTTATTTAAAAAGGCCTTGCTTATGTAAGCGTTCCCTGTTTCTTGTTGTTTAATTTCAGCTGTATTGTTTACGTTGCATTAATTTATACAACATTCGAATTCAATTTTATGGTAATGGGATGGCTGTCCTAGAGTTTGGAGGAGTTTCTTAAGATTATTATCTGAATTAAATTGTGGCTAGTCGACTGTTATTGTATTTATATTTTATTATTTTAATCTAAGATAAATTTACTAGCGCAGTACCTAAATCTCAATCCTACTACTATTATAAAGGCGAAAGTTTGTATGGATGTTTGTTACTCTTTCACGTAAAAACTACTGAATGGATTTGAATGAAACTTTACCACAATATAGCTTATACATCAGAATGATTGATGAAACATGGCTAAGGGAAGGAGAAGAACAGCGGGCCCCGTCACCACCTGGCTATAGACTCCGGCACACTCCGCGACCACTCAGTGTTCGCTCACGCGGGGGCGGTGTAGGCTTTTACATTCGCACTGGCATCTCTGTACGGCAAGTCAAACCTCCTCAGGCTACCACGAGTGTTGTTGAACAAATGTGGTTGAGTTTAACATTAAATGGAGTTAGAATTGTCATCGGTACTGCTTATCGTCCACCCTGGTTAAGCGTTGACACTTTTCTTGACGCGCTAACTGAATCTGTCAGTTCTTTTTCAAAGTGTGATCACATTGTTATCTTAGGTGATTTTAATATCAATCTATTGAGTCCATCCGATCCAAACACCAAGAAATTGAATGCTTTTTTGCACTATTCGAATCTAACTCAGTACGTAGCATCACCGACCCATTTCCCAGACCACTCCGAAACGTTAATAGATTTGGTCTGCAGCACCATCAAAGTCTCCAATTTAACCGTCGACATTATTCCGGACCTGAGTCATCACGCATTTATTACTTGCACAATGCGCCTCAATAAGCCGAAGCCTTTACCTAGGTGGGTTGTCTATAGGCCGCTAAAAGACATAGATTTGAAAGAATTTAATGCTCTTGTTAATACAATATCTTGGGAACGCCTGCTCACGGATGATATAAATGCGGACGTACTGGCCTTTAATGCAAACATATTGCATGTGTTTAATATGCATGCTCCATTGATTAAATCACGCATCAAACAACATAGTTACCCTTGGATCACACCCACAGTCAGGGAAATGATGAAGTTGCGAGATGAG
Source organism: Cnaphalocrocis medinalis (assembly GCA_014851415.1). Lineage (NCBI taxonomy): Eukaryota > Metazoa > Arthropoda > Insecta > Lepidoptera > Crambidae > Cnaphalocrocis > Cnaphalocrocis medinalis. The sequence goes on along the minus strand of CM026278.1, from coordinate 1,313,210 downwards.
GCATATGTGAAAAGTCGATCTACTAACCTTGAAACCGATATAGTATATTACAAAAAACTTAAATCAATTGTAAATAAAGCACTTTATACGGAAAAGAAAGCATATTTTGACCATAACATTAATTTAAATTCGAATAATTATTCTAAACAACTATGGAAAAATATTAAAAACAACGTTGTAGATTTTAACAAAAGAGATACTAATTTACCTCCTGATCTTCTCAACCCAAACCTTCTTAATGACCATTTTCTTAATGTTCCTGGTAATAATGATGTTTCGATTTCTGACCTTACATATTTTGAGTACCATCGATTTAGCCCTGCACATTTTAGTTTCACACCGGTTGATGAGGCTTCCGTTTTAAATATAATAATGAATATTACCTCTAATGCTGAAGGTGTGGACGGTATAACACGAAACATGATTCTTCTGACATTACCTCGTACACTCGGAGTTATAACATCCATGATTAATTCATCACTCCGCAATGGTGTTTTCCCAGATATATGGAAAGAATCAATAGTTAAACCTATACCCAAAAAAGTCTCTCCTAACGTATTAAATGACCTCAGGCCCATTAGTATCCTTCCGTTCTTGTCGAAAGTTACAGAAAAGGTCGTATGTCAACAAGTGACGCGGTTTCTGGATTCTAATAGCATTTTACCGAGCAAACAGTCCGGATTTCGTGCTGGCCGCAGCACTGCTACAGCCTTATTGGACATCATTGACGACATTTTGGCGGGAGAAGACGTGGGAGAGGGATCGATTCTAGTCCTGCTTGACTTCTCACGTGCTTTTGATACCATAAACCATAGCCTTCTCTTGTCCAAGTTGTCATATTATGGATTCAATAATGAAGCTTTGAAGTGGTTTACCAGTTATCTTGGCGGTCGATCTCAATTTGTTCAAGTGTGTGACGAAAGGGGAAATAAAATTAACTCTAAAACCGTTCCTCTTACAAGAGGCATTCCGCAGGGATCCATTCTGGGTCCCATCCTCTTCATCTTATATAGTGCCAATTTAACTGACTGTATAAATAACTGTAATCATCATATTTACGCTGATGATCTTCAAATATATTTTTCTTTTAAGCCCACAGATACATTAATAGCCGTAGAAAAAATAAATGATGACTTAGAACGAATACAAGACTGGGCCAATCGTAATTGTTTAGTGCTTAACCCGAAAAAATCAAAGTGTTAGGCACTTACTGGGTTCAAGAGCTCAAATTATGAGAGTTGGTGCTTTTGATCCGATTATAAGAGTTGGTGATGCGACCGTGGATCTAGTTTCCGAAGCCCGCAATTTGGGAGTACTTATGGACAGTAACTTGAAGTTCCACAACCATGTCTTAGAGACGGTAAGAAACTGCTACTACAGGCTCAAAGTTCTTTATCGGGTGCGTGAATTTTTGGATGTGGATTTAAGGATAAGGTTGTGTGAGACGTTAATATTGTCCAAGCTGAACTATGCAGACACTGTGACAGGCGAATGTCTTTTCGGTTACACCAAGAACTTAATCCAACGCGTCCAGAATGCTTGTGCCCGATTTTGCTTCTCCATACCACGCCGGGCCCATGTCACCTCTTTCCTCAATCAGGGGAATCTTATGAATATGAAGTCTAGACGCTCACTGCACTTCGCCCGTTTGCTTTTTGGCATCATTCGTACCAAAACACCGTCGTACTTGTACGATAAACTATCATTTTCCCAGCGACAAGTAAGGTTTGCTTCCCGGCTCGTTTGCCCTGGTTATAGGTCAGCAGCATTTCGTGGCAGTTTTTGGTACGCTGCCACGAAGTGCTGGAATAATATTCCCCCCCCGTTTAGGAAATTGACTGCCGTAAGTACTTTTAAATTTAATTTTAAAAAGTACCTTTTAAACCTACAAAAAAGCAATCAATAGGAGATGGGTTGCTGTGTGTTTTAGTGATTCAATTAATAACGTTTTTTAACCACTGGCCGTATACTGTATTAGTTAGAATAATGGAAACGGCTACATATTTATCACATATGCATGTTACGTAATATTCAGTTGTCTATGTATATTCCGATATATAATATATATATATATATAAAAATACATAATTATACCGATTACAGTGCTACTTAGATCATAATTATTTAACTTCTATTTAATTTTGTTGTAATTTAGGAAGGAACGTGTTGCGTGTACTAATGTTAATTGTCATTGTAAAGGCATATACGGAAGACCAGCGTCGTGGCGAGCTCTCGCCCGACAATGCTGAGTAGTCGCCTATTTAGGGTACAATTCTTAAATTTACTTTCTGTAAAACCATTTTTTGGAACGTGTAAATAATTGTTACTCTGAATAAATTCATTTTCATTTTCATTTCATTTTCATTTCAGAATAACACATAGGCTAAAATTTTTGAGGTTTCTACGAACCTGAAGTCCACGCGAACGAAGTCGCGGGCAAAAGCTAGTAAAATATAATTATGTACCTACACAAAGACTAACAAGCTTTATACAAACGCGTGAATCAGTTAAATGTGTTAATGCCCAACTATCTGTTTACGAGTATATGCCTTATGCCGTAATCGTCTGGTTTTTCTTCTGATTAATTTCCTGCTTCACAAGCTGTACAGTTATACCATTCATTCAATCATTATGAGTAAAAACGTGTTCCGTAATAGGTACATATTTTGAGCGTATAATATATTTTTTCCAAAGGTAATTAGTCGTAAAAGTCTCGTCTTGAATCTTCGATAAGATAATCACATTTTACTTGCACTGATGATTTTTAAGGAACTTTAAGCTACGATGCAATCAAGCGTTATAACTAGGGGTCAATATAATTATTGGAAAAGTGTGGAATTTTCCTCTTTTTTTGAGGCGTTCCTTGAAGCATACTTACGGCAAAACACGATTTTAATATTGTTTTACTTAAAAATAAAGGCGATGAGGACGATTTTGTCATTAAGGCGTTAGGTGAAGATGAGCATGTACGCTCAGTTGGGATGAGAATCAAAGAGAAAAATGATTATTTCATTTTTTTTTTACTTTGGCGAGTCTTACGGCGAGAGGTCATGTTAAACGCGAGAATTGTCCCTATGGTTATACTTTGGATAGGAATAAGCGTCGGAATTGAATTTACGACCTTCTGTTTTTTTTTCACTGAGCTTTATAAGTTTATTCGTTACAAACATTAAATAAAATAACAGTTTCCTCTTTTAAAATTAATTTGGAAGTATAAAATTGATTTCATTAAAAATGCCTATTGTTACAATCTATAGGTAATACTTTTTATTCAGACCAAAAAAGTCAAACAATGAACTAGACAATAAATTTAAATTAGAAACAACGCGGAATCTTATTGTATTTGGTCGTGTCTTGATTATTATATGCCGGTACATGTCAGGCGGCTAAAACCTCGTCTTTTTATTGGGTTCAAGTTATGAACTGGCAGAGTTTGATCGCTCATCGTAAACGGCTAGTTAAGGGCGCCTCAGATAATATGTATAGCTGGATGGACCGGATCAAAACGGATCTTGGTCACCTTCAAAGTGCGGATTGGCAAGACATGGCTTAGAATAAAGCAGAGTGGCAAATTCTCGTGTCGGAGGCCGCGATTCACTTCGGGTCGCTGAGCCAGCATAGTAAATAAGTGAGTAATGTTTTGCCGATATCCGTATCCCGAACAATTTTTTTTTTTAATATTTATAAAGATGATGTAAGTAAATTACTATTAACAACAATTAAATGGCTATTTATAATGAGAAAACGAAACAATTGCGCGATGTAGTCGACGACCATCTATTGTATTTAGGTATTGGTCTAAATTGAATTCCTTAACGAAGTGGGGACGGATCTATTCATTATTATCTATAGATACACCGTTAAATTTTAGTCATTTTAATCCCGAAGCCCTTATTATAAGTAACATGAATAAAACCCTTTTGCGTGTTAAATCATCAAAATAAGCAAAATAAAAATCAGCTGTTCCATACAAAAATAATGTTCACCGGGCAAAACTGTAGGTTTTTTATTCAGCCGCATTCAGTCCAGCTAACGTTAAATCGTCGCGTTTCATAACGGCTCTGTGTTAGAAAACAGCTAGCCGTAATGTAAAACGGCGGATTAGGTACATATACCTTGGCAGCGACATATAACTAGGTAGTTAAATAGCGCCGGCGTTGATCAAACGTTTGACTCTCAAATCAGCCTTAGTTAAAAGATTTCGCTGTCCACTACTGAATGATCTGCTTGTTACCTGTCTGATGTAAACCTGTTTCCTGTGTATTGGATCCGGACCGCTACCGCCTGTCACTTTCAATTTGTTAACGCATGTTTTCAAAACACCATTGTGTGGCGGACGTAGTAAAACTGTTAAGGTGACGTTACACTTTCTCGCATGTCTATCAATGCTATTTAAAATAATAGAATATAAACAATTGATTACTTTGATATTTTTTTATGTAATAGGTTGCAGACGAGCAGACGGATCAACTGATGGTAAGCGATTGGCGCCGCCCATAGTCACCTATAATACCAGAAAAATCAAAGAAAGAAACAAGTGCGTTGCTAACCTTTAACCCCTTTTCCCTCCAATCAGGCTTCCCCCCCTTCGGTACCTACTCTCACTCAACATTACCTAATTTACATCAAAATTACTCAATTAGCCGTTTTCCAGATGCAAGGTCTTATTTATTTGTTTTAACTTGATACAAATGTCAAGTCAACTATAAAGATAAGTAATGTATAAAGAGAAGAACAAAGAGACAAAAGACTTGTGCGATGCAACGGTCACCCAGCGCCATCTATTGCTACTAATTCGGAACTGGAAAAAAGTCTGAAACGTAGTGAGGGCGGAACACTAGCAGTAGTATAATGATAATACTTGAAGAAATTAATTGGATATTATAATGTGTTAGGTATGGTGTTAACGTTGTTTTCTGTTATATGCCACCTTTATTTTCAGTGATTAGATTTCATTTAACCATAAGCCTTTTAAAAGGCATAAAATAATTGATTTTCCATTTGTGTCTGCTGTCTGAGCGTTGCGACGTTAAATAATTAAAAAAATAAGAGATAAGCTTTCTTAACAAGAATCAAACAGAATTGTATTATACTTAACAGATATTTTGATAAATTACCCGTGAAAAATATGCCAAACAAGATTAGAAAAATAATTATTTCTTTTAACTGAAAGCAATTTGTTAATAGCGTTAAAATGTTGTAATATCCGTTTTAAATATAATTTCTTTGAATAGCACTTATTGTTACCGCCATAAGGTTTAATATCGCTAAAATACCAACGTAATCGTATTAACGGTTTCTCTCCCGCTAAGCTCCTTTAAAATATGGCAAAGAGGCAAAGCATTGAATGGCTGTGCTTTATTAAACGTTAATGAATAATGGTTTTGTATAAGAGGATGTCGTTGAGTTAAATTTAACGTCACCAAAGGTTTTGTGAAGTTTTGTACAGGCAACTCCAAAAATTCGACTCCAGAAATACGTTGGAGCCATAAAGTCCTTGAGTGGAAACCGCGACTCGGCAAACGTAGTGTTGGACGCCCTGCTACAAGATGGGATGACGACATTCGAAGGCTGGCTGGAGTGAGCTGGATGAGAGTGGCCGAAAATCGGAAGCGGTGGCGTGCATTGGGGGAGACCTATGTCCAGCAGTGGACGAGCGTGGGTTGCTGATGATGATGATGATGAACTCCAAAAATATGTATACACTTTAGGACCTTGTCACAATACATGTGTCTATAAAAAATAAAAGTCGTTCTTAAACATATGTGTTGTGACAAGGTCCTAAAGTGTATACATAGTTTAGGAATTGACAGTACCAAAAATAATAAGAAACTGATCAACTGATTAAAAGATGGAAAAACCACAATTTGGCATGAATGGCTAATTGATACCAAGGTCACACAGAAGAGCGGCACGAAGCAGCGCCTGTGTTGTGTTTCGTTGAGTGCGTTAGGGTAGCGGAGGCCCAATTGGGAAAAGGAGGTCAAAGGTTGGCAGCGCACTTGTGATTCTACTGGTGTTGCAGGTATCGATGGGCGGCAGCAATCGTTTGCCATCAGGTAATCCACCTGGTAGTCTGCTATCTAAAAGATAAATAAAAAGATCGAAGTACGAGCATAATCAAAATCTAATATCATCAATTTCAAATCATAAAGAAAGTAAAAGTTAATACTGTTATCTTGAGAATTAATTCGTTTCGTTACTTAACTTAGATCAATACCAACAGATGGCGTTGGGAGTGAATTGCATTGCGCGAGTTTTTCGTATTTTCGGTTTACCTATAAGCCTTGAAGTGGACTATAAATAGTATAGAGGTACATTGAAGTATAGAGGTACAAGAAGATGCGACGCCAACAGTCTCCTGTGCAGACACGCCGCAATCAAGTCCACTTGAGTTCTCAACTGCATCAACGGGCCTTGCGGTAAACAGCCATGGGCATGACAGCTAAATGCATCGCTTCAAATGCAATGGGTAATGTGGTAACTACACTCCCACGTCGTATCTCCATGGTATTTGGTTGGTACGCGTCAAGTGTTTGTTGGAATAAATAGCGAAACACATATATTTATTTTATGAACGAGCTTGATTTTATGGTTACAGAAGTAATCCCCGACTTTTGTGTGTCACACAAAAGGATGGTCGAAAGTCCAAACCGGGTAACTCCATTATTGTATCAACATCTTACTCCTATACTTAAGGGGTACTCATGGAAAATATCCTTAAAATAGCCTTTTCTTCCAAGTTTGGTCGTATACGACCACATAGAGACAAGAGTGTATCTACTATTTTAATCATAATATTAAAATAAATTATGATAGAGGTAATATTGGAAAAAAAATATTTTATTAGATTAATTGGACCATTTAATCTGGAACCATCACATTAAAAAAAACAGTGATTGTGTGATTAATTTGTTAATGTTTGTTAGTAAATAAAACTATCTACTGACAAAAATAGTCTAAACTAGTTATGCTAACATATTTATGATAATAAATGTCTCAAATAACAGTGAATTAAGTAAATAATACAGTGACATGGGATGGTACAATACAATAATAAATGAACGTGTAGGTCCAGATCGCTTAATAACATAGTATTGACCCAATGTATGTTACAAACAAATGAATAAGGATATTCAAGCACAGCCTGCCTACGTGTTTCCACACGACTGGATTCAATAATGAAACATTTTGTATGTGACAGCAAAACAGCTGATTGATTATGCTGAATACAAGTATTTGTTAGCCACTGCGAGCCCTCCCACGCAAGGGTCAAAAGAAGCCTTGTATGAACTTTAGTTTGGTCCTTTGTTATGAAGAAGTAGGTACTAAACAGTGTTTGATATAACAAACAGTTTTAATGGCAAACAACCTAAAGTTTATGCCTATTCTAACACAAAAAGAGGAGACTGGTCTAACATGTAGCTTAGGTAATAAATAATAATAATAATAAATTGAGACAACATCACATACATTGTCCTGGTCCCAAACTAAGGTTTTCCCTTGTACTATGGAAACCAGAAACAACGAAGGAACTACAAACACCAAGACCTTATTTAACTTTAGAATTATAATAACACTTTCATTATCATGAATGTTGCAGTTCAAAGCTAGAAATAGGCTTTTTTTTAATGTTCTCCTCTCAAATCGTTCGTACTACACTTTATTTTCGATGAAATTAGATAAATGCCAGTATTAGTATTCTTTTGGCAAAGTACATTCATGTAATATTTAAAATCATTTTGACATTTTCCCCTATTTTCGAAGCAACAATCACATTTTCGTACGAAATTGAGTCCTGGATACCATAATAATGTATTTAAGTGACCTTTCCTTTGAACGCTTCGGGGTCTGACCTTTTGAAAATTCTATCGAGCACAAGATGGTACATATTTCCTTGTGTTCCATCGGAACTGTAGTAAACACTGCCTAAGGCTTTGTTTGGGACAGCGTAATATTATGTCTGTTAAGACTTAAGATCTACCAAATTAGGTATTTGAAAAACATCTTCTACTATCTATACTCGTTTAAATAATGTAAAAAATATTGTTTTAGGTACTTGACAAACTTTGAAATCTCGAATAATCTTGCGTACTTAATGACAAATCAGCTGTTAATGGTTTAGATTTTAAGGACCTGTTTAGAATATACGGATTATTGCGTTTTACGACTCTCAAATTGACGATATATGACACTTTCCGTCCATGGATTTAACAGAAATAAATTTGTTAAGTGTTACATTGAGCTATGTGATGCTTTATCGTTACATTGTGACAAAGACTCTTAATATCGTTTTCTTGGAAAATATGTTAAAATCCGTCAATCCAAACAAGTTTTACAGTGTTCCAAAGAAACGTATACACATACATACATACATGCCTGCATAGACACATACATCATCAGCAACCCACGCTCGTCCACTGCTGGACATAGGTCTCCCCTAATGCTTGCCACCGCTCCCGATTTTCGGCCACTCTCATCCAGCTCACTCCAGCCACATACGTAGCCAAATAATATTGCTTCTTCTTTAGCAGTCAGATAATAAGAAGAACCAAGATCTTCATACACGACAACGATAAAGTGTAGAGACCCCTTTTAAATATAGCTTCTCAAACATGACAGGGGCGTGTATTATTAGCACTTAACCAAAACAGACGTGACCCAGGAACTAAATAAATTTATATTATGATGTTATAAAATATGACAATGCTTTATATTGCCTTATATGTCCTCCGATTTTTATTGTAGCTATATTTATTTGTTATTTTTTTTTTATATAATATGGGTTTGCACTTGACCTCATCTCACCTGATGGAAAGTGACAATGAGGTCTAAGATGTAGCATGCTTTCCCAGAAGAAGCCTATGGCATCAAAATGGCGATTTCCGTTAGTTATTCGTCTTAATTGTTGTGAAAACAAATATGTTTAAATCTCTACAAAAAAATATTCAAAATAAATTATTTTTGTACATAGGTACAGGAAAAAAAAAAACGATAAGGCCCTGAAGGGAACTTGCCTTAAATATTTATTAACCTTAAAGCAAAAATTAAACATGATTATATTATTAGTTTTTTTTTTTAAATAAAACCACATTGGATTTTCTATACAAACAAAAAAAGAATGAAGTAATATTTTCTTATATACGTACACTGGTGATCATCAAGGACTCATGTCGATGAGTCTTTCTGCTCGTCCATCACATAATAAAAACATTTTCAGCTTTAGTAAACTAAATTTCATTCAAAAATAACACTACTAGTTGCAAGTTAATAAAAGCCATCTCATTGCTACATTATTGTTCCAGTTGCATAATGCATTTCTGAAAAACTTCTCCCAAGCTTTGCTTACGACTTGCTCCATTTCCCCCACTGCACCCATTAATACAAAGTTATGCTGGCTATTGGATAATTAAAAGTTTCTTGTTGGTATAGCTTTGTTTTCAACAGTAATAGCTTCTGGACTTCCTGAAATCATAGGGTTATAAGTAAACAGTTGACTTGATTTGAAAGTTAAGTTAATTAAAGTAGATTAATGAAGCACGCTAAACTGTGATTGATTATACTAGATAGACAAATACAGAATCAGGGAAACGATGCCACATGGTAATGTATATTATCACCGTGTAGGTATTAACGAGATCGTAACGAATTCGTTTTTACTATAACAATCAGGTATTGCTTGTCTTTTCCAACATAATTATTTCTTTTCTCTGTTTTTCTTTTTATGAGATATGTGACAGACGAGCACACAGATCACCTGATGGTAAGCAATTGCCGCCGCCTATAGACACCTGCAATACCAGTAGTCACAGGTGCGCAGCCTTAAACCCCCTTTTCCCCCAATCAGGCCTCCGATACTCAGTCGACGAAACACAGCACAGGCGCTGCTTTACGACGGTTCTCTGTGAGGCTGTGGTATCACTCCGCTCAAGCCGACCCATTCATGCCAAGGTTCTTTTTTCTCCAAAGGTTTTTTGTAGCCTGCGCTATTGAAAAAAAACAAAATCGAGTGAACGCATGGCATGCACGCGGTCCCAAAAATCCGCATTAAAGGAAAACCGCTCTTACTGTTAGAAACTATGTCAAACAAGAAGCAAATAAGGCATTAAATCTACAACAACAACTTTACTTATTACCTCTGATCCTTCGTGAATAACTACAAAAAAGGCAAGTTTTTATTTTCGTATTTACATACTAACTTCGGCACTTAAAGAGATATTTCTTCACAAAAACTCACTGAAAGACGATGTTTATTGACGCATTCGACCATTTATTATCTGTGAGCAGACAATAACAAATAACGTAATATTGTAGTCACAAACCCATCTGATTACCTCCGATGTGTTTTATTGGATCATTCGACCAGTCTAGAGCAGTGGTTCTCAAATAGGTTTTGCTAGTCGAAAGTTTAGTATAAATTGTACCTGCCAAAGCAAAGCAAAGCTGTCAAAAACACTGTCGCCTATGACGTGCCTAGTCAGACTATATACTGTCTCATGGCAGGGTAAGGGCTCCCATCATAGGAATCAAGTATGTAGTTTTAAAATACGAATTTGGTGTTTTTTGTACAGTGATGTGCCGCAATTTGATTTAAGTATAAGAATCGTTGAATTCTGTCATTTTTAGCCACTTGAAGTAAGTTGTAGCGTGAACAACTTGCTTGTATGTACCTAAGAGAGTCTTAAAACTTGCGATTTATTATATCTCTATAGTTATAGTCTATATCTATATAGTTCGACAAAATTTGACTGCACAATACTTTAAGTAATATTACTTGACATTCAATTGGTGAACTTGTCCCCATAGAGAACGCTGGAGACGAGTTTAAAAAAACGCATCAATTCCAATTTTGCGGTGCCAACTCAAAAAAAATCATTGAAAATAATTTATTTTAAGAATTTTTGTTCGGAAATATCGGTTGTATCGTCTGTTTACGTTTTGGGACCACAGTTGTATTCCCTTGGCTACAATTCATAACTTGGTCGTTGACTGATTAATTGCTAATGTAGGTATGTAGATTTTTTTTTGGTTCGATCGCAACCATTATTTGCCGCTGTAGGTTGGTCGACGATTTGATTTTTTTTAAATATGGCCCTACCCTCCTTTGAGTAAAACTTTGCGATAGTCAAGTGAAATGATTGATATAATGTGGGTAGTTAACAGTCGAAGTCAGTCAAAGTCACAGTCACTCAATAAAACCCCAGTGTTTAGTGTTTTATTGACTTACGAATTCTGTTGAGACTACTTTTTACAAAATTGCAGGTTTTAAGACTCTATTAGGTCAAAGCAAGTTGTTCACATGACAACTCACTCAACACACAATATGAGTATTAAAAACGATACATTTCAACAATTATCATAGTAGTATCACTTTGCAGCATTTCACTGCACGAAATGACACCAAAACATACTTAAAACCAGTAAATAATATTAAACCTTTGAATTGCATCGGCCGATGCACTAAGTATGTTCCTTTTCCCACCACAGAATCTTAGTTTGACTTGATTGAGAAACACTGTTCTAGTAATAAAACGAGATAGAACTTTCGATGCTATAAATCTAGATTTATTCCCTCGTCTGGGTCTGAGCGTCAGTATGAAGAGTCCACAAACGCTAGATTAGATTTTCTTTTTAATATTAAGTTATGGATGAACGAAGTCATTTTATTTTTATATGAATGCGTTTTGCAAAGTAAGATGAAAAATTGGACCAAAAATATTCTTTAATTATTTGACAGCGAAAAAGATAAGTTTGGTGTGATTTTAGAAGTCGAATATTTAAATTTTAATAGGATTAAAAAAGTTTGAGTTCTTTTTGTAACTTTTTGAGTCATTTTTATCTGGGTTTAAATCCGAGTGAAATGCGAACAAAAATATAAGTAAGGTAAATATAACTATCTTGTTCAAGTGGAAAATATGAGGTAGGTATTTATAAAAATGTTGATTTTGTCGGTATACATTCATGTTGTACATAATAAAAAATATAATTTATAGGTATACTCGTATATGGATGAAATCAGAATTTTTATAAACATACCTTACCTACCCACTATAGTTTGTAAATTTTAATTTTTAGATACGATTCCAATATCTTTTTTTATTAATCTTATCTTATGGCTGAAAACATTGACGTTATATTATGTCAAGCTTCTAGCTAAATAATACTGTAGCTCAAAGCAAAGCTGACTTATTTAAGCAGATGTGACGCAATATGTAAATTACCTCCGCGACTTACTTGCCTCGTATTTTGGAGATTGATTTGCCGTTTTGCTTCTGAGCAAACTAATATTAGAGGAACTAGCAATGAGGAGCGTTGAGCTGAAAAACTAATTAACGAATCTGAATCACTCCATACTAATACATGAAAGTAAGTACTTACAAACAGTCGTCAAATACAGGGTGTATACATACAGGATGTGTCGGTAAACATTTACGGACTTATTTAAATATTTATAAATTGGCAGACGTGCTGACGGATTACCTGGATGGCAAGCGATTGCCGCCACCCATAGACCTGTAACACCAGTAGAGTCACAAGTTTCAATGATAATAATTATTATAGGTACCTATCTAAAATGCTGAACCACAAAATCTTTAAATTTTCGTGCAACTAGTAATGAAATGTACCTATTTAACTTTTTTATTTATTTTCCACATTATTAATACACATCATACAAATCCCGGAACGCCAAAGCAAGCCATCAGCCTAAACATCAAAGCAAGTCTATGAAGGAAAATATATCTAAACATAGTGTTGAACCATTTCGGATCTGTTTAAATATGCATCGTTTTATCACATTACGTATTCACGGACCCCTTGAGAGCTGGACTGTGAATGGTCAACACTATGATCATAGGTTAACAGAGGAGACAGATAGTAATTAGTGCCTAAAACCATAGTAGTAATACCAAACATACGCTATATATGTGCCATAAGGCGTACCTTATCCTGGTCCCATAACATTTTATACTTTCCAGATGTTTATATTTGAGTAATAATAGTTAATTGAAAAGGACATTACAATTCAAATAATAATGCATTAAACGATTAAATAATCTAATAATTCAATATTTGAAAATAGTATCAATAAAATAATTTCATAGAAGCAATTAGACGCAAAATTTGATTTTAAACTCTCAAAAACCTATATTTTGAGCCTGACCACCAAAAGATGTTCATTAATCCAAACTGGAGAACTACTTCAAATACAATATATACTTTAGTACGATAATATTGCTAAAATTAAATATTATAGCGTCATTGATTTTTCTAGGTCATTTCTCATCGGTTACCTACAGATATAACAGTATGTACTTTTGCTTCTACGTGCTCTTTTTTAGTCTTTGACTCAATTAATAATAGTAGCATTTTGGTGCAAAGTTCTCTGAGGCTCTCATTATTGATAAAGTTTCATTACTCAAATGGCTAAGCCAATCCTTGCCGAGATGATGTTATATAGCAATTCTATGAAATTATTACTTCTCTTTGTGTCATTTCTGGGTTGGTCTGGACTTTTTATATCAGATCATAAATGTCTGTGTACTGACAGTGAGAAGTATTACAAAGAATCACCATAACTAATCATAGTTTGTTCTCTGCTCGAGGCAGTTCAGACCATTTAGATCTCCCATAATTTATTTGTGGATGCGCCTGCGACAAGAAGCCTTTGGTAGGCCCAATTTGAAATTTGATTTTATAAAACAATATATGTAGCTGTACAAATTTATTTCATAGCTAATTCAATTATAGGAATGCTAACAAAACCTCAGAATGATTTTATAGGATGTTATTGTTGCTGAAAATTATTTCTTTCAGTAATTGTGGGGTGTTATTTTTACCTATCATCACTCACTGACTGGCCAATCATCAAAATTCTGACTACTTCACTTCAATACACATGTCAATCAATCAATCTTCATTGAGTACATGCTCATCTAGAGACACGGCCGACTTACCTCTTCTGTGGCTTAACGTACTAATGTAGTAGTACTGTATGTGGTTAAAGACGACTATTTTAGTTCTACGGTGAATAACATAGTCATTTAGTTCACTCTGAGCAAACCACGCTCCAAATCCTATTTTGAGCTCATGGATCAATAAGTGGTTGTTTTGCAGCTTAAGATACCACGGCTCGATTAGCATGTATCTGTTGTTTTTATTGCAATTTTGACGACGTATTCGTATTCAATGAATTAGAGATAAGTTGCGTATTAAAAAATACCGCAACGACTTCAAAAACAATATAGATTCAATTTGTACGAGTGTTAGTAAATTGCACCTATATGTTTTTTCTTAATGAATACCATGCAATTGTTAAGAAAATGATACAAAGCATAGAAAATATAATGGACTACACTATAATGAACAGTCTGGCGCTTTGGGGAACCGTAAGCCAGTATATAACAAATGATTTATTTATTAAAATAAAGTAAATACCTTCTCAACATATTATCATATATAAAACCAGACACATGTTGAATTGAGCAGTGGAATCATAGGCTTTTGTTAAATATACAAACACCTTGACTTATCCTTTCAAGACGGCTTAGGCATTGACGTCTACCATTAAACTCCCGTATATCCACCAAACGCGATAATATTCCCGCATAATACTACCGTGTTTACATCGTACCATTATGAATAAGCCAGGACGCTCTGATGGTATTATCAGGCTTCCCATCATCGATAAACCCTTTTACCTAAATGGCGTATTGAGTATTCAACTTGCTAGTCCCTGTAATATCGGCCGATCGTTTTCACCGGTAAATGCGGATAGATCAGGTATGACTTGCGATAAGGTTGATTTTCCAGTGCCGCGAAGATATTAAGTGGGTGCTGACTGGATATGTGTATTTATAAATTGCGTTATTTTTGTTGTTGGAAAATATGGACTTTATTTCGTAAAATATTTGACAGGTCACATGGCGCATTTGGTAGAGAATAGTAAAGAAAGTTTTCAATTTCCCTTTTTTTGTAGACGCTGTGAAATGCCACCGATCCGAAGTGTGTCGATGCAGGAGGCTCCTTATAATGCCTGCCTCCTTAGGTGGGTAATGTTAGGATATCCTTCACCAGCAGCATATTACTAAGCATATACAGTTGCGTCCAAATCTGTTTCTTTTGTCCCGGAGTATGCTTGCACCAAATTTGACTGAATCTGTTTTTTTTAATTAAATGATTATCCACCTTCGCATTCGTTTAACAGATGAATCGTATAGACTGAACCATGGTTAAATATTCAGTATAAGGATCGTTATAAATAGTGAAATAAGCACACACAAGGAATACAAGCTTACGTTAGTGGACACAAACAAAACCTATCACAGATGAATACTATTTTCCACTTTTTGTCGTTTACCTATTTTTTTTTTGTAATTTAGATATGAGAATATTGCAAATAAATATATTTAAGTACTATTTTTCGCATTTTCTAAATTTTCAATAGTGAAATTCCCAACGTCCTTTCAAAAACTATTGGAAACGAGATGCAAAGTCAAAGCGTGGTTTCGAATAGTTTTGAAATAACTCTGGGAGGTGTATGCTTAGATTCAAACCCTCGACCTCCCATTTACTTATCTATACGTACTAGCATCATTAAAATTAGTTAAACTGCTTATTTAATGAATGTTATATAATAATCGCTTAAATCCACTGGAGAGATCACCTTAGGGCCCCAGGTGCTCTTTCAAAACTTTACCGCACGATATAAATTCTAGAATAGGGTCTCGGATATTATCCTTGATCCACGATCAAAAGGTAACTTGAGATAACGGGGACATTCATTTACTACGCTTTAGGGCTGATAATCTCTTCGATGGCTGCTTTAGGTATAAAGTTTCAATATACAGTTAAATAGTCACTCAAGGTAAGTACAACCTGAAAACCAGCGCTGCTGTGGCTTCAAGCTGTTGCAGCATATGCTGAGGTTGTACTCGACATAACGTGCCAATAAGGTCGTATAAGTCAAGACGGCGCCACTGTCACTTATGTGATAGTTTATGGTAGCCCTTTGTTTTCCAAATATCAGTTGTTACGACTTTCTTGACGCGTTTTGCCTATCATTGTGCATACTTTTCTGGTAATTTTTGTACAGTGGCCAGCACATCAAGTTACTACAATCTGTCAAATTTCCTCAGTTGATATTGAACCAAACACTTTTGACATAAAAGTGAGGTTCGATTGAAGAAATTTGACAGATTGTAGTAACTTGATGTGCTGGCCACCGTACATCTTTCTTTTGTTTTATTTGTGGTCAATAAATGCTTCTTACTTACTTAAATATTCCTAAGCAGACGATCAAGTGGTTTAATGATGATAATACTTAATGAATTTAAATCGCCATCGACTGCCGTGGCGCAGTGGGTATTTTAAAGCGACGGCTGCGCTTGGTATCCCGAATTCGATCCCCGAGTTAGGCCAAAAATTTGCATTTGAGTACTTCTATTCACAAATTCTCAGTGTCAACCCGAAGTCTGGATGCCGGCGGTCTTGTACTCCCGTGCCTAGGAAAGCACTTTAAGCCGTTGATGAGCCGTGTCACACTAGTGTCCCGTTGAATTAAAAGAGTAATGGAACGGAGAGTGCACCTATGCTTGCGCACACACTTGAGCACTAATAATATATCCTGCATACGTGGCTCTTCGCTAAGGTTGACCGCCATAGCCGAATAGTTGGAGAATTTGTTACTTAAAATGGTAATCACCGCTTATAGACTATTTTATAAATTTATCTATGAGTTGAATGCAGAGTTTAAAATTGGAATGCAAATTCAAACCGTCAAACTATTATCTTCATCATTAAACTATTTGCATCTCACCAACCGGGACAAGTTACTAACATCCACAGATAATTCTAACGCTCCGCGATTACAGACGGGCAGAGACTGCAAGTTCAACGAGTAAGCCAAATCGTTTTCCGATTCCTCTATGGCGCACAATTATCTCACGTCGAGATAGCTGTACAAAAGCTTTGCTTACCCAAAGGTATTATGAAACGATATCTTCACCTAAGACCCTACGGCTACACGGGGATACCAAAACACTTTCTATTTGGAAAGCGAGATATTTCACTGTAACAAACAGCCTTCTAACTGTGCACTCAGAGACGTCAACTAACTTTGATGTTCATTATCTTAATAATGGATAGTCTTTTTACTTTTCTTATGTGATAGGTGGCAGACGAGTAGACGGATCACCTGATGGTAAGCGATTGGTCACTACCAAAAGCCAGAAGACCAATTGAAAGGCCGATGCTTCGATGGAAAGATTGCGTTAAGCGTGATATGCACGTTTTTGAAATCCCTTTGGCAGAGTGGGAAGAACTCGCTGCTGAACGTCTATCCTGAAGGAGAACTGCAGTGTCAGAGGGCATAGAAAAACAATATGATGAAGCTGGCTTAACCAACTTGCGGCTAAGCGTGCTAAGCGCCGTTCCTACAACCCCAACCACAGCTATTATACTATTTAACTAAAATTTATTTATTTAATTGCACATGTAACATTGTGGTCTTAAAACTAAATATTCTAATTAGTGCTGACTAGCAATATGTACATGACCCTGAAAGGGTATTGCAATAACTTAGAAACTATGGATGGCACTGTATTTATTTCTTAACTTAGTTTATCAGTCTCTAGCACAAAATGTATTATTGAAATTATAGAATTACGTTTTATAGATAAATTATAGCATGTAATGTATGCATCTATGTATTAAGTCATGTAACATAGTATGTATGTATGTGTACCTATTATTTACTTATTTTAATGCTTGGTATAGTTTGTGTTTAGTAATTCTGTCTTATTTTAAGGTTTTATCTTCCATAAACTCTTTCACTGTGTAATAACATTTGGTTACTATAAAATTGCGACCTTATGTGTGTGTGTGTGTGTGTGTGTGCGTGTGCGTGTGCTCGGTTCACCTGCTGCAAATGTGTACGAGTGGTTCATTCTCGCATAGGACATTACAGCCACGAGCGCTGCTGTAAAGTCACACCGCGTGATGCTGCTTAAAACATCTGTTGAAAATGTGAAGGCCTATGATGATGGTACTAACTACAAACAGTAGTTAGTGCAATTGTGAACTGTAAGTCGTAGATAGCTACTAACTCAAATTTATAGTTATTGCATATATGCACTTAACCATCGATATGGCAATCGACCATCTTGCTTGTTAATAAACAAGCTTACAATAGTAAAAACCATGTACTTGTATGTATATATTTTAGAGCCTAAGTGATAGAAGACCTAAATATTCACCGGGAGTACTTATAACAAAGTGCAACAGTTCAATGTTCATCCGGACAAAGGCTACATAAGAGGGAAAATATCACAGAAACTAATTCAGATGGAACAACCTACAACTATTCTTGCACACAATACATTTTTAATGCTTGAAATAAATAAAAATAATGAGTTATAAATAAAATGGTGAACTTTCTATTATAATATTTTCCTCTAAAGGTGTAAAAAGAAAAAATCTGCTCGTTTGTCTTCTTCAGCCATTATGTTTTTATTTTCGTAGAAAATTCTATTCTAGGTACGTGCTTATTAATTCCTTCATTTGACATGCTGCTATTGAGATAGGTATGTACATAAAATAAGCAATTCTTGATTTTGATAGAACTTTTATAGAAAAATGAAAAAAATTGTATGTAACTGAAATGATCTCGGGGTCTTAGCCTACGACGTTGAAGTTCGCCATTTTGTTCGGTACTATGCCAATTTCGACCAATCATGCACGTTTAGGAAGTGTTTTGTAACCAACCACTATACGTTGTCAAATTGATTGACCGTTAGTTAATTTATCAGCACGTTGCTGTGATGGTGCAGATTACGTGCGAGCTATATCCGATAATCCACTTAACGGGCTCTTAAATCAATTATATCGAACACTATTTGATTCTTAGAAGGGAGTACATGAATTGGTGCACATAATTGTTAATTTATTAAATTGATGTAACCGAGCATTTAAACTTTCTATCATATAGATAAGAGTATAGAGTTAGAAAAAATTTGTTGACCACAACACATTTACATATATACAAAAAGACAAAGAAAGAAAATATAGAAGTTGCAGCCTACAAGGTTCAGCCTCAGCATGCTGCAGCCGCCGCGAGCAGCTGCTGCAGCGCTGGTTTTCAGGTTGGTCTTTGGGTGACGCCTTAAAATAATATAGATTGTCTGCTACATGCACAAAACAACAGATTAAAAAAAAATATATGTAAAAAAATGTTACAAACATCCATACATCTATACAAACTTTCGCCTTTATAATAGTAGTAGGATTTCCAAGGTCAATTACTATCAATGGTAAAACTACCGACAGTTCGACAACACTCCTTATGGATTTAAAAAAAATAAGATGCTACTGCTTCATTTCGACATCGTCCCCGCGACAGTAGCTCTAGGCCCATCGAGATGGTTGGAAATTTCCCAACTCTGCGTTTCTCAAGGACCTTTTTGTGTCTCACAATTGATTCCGTTTATAAGGTTACTAGAACGATACATTTTGAAATGCCCTTTATCCTACTATTTGCTATCTACTGTGCAAACTTGATCAACTATTATATGTGAAATCGAACAGCTAACTGCGACACCTAACTAAGTTAAGTATTCAATCCACACAGAAACCGTTATTATTAAACTTTTTAAGCTAAATTAATTAAAACAAAAAGAAGACTAAATTAATTTCTTAACCATTTCATTTTTAAAGCGTTGCGTTTGCGTGTTCGAGCCATGTCAGATTGATATAAAATACATTTGAAAAAGTTTAGTCGTATTATATTTCACGATTTAAAACAGTTGACTGTAAATAAAATAGGTACAAAAGTGTTCGAATAGAACAGCAATATTTAAAGCACATACATTCCTTAACCCGAAACCACCCATGCAGCCATGACGGCACCTGTATCTAGTTATAAAAAAAAACGCTCGGACGAACTGTAAACGGTTTCATACGTAATTTGAATTCAAATTTCGTAACAACATTGGTTAAATTCATTTTAATTCGAGTTCGTTCGCGTATGCTCAGCTACGTACATTTGTTTCGTTCCTTTGACAAAAACTCGCCCGGCTGTACCAACTTTGTACAGAGGAAACGCAAAATTTGATAGCTTTGTAAGTGCTTACAATGAAATGCAGCGAACGGTAAAGAACCTTTGATAGTTTTTACCTTAGGTTTCTGTGCAGTTTTCTACTGGAACGCACCTGCGCATTCATTTTCTGCAATTTGATTACTACATTTGTTTGCTCTTTGTGTTGATTGTGTGGGGCTAACAATAAAAGTTTGCATCTCAAAAGGTGTATGATTTAGTTTTATGAGGTAATTATAAATTAAATTATTTCCTGCATTTTCAGGTACCTATACCAGTTTTGTTCCCAACTTCCATGATACAACATACTACTTATTTACTCCAATGGCTCAAAGACCCAAAATATATATTGGATTCTGATATAATACTCCTCCACTGGCCTAGATTCGATTCGCTGTTTCACGCTAGTCGTTAACTTGCAGCTCAGAAAAATCTGCCTGTATGACGTCATCAAACTTGTAGATTTTTCGAAATAGGTATATTAATTTCGAAAAATACTGAAAAGTTTTTTCCAAATGGGTTTTTCGTCCAAATTAAAATCGTCACTCCATCTGGCCCCTTAGGCGTGCTGCACTACGATTACCGAGACGTAGTCTCTACTTTCAGAACTTCTACTTCCCGGTTGTCGGTTCAGCAGCTGATATTGCCAACCAACAGCCCACTGACACGTTGTGCAAGTATGATACTCAAATATCTATTAATTTAGAACCAGTAATCAACAACAGTGACTAAATAGTAACCTTTGGCCTGTTTCGAAGTTGCCAATACACATTACCAAACACCAAACACTTCAACTAGATCATAATATTCCGTATCACTGGTTAATCAGCCCGTATGATCTGTGAAACCAAACGCACGACATGATAACATTTCCTCGTGAGATTTTCCGATAGAGCGTCGAGCGTGAGCATGGGTGTTGCAAGTCTTGGAGAAAGTAGAAGATAAACATCAAGACATCTTACACTATTTTAGTAGCAACAGTATTTGTTACCTCTTACTTTGATCGCTCCCTCATGACTGAGGATCGTGGTCATCATTGGATGTCGATGAGTCGCACCTCGCTTGTGTTATCTGCTTCCGCCGGTGCTATTAATGGCGTCTCTGACGATCGAGCAAAATTTCAGCTATTCATCATCTTTCTGATCATACGTGGCCGAAACAGGTCAATATGCGCTCCAGACAGATTACTGAGAGGCGGGTTTTTATACGAATGCGTGCCGTCATTCACTCACGGAGGTACACCGAAAGCGCTGCTTCACACTGGCTTTTCTGTGAGGTCGTAGTTTCGCTATAATTAACAAATACTGAATCGTGGAGTAAGTATAGTTCGGCAAAACGAGAGGATTAGACACAACAAGCTGAATGAGTCTACGAAGGTACATATGAAAATAATATTTATATATTAGTACTAGTGGCCCGCCCTCACTTCGTTTCGGGACAGTAGTTCCACTATCTACCTATAGATGGCGCTGGTCATTGATTGTATCGCGCTCGTGTTTCGTGTTTTCGGTTTACCTATAAGCCCTGGCGTGGAATGTGAGATTAACCTCTTTATACATAGTATAGAAGAAGAAGATAGAAGCTTTCTAGAACGTGTAAGATCTTAACTAAAGGGTAGGAGAAGATCATTTACACGTTTACTATAACAAAGCCCAAATTTTAACTACCGAACAGAAACTACCAACTAATTGTGAATCGATCATAACTAAATTTAAACCTTTGATTTTAACGTTCAAAATATACAGATAAGATATTATCTCTTCCGCGCTTTGTGAAGGTTTTAATGACACGAGTCTGTCATAATCATGATTAATGAACGCCTACCCATTATTTGGGTGTATTTGAGGAAATGATAGCCCCCTTGGGCTGTGACCTCATTCAATTAGATCACTCCCACACAAGCTTATATTACACGAGAAGTACGGGGTGTATCGGTAAACGGTTAGACCGTTTTGAATAATTTACTCTACTAGATATTTGGAATAACTTCAGTCTGAAAAAATGTACGGTCGTGGTCAAAAAGTGTTAACCACCTTAAGGATCATAATCGCACGTACACATGTTGGTAATAAGTTCTATATGTTTATTACTTAATATTGATCATAGATGTGGTGTCTTTTTTAATGATATGATAGCTGACAGCCAGCGCCCTCAGTCAGTGACAAATGTCATGTCATTTCAAATAAATTAGGTTTTTTTGGCTGCTTCTGTGTTGTATCCAAAGTTGTATCCTCTTTATGCGTCTTTTCTCTTATTTACTTTAAAAAGGTAATATGTAACTTGATATGGCATTTTTGACTTTGGTGCAAAAAGTGTGACAAAACTGGTAAACACTTTTTGACCGTGACCGTATATAATATTGACTTCGTAAACAAAACTAGCGGTGCCGTATGGTTGTTTTGTAAGATGTGACCGTAAATGAGCCGGTAGAGGTATAATTACTGCCGATTGAAATGTTAGCATAAAGACACCATATCCTAAAAGATCCCTATCGAATTTTTATTTTTAAATATTTTTTATTACATGAAACTTTTCGTTTTTCTAATTAAAAAAACAAGACTGTCAGTTTGATGTACAGATAGCCACACATCAGGTTACCACAACCTGTCAAATTTCCTCAATTGATATTCAACCTAATGTGTTTGATAGTAAGATGAGAGTCGATTGAAGAAATTTGACAGTTTTGTATACTTTGATGTGTGGCTGTACGTACATGTTTTTACGTAGTCCACTTCATAATAATTATCCATTTATATTTCATCCATCTTTACACTTATTTTTAAAACGGTAGAGACACCTTATAAAAAAGAGCTTGGTTAAAAATGGAATTGAATATCCTGTTATATCGCAAATTAAAAAGTTAATAATACACCTTCATGAATAAATTGTTGCCAGCTTTGTGTTTTATTTATATTTTTCGGTAAGCAATTGGCCGAAGGCTAGGGAAGAAAATTAGATTGCCGCCTCAACGTTTCTAGAAACTTAACTTATCTAAATCATAAATGTTCTTGGCCTTGTTATGATCTTGTGAATAATTATCCGCAAAAAAATCTTATAATTAAACAAAATATTATTTTCTATCAGACGTCTAGTCTTTACTCATAATACAGAGAAATATCTTAGTGTGGCAAACCGCTTTGACGTTTTGTTATTGTTCTGTCTCTTTATTATTGATTTTAAAATGGTACGTTTTTTTTTTTTTATGGGATAGGTAGCAGGCGAGCAGGCGGATCACCTGATGGTAAGCAATTTCCGCCGCCCATGGACACTTGCAACACCAGTGGAGTTAGAAGTGCGCTGCTAACCTTTTA
Source organism: Cnaphalocrocis medinalis (assembly GCA_014851415.1). NCBI lineage: Eukaryota > Metazoa > Arthropoda > Insecta > Lepidoptera > Crambidae > Cnaphalocrocis > Cnaphalocrocis medinalis. The sequence goes on along the minus strand of CM026278.1, from coordinate 1,289,810 downwards.
TCCCCTTCCCCCCCAAGTGGGCCTCCGGTACCCTCACTCACTCGGCGAAACACAGCACAGGCAGCACATATTTTTTATTTTCAAAAATCGGTTTGATTTGCTATTTTCTCCATCCTTCCCCTCGCTTCGCTTACACTTAGCTTAAAATATAATGATCAGTGCATCTTTTCTAGTGCGTTCTTTCTTTTTTATTGTTGTTGGGCTTTACCTGGTACCCTTTATTACAATGTATCATTATACACACATATTCATCCATCACCGCCTTATACCCTATCTCTATTGTCTTCTATGACAGGGTTTCATTTCACTTTCAAGATTTGTCAGGGTACGCCTAAAATTGTGGGCTAAAAGCCAAAACTTATACCTAAGGGACCAAAAACATTTTTAAATAATACTTATAAAGATAGATAAAACACGACATTATTTAAAAGCGCTTCCTCTCTCCTACCCCTACGTTAATAATATTGTTCAATACCTGTTTGGGCCTGTTCAAAACTCCTCATCCTTTTTAAATCGACCTAAGGAATGCGCCAAGATTCCAAATTTGAATTTGCGCGCCCCGCTGTGAAGCCTATAGTAAACTATGTTTTTTATCTGTGGTGTTTCTCTTGTTTTATGTGGGCAACCGCTGAAGCGTGTTTTGTGCGAAATTCCCAAAATATATATAAAATCGTTGTGTAACGTTGTGTCTAGACTGTTAAAGGTGCATGAAATACCTGGACTAAGTGTTGTGAACGTCAGACGGCGCCGTCAAGGAACTATTTTACACCTAAAACCTAAGTACATAAGTGCGCCGGCCGGCGTCTGTTCTTCTCAGGAGACGATCGTCTAACTACGTTACTCGCAGAATCCTGGTAAGTCGATTTGAATTAGAACAGGAACGAGAACTTGTCCGCATCTACGCCTCTTCCATTATATGGTAAACAGTCGTATTGCAAGTTGAAATACTATGTGTATAACCTAACTTCTATCACGCGTTTATTCCCCGCCAACCGGCCCATTTATTTGAAACCTCAAAACTCGTAGCGCTAACAATACCCTTTTTTAACATCTTTTGTACATTATGATTTGGCAATAAAAATATTGAGTATTGAGTATTAAACAAGCTAAAATTGTCGAGTAAATATTTATTCGATGGCATTATTTTTCGTCGTATTATTTTGAGAAATTTTGACTTTCTAAATTATGACACAAAAAATCAAGGTATCCATTTATCAGTGCATGCAATTGCCGTTCACATTGTAAATTTATCATACAAAAACGCTTCACAAAAAGTATAATTGTTCGCACTTTTTACAAATAGGTACTCATTAGTTACTTAAAATATCTGCGACGCATAATAATAGGTACTAATGCAATCCATTTCATTTCATATTTTTCCTGTCTGCAATGAATTATGATATACCTACTCAAAACTAATTAGGTAGTACATGTTACTTTGCAAACATAGTTATTAGGAACTAGAATTATATTACCGGTTTGGTATAATAATGGATACCACTACCAAACGTTCTGTTACTGCTTTGTTTCCGCAAACAATTCGTCATTCAACAACTTTTATGGGCGGGAGTGAGTAGTGTACTATAGCCATATTGTTGAAACTTGTTAAATAAATGTGCTTTGCGCACCGCACTAAAATTTTCATAGAGAAATAGAAAAAAAAATGTGCTTAGAACTAAAACCCATATTGTTTTTCATTCTTCTCCTACTTGATCTATATAACTACCGAAACTTGGTTGAAAAGAAATTTAGTAGGCAAGTGGTTTTTTAATAAATCATTAATTGTTCATTAGAATTTTCCTTCAATCTACTCCAATATGAAAATAAAATTTATTAGTTGCTGCTACGGAACGCTTTATGAGTGAGTCTAGTCGAGTTCAAAAATATGTATACACTTTAGGACCTTGTCACAATACATATTTATAAGAAATGGAAGTCGTTTTCTTATTGTATAATTATGTTACTGCGACAAGGTCCTAAAGTGTATACATATTTTTGAACTCGACCAACTAACAATTGGCCGATTTTGTTTTTGAATATTAACTGATTTAAATCTTCAAAAAATATATATATATTGCACATAACTGCCAAAAGGTATTTTTTACGAAATAGCTATATTATTTTCCCTCCCTGTTGACATTGGGCTACGAGTTGACAACCACCTCAACTCTACTAAGTTGAGAAGACAACAATGCTAACCCTTTTAGAGATGCTATACTACACTCCTAAGTATGTAATAGCTTATTGTACAATGTGTAGCTTATTGTAAAATACGAAACCTATAATCATAAATAAGCGCTTACAGGATATTCTCTGTCCCGTAATATTAGCCCATCAAATAATTTCATGCGCACTGACTAGCATTATATGGTCCGATGTGTTTTAATTGGGCACTGGTCTACAATCTATTTCATTCCGAAATGTAACAAATTGTTCACATGCGCGCTATTTGATTATTGCTAATTGTCGAGTTCTGGTATTCATTTGTTATAGTCAGTGAAAAAAGTGCTTTTTAAAAGGCACCGAGAGCGCTCAAAAAGAAAAAGAGTAAATCTGAAATACGTCTACAATACAATTTAATCAAAGTTTCTTAAACATAGGCTTACTAGAACTAGTAAATCAACTAGTTATTTTTTTGTTTATCTTATTTATTTACATATACGTACCTAATTACATGTATATTTACTTCAAAAAATTAATAGGCTTTATAATGTGAGAAGGCGAGAAAATAATTTATGACTTCACCATTAATGGAGCTCGAAAATTAGTCCTACACTTTGAACATCTCGAGCGATATTAATTTCATGGCGAAACTTTTCGTGCATTTGTGTGTTCGCAAACATAAGTCATGAGTGTTAGTTACGAATATGAGACACGGATGATAACCTGACAATTCAAGCTTAAAAGAGGCGTAGGTATTTATATGAAACTGAATGTAATTATAAGGTAAAGATTATATTTAATTGGCACGATTGAACATTTGGCAATGATGTTCATACGTCTTAGGACGTTTTCTCATAGGACTTTTGTGCTTGGTGCAACCAATTGAAGTGTGTTTTTTTTTATATTTACTCTGTTATCTCTAACACCGTATAGGGTGAACTTAAATATTTTTTACATCTTATACATATTTTGTCTCCTGAGTTGGAAGTATAAGAATATTTTGTGTCTAAATTTCGCTTTCCTGCACCTTCAGCTACACCACCTGTGCTATCAGTTACATAAATGTATCATATAAGTATCCTATGTACTTTTTTAATGTGATAAGTAGCAGACGAGCAGACGGATCACCTGATCGTAAGCGTTCGCTGACGCCCATAAACACCTGCAACACCAGTAGAGTCACAAGTGCGTTGCCAACCTTTAACCCTCTTTCCCCCCAGTTGGGCCTCCGGTATCCTCATCACTCGATGAAACACAGCGCAGGCACTTCTACTTATACATTCCCTACCTACAGACCTATATTAAAATACAATTTTAAGCGATTGAATTAAATCCTCCAAGCGGCTTAGAGCAACAGTTGGCTGCCGCTATTTTAAAGGCTCTATACTTTGGAAGTTCGCTCACGAATCCCCTGCATTCGTTGCGACACGCCGCATTGTCGTGCATCCCATTCTCCGAACGTGAAATAATTATTTTACAACTCATGCTCAACGTTGTTCATTGTAGACAAATCTATTTCGTGCGAGCAAAGGTTTAAAATTTTAGTACTAGGCTATTTATAAAGAGGTACATTGTAAAGACCACAGTCAGGCTTTTAAGTCATCCGGAAATGCGAAACATTAGTGCCATATAATCGACACTCAGCACTATCTATTGGAAATCAAAAATCAATATGCTACAAATTGACATTACTAAATAAATAATAAACTGAAAATAAAATCCTATTTTATCAACATACTCGTATATTAAGAATTGCAACGCCGCCATTTTAAAAGCATCTATATTTCGTATAACCGGGAGTAAACGCGACGAAATTTAATAAGTACATTCTAGCACTTACTGCTTGACGTTTCGACCGCGTTACAACAGCCGTGGTCACAAGCGAACTTTAGTCACGGTTATATGAAGTATTTGTATAAGGTAACGCAAAAGTTTAAAAACATATTATCATCTATATTTGTTGCGGGGATTCATTTTTCACTCGCATCTCGCATTTTTAATTTATGAGAGGAGGAAAATTATTAAATATTTTGTAAAATACCGTGCTTAGAGAAAAAAGAGAACATTTACTTACTTTGACGTCAAAGCCCTCCCTTCAGGCGCAGCAGTTAACCCTTATAATTACAAAGTATAGAAAACATTTGCGTTGTATGAGTCATTTAAATATTAAATAATTCCTAATATTTTCTTACTGAATCAAACCTAAAGTTTGAAGTCGTTTTTTGATATAATGGCCAAGTCGGTCTCACCATTGAACTTGACACTATACGTCGTAAGGACCAGATAGCAGAAACAATGAAAAATAAATTGCTTTATGACTTTCTAATGGTTAGGTGTCACTTTTTTGACGATAAACTAAACAAACAATAAGAATTTGAAAATTTTTAACTTAAATCCCATTTTGTTTATAAGTTTTTGATGTATTCACTTCAGTAAAATGATGAAAAAATATCTACGGTCAATAATCTATCCAGATATGACATTACCTATAGTCGGGCCGTTGAATCATGCCCGATTTGACAAATGTCAGACTGAAAGCACTAGTGAGGGAGAACGGTAAATTTTCCGGATCATATAAGTAACAGTTATTTCCACAAAGGGCAGTTTCCCATTCTCAAAAATTGTTTTTTTTTTTTGGGTTTGTTTGGGTTTGCACTTGACCTCATCTCACCTGATGAGAGTGACAGTAAGGTCTAAGATGTAGCGTGTTTTCCCAGAAGAAGATTATTGACTCTCGACTTAAAGACACCCAAATTGTAGCTCTCTGGGAATAGGTACAGAAGTCGGCAAGTTGTTCCATTCCTTAGCAGTTCGTATAAAGAAAGAAGAAGCGAAACGCGAAATTTATTTTCAATATAAAATATTAAAACCTTCAAGTGATAAATAACTAGTATTTAAAAAAAATACGCGATGAGTATTACCGGTTACGTCACTTTGAAAATGTGTCAAACGGCGTAATTTTGTAAACGCGTAATACTGAGTGGAAATTTTACGTTTTCTTTTTATTCTCAAATTATTTTAAGTAATAAAAGACAAATAATTAGATAATTAGGTGCCTTTAACATTATGCAATGAAGTTTTATATTTAAAAGTGGTTCTTTATGATTTGCGAAATGTGTTCCTCATAACAAGGATAAATGCAAAATAAAAAAAAGGTACATATTGTCAAATCGGGCATGATACAACGGCCCGACTATAAAATGTTTCATTTAATAATTACGTACCTATAGGTACAGATACAGAATCAACCGCAATACCTACTTACAGTTTACTCGCAATGTCCAAAAATTTACAAATGCGGAGATACTTTCTCGACTTGGTGCGTTCAAGAAACAAGCATTATTTTATTCATACCTTTTTTTTATCGAAATAGAACTTTTTAGTTCTGATTACACAATCACACAAGGAATCATAGATAGGTACTAGACCTCATCGTCACTACCCATCCCGTGCAATTATGATCAAGGGTTGGCCTATACATTTAAAAAGAAAAAGATCAAAGCTTTTGAACCCACTACACATAAGTTCTTTCAGCGACTGGTCCCAGGGAAAATTAAAATAATATGTAACCTTAGAATAATAAGTATGTAACTAATTCATTGCTCCAAAAAAGTATCCCAGCAATCACTTTTAAATAAATTGCTGAGATACAATTTGTAGTTAAATTTTATCTTATTTCCGTTCCCAAAACGAGGTAATGTATTTTGTACCCATTAGTTAGAACAAGTTTGTCGTATCTGAGTTGCGATAAAGCGTGGACGGTACCAAACTTGTAATGGGCCACTAGAAGGGTTAACACGAGTTATTTGGCCGTGTGAATTTGAAATAGGACTACATCAATGGATATGTAAGGGTTAAGATACAATCTCTGATATTGTACTCAACAAATTAGAAACGAGTTTAACTTGTAATTGCTAAAAGCAAATTTACGCACATTGTTTTATGAGACATTTTCGAATGGTCGAGAAATAAGATCCTATTTACTTGGCTGGCTTGTCCTTCCTTTTATCTAATTTAAAATTTCGTACGCAGGTTTTCTGGCAGTCAGTCTATTTTTACGAGTATAAACTGTAGGTACTTAAGGTGCTACACGAATAAAACTAGCGCCGCCCACCTATTTACACTGATTGTGGCGAAAATATGATATTTTTGAAGAAAACAAAACATTACAGACTTAGATCGAAGTAAATTGGATTTTTCAAGATGCAACACAATATTTCTAACACGCGACAAGTAACAATAAAGTTGATTATTGCTAAAAACGGCCACTTTTAGTTTTAGCCAGCGCTAGTTTCATTCGTATAGCCCCTTAAACATGCATCAAACACTCTCCTACAAAAATCTAAGGGGCCTAGTGCGAACTTCTCAAAGAAATCGTAGTGCATACATATCGTAATCAATATGTATGAAAAATGTAAGTATGTGAGGTACCACAAATCATGTTATACTTGAAAAAACATTACGAGGATAAAATTCGAACGTGAAGGCAACGAGTAAAGTACCAAACATAAAAACAGTTCCGTATGTCACTTTAAAAGGATAGTGCACTAAAACGCTTAAAATAAACCAATATTAATACTCGTATTATCGTCCCCATCTACCGATAATCATCAGTAGACGCAGTGGCGAAACGTAAAACGCTGACATATTGATTTTATCTTATTTGATTGAGTGTTTTTGTTCTAACTTAATTAGAACAAAGCTGTAATTAGTCGTTCATAAATTACTCAGGCGTATACTGTGACATTTTGTTTTTGTCATCGGTTCAGTAAAAAATAAACAGTGTCACTATTATGAATTATCACTTATATTATAATTCAATAAGTTTTTTTTCTTGAGAGGGTACTGTGGAGACTGTGGAGTGGGGATTAATAGCATTTTAATCTGTCCTACATATTTTTCCTTCAATATTTTATTATTTTAAAAGGTTATTTAATTTTCTTAAAACCTAATGCATAATGTTTTTTTTTTAATGAACATATTATTATTTTAAAATGAATATTTGATTTGTTTCTAAATACTTACTAGTGCTTCGTCCTCCTAGTTCAGTGGTCTCACGTTTTCCTATTCCACGACAACCGTGTACGTCTTTATCTTGTCGATGAATAATAATTCAAAACTAATCAGTTTACTTTTCAAAAATAGACGAATATCTCTTTCCAAAATACCGGTCATAGATCGCAGCCAGTACCGAAAGAGTTTACCATTGTTATAGTACCTAACTATCTGAGGTACCCACCGCCCATAGACACTTGCAACACCAGTAGAGTCACAAGTGCGCTGTTAAACTTCAACCCGCTCTCCCCCAATGGGCCTCCGGCACCCTCACTTATTCGACGAAGCACAGCGAGGGCGCTGCTCGCTAGTCTTCTGTCAGGTCGTAATATCACTCTGGTCAAGCCGGCCAATTCTTGCCGAAGTGTGGCTCAGTTCTCGCACAGTTCGTAAGTTAGTTGGTTCGTTGGTTTCTTATGCTTGATTAGTCTTTTAGCAGGACGACAACCCAAATCTGTGCCCATAACACAGAGCGTTCTTATTATTAACTTCAACAGTTTTTTAAATTTTCCGTGTGTAAAACAAAACTTCTGGCAACTTAATTTTATTTAAGTGACGTGAAACATAACTCGTTGTTTCTATAAATTATTAAAACGGGAATTAACGCGACGTTTATTTTTAAGTACATTGTATGTACTTACTGCTTGACGTTTCGGCTACGTTGCAGCAGCCGTGGTCACAAGCGAACTGGCGGTGCACGGCGTCGTCTGCTAGGGCCCGGCAACGAATCTTCGGACACCCTCACATTTTTTGATATTAAATCGCCACTAGTTGTACTGTCAGTGAAGCTACTCCGACACACTACACTAACCGTATCGGTGTTTGTTTGCGTTGCTAACGGCCTAGCACGGGGTTTGCACTTGTTAATCACTGGATTCCATGTAGATGATATTTTAAATCCGTCTTCCCGATTGAAAGTATTATACTTCTTAATTTCAATTGCTTCACGCACCATCCTGGTATGATAATGACGATCTGTGGAGAGGATTTTCGGGTCATGCAGTTCCATCCAGTGATTAACTCCCATTTCCAATAGATGTTCAGCTATGGCCGATTTGTTCGCCTGTCGATTTTTTATAGCTGCGATATGTTCCTTGACACGTTCTGCAATAGTCCGCTTCGTTTGTCCAATGTAAGAACTACCGCAACTACAATCGATTTTATAAACACCCGGAGTCTGAAACGGTATAACATCTTTTGGTGACCGCAGTTGTTTAGATATTTGACATAACGGAGTATATACAGTCTTAATGGAGAAATTCTTCAGTACTGTTCCAATTTTATCCGTTATGCCTTTAATATAGGGTAAAAATGCTGCCTGGCGGTTCACCTCTGGATGTCTTTCCTTCCTCTTTTGCCTTCTCAACAACTTCGGCATATTATATCCATTTCGTCGAAGTACCTCCTGAACATGCGCAAGCTCAGACTGGAGATGTTCAGGGTCGCAGAGGTTATGAGCTCTATTAGTTAACGATGATATAACTGCTTGCAAATGCCAAGGATGATGATGCGAGGAGGCGTGTAGGTATCGGTCCGTATGCGTGGGTTTCCGGTAAACAGAATGTGAAAGTGTACCGTCTTCTTTCACTCTAATCTGCACATCCAGGAATGCCAATGATCGGTCCCTTTCCATCTCGTAGGTAAACTTTATTTTCGGGTGGATCGAATTTAAGTGTACCATATATTGTTCGACTTCCTGCTGACCACCATTGATAATACAGAATACATCATCAACGTACCTCTTCCAGAGTTTTACAGTTTGAGGTCCAGTGGCTAGTGCTGTGTTTTCAAAATGCTCCATCCAGATATTTGCAATGACCGGTGCGAGTGGGCTACCCATTGCAACTCCATCGATCTGGAGGTAAAACTGTTCTCTGAATAAAAGGTAATTCCCGTCCAAGCAATTTTCAATCAGAACAATATACTCCTTCGGTAACTCCTCATCACAAAGTTTACCCTTGATCACTTCTAGGCAATCCTTCAACGGGACATTCGTAAAAAGCGACTCCACGTCGAAACTCACCAAGATGTCTCCAGGTTCCAACCGTATGCTCCTTACGATGTCCCTAAAATGGTAGGAATCCTTCACGAAAGACGGTGTTTTCCCAACCATGGTCTGCAACACTCCAGCAACATACTTTGCCAAGTCGTAAGTCGGCGAGTCAATTTGACTCACGATGGGCCGCAATGGTACGTTGTTTTTGTGTATTTTCGGCAGTCCATAAAGCTTGGGGGGTTTTACAGGCTTAGGCTTATATAAAAAGGTGTACTCGTCCTCCGTAAAGATGTCCCTGTGCTCGTAGACCAGAGATCGAATGCGCCGTGTAACCCTGGCTGTAGGGTTATAGGATACTGGCTTGTACACATTCGTATCCGACAACAGAACCCTAATTTTGGAGACATAATCTTCAGTACTTATCACTACAGTGGCGTTTCCCTTATCGGCCTTTAGCACTAATATCCTCTCATTGTTACGCAACTCCTTTAGTGCTAGACGCTCTTCTGCAGTAATTTACTTTTAGGTAGTTTAGAATTTCGCAAAATTACCGCCACATCCTGCCTGATTATATCTGCATCTGCCGGTGGGACTCTGTTTCGCATAATCACCTGTTCTAAACTACACATTATGTCTTCATGGGGAATTCGCTGGGGTGTCATAGCAAAATTCATCCCCTTAGCCAGTACACTTCTTGACGGCTCATCCAGTACTTCATTTGACAAGTTGATTACAGTGCGTTCCATATTTAATTCGGTTGAGTCTGTATTAATCGCATCACTAGTAGGTATCCGCGATTCCAGTCCACGACGTTGGCGAGAACACAAAATACCAAATTTGCGTTCATGGCGGGCATGACAGAACTCATACGTACGAGACGCCTGTAGATAGGTAACTCGATCACACTTATCAAAATCATCACTAGATAATACCGCACTGCATTCCCGATGTAACGTGTACAATTCACTCACTACACCACTTACTACACTGTGGCAATTACGTATCAACTGCTTTAGCAGACTAACACTCGCGTTATTTAAAATTCTCTTCGAATGCGCGATATCACTACGCGGTTTTATGCGAACACACGTAGGTATGATTGCACTGTCCCGACATTTCATTAAAAATATCAAGTTCGTTTCTAAACGCGCCCGTTTCTTTCGAAGGAATTCTAGGTGTTTAACTTTTGACACAATATCCGACCCGTAGCGGTTTGTTAAATAGTTTTTTAGATTTTCGCGTTGCATTATAACTATAAATTATTAAAACGGGAATTAACGCGACGTTTATTTTTAAGTACATTGTATGTACTTACTGCTTGACGTTTCGGCTACGTTGCAGCAGCCGTGGTCACAAGCGAACTGGCGGTGCACGGCGTCGTCTGCTAGGGCCCGGCAACGAATCTTCGGACACCCTCACATTTTTTGATATTAAATCGCCACTAGTTGTACTGTCAGTGAAGCTACTCCGACACACTACACTAACCGTATCGGTGTTTGTTTGCGTTGCTAACGGCCTAGCACGGGGTTTGCACTTGTTAATCACTGGACTCCATGTAGATGATATTTTAAATCCGTCTTCCCGATTGAAAGTATTATACTTCTTAATTTCAATTGCTTCACGCACCATCCTGGTATGATAATGACGATCTGTGGAGAGGATTTTCGGGTCATGCAGTTCCATCCAGTGATTAACTCCCATTTCCAATAGATGTTCAGCTATGGCCGATTTGTTCGCCTGTCGATTTTTTATAGCTGCGATATGTTCCTTGACACGTTCTGCAATAGTCCGCTTCGTTTGTCCAATGTAAGAACTACCGCAACTACAATCGATTTTATAAACACCCGGAGTCTGAAACGGTATAACATCTTTTGGTGACCGCAGTTGTTTAGATATTTGACATAACGGAGTATATACAGTCTTAATGGAGAAATTCTTCAGTACTGTTCCAATTTTATCCGTTATGCCTTTAATATAGGGTAAAAATGCTGCCTGGCGGTTCACCTCTGGATGTCTTTCCTTCCTCTTTTGCCTTCTCAACAACTTCGGCATATTATATCCATTTCGTCGAAGTACCTCCTGAACATGCGCAAGCTCAGACTGGAGATGTTCAGGGTCGCAGAGGTTATGAGCTCTATTAGTTAACGATGATATAACTGCTTGCAAATGCCGAGGATGATGATGCGAGGAGGCGTGTAGGTATCGGTCCGTATGCGTGGGTTTCCGGTAAACAGAATGTGAAAGTGTACCGTCTTCTTTCACTCTAATCTGCACATCCAGGAATGCCAATGATCGGTCCCTTTCCATCTCGTAGCGTTAACTAATAGATGAATCACTAGCGGCCGCCCGCGACTTCGTCCGCGTGGAAAAGTAACTTTTTACCCTCCTTTTAACCCCTTACAACCCCCTTAATATTATTATGTTGATAGCCTATAGCCTTCCTCGATAAATGGACTATCCAACAAAAAAAGAATTATTCAAATCGCACCAGTAGTTTCGGAGATTAGCGCGTTCAAACAAACAAACAAACAAACAAACAAACAAACAAACAAACAAACAAACAAACAAACAAACAAACTCTTCAGCTTTATTATATTAGTATAGATTATCAATGGTGGTCAGCAGGAAGTCGAACAATATATGGTACACTTAAATTCGATCCACCCGAAAATAAAGTTTACCTACGAGATGGAAAGGGACCGATCATTGGCATTCCTGGATGTGCAGATTAGAGTGAAAGAAGACGGTACACTTTCACATTCTGTTTACCGGAAACCCACGCATACGGACCGATACCTACACGCCTCCTCGCATCATCATCCTTGGCATTTGCAAGCAGTTATATCATCGTTAACTAATAGAGCTCATAACCTCTGCGACCCTGAACATCTCCAGTCTGAGCTTGCGCATGTTCAGGAGGTACTTCGACGAAATGGATATAATATGCCGAAGTTGTTGAGAAGGCAAAAGAGGAAGGAAAGACATCCAGAGGTGAACCGCCAGGCAGCATTTTTACCCTATATTAAAGGCATAACGGATGAAATTGGAACAGTACTGAAGAATTTCTCCATTAAGACTGTATATACTCCGTTATGTCAAATATCTAAACAACTGCGGTCACCAAAAGATGTTATACCGTTTCAGACTCCGGGTGTTTATAAAATCGATTGTAGTTGCGGTAGTTCTTACATTGGACAAACGAAGCGGACTATTGCAGAACGTGTCAAGGAACATATCGCAGCTATAAAAAATCGACAGGCGAACAAATCGGCCATAGCTGAACATCTATTGGAAATGGGAGTTAATCACTGGATGGAACTGCATGACCCGAAAATCCTCTCCACAGATCGTCATTATCATACCAGGATGGTGCGTGAAGCAATTGAAATTAAGAAGTATAATACTTTCAATCGGGAAGACGGATTTAAAATATCATCTACATGGAATCCAGTGATTAACAAGTGCAAACCCCGTGCTAGGCCGTTAGCAACGCAAACAAACACCGATACGGTTAGTGTAGTGTGTCGGAGTAGCTTCACTGACAGTACAACTAGTGGCGATTTAATATCAAAAAATGTGAGGGTGTCCGAAGATTCGTTGCCGGGCCCTAGCAGACGACGCCGTGCACCGCCAGTTCGCTTGTGACCACGGCTGCTGCAACGTAGCCGAAACGTCAAGCAGTAAGTACATACAATGTACTTAATAATAAACGTCGCGTTAATTCCCGTTTTAATAATTTATAGTTATAATGCAACTCGTTGTTTATTTGAAATGATAACTTTTTGAAAAAATAATAAGTAGAACTAAGTATCAATAGATGTGGGATGTTTTCCGATAAATAAAAATGTATAGGCATAAAAACTGATCAACAATCGAATGCTGTCATCAATTGAATCACTCGTTTCTATCACTCTCATTGTCAAAGAACATTGTTACCATATATAGCCCTTGCGATGGTAAGTCGGCATTGTCACCCGTCTCTGTAGGAGGCTTTGTGCGTCTGTCACTAGCGAATATCTAATCAAGCAGGAAACATCGAATTCATTGTGCTGAATAGGGGTCCCAAAAGTTGTAAAGCATCGATACTTTACTTAGTACCAAAAATATTGAAATAAAAGTATCGACCTGAAGGTATCTATTACGTTTATTTTAACTTAAATTTACTCAAAAATAATCCTATCCCCTAATCCCATCATACTTAATAGTGATAACTTGATTGTTATGATGGATGGATGATATTTTTTCATTTGCGGAGCTGATGTCGGCACTACGATGTTGACAGAATGTACGGCGGTCAGAGATGGAATCTATCTCCCTGCAGTGGGACAGGTTATAAGCTGATACTTTATTGTACATTATTTTTATATAATTATTTCTCAAATAGTTACGCTGTATAATCCCCGGAATCCGACATGAATGTAATTTCGAACACGCAGGATCATATATCTTGAGTCGTGAAAATATTTTTCTTAAGCTAATAATTTATTACAAACGAGAAAAATAAAAGTATCAACACTCTCAAACAGTATCAATAGCTCAAAATATTGGAACCAGAGTATCGTTTTCAAAAATACCTACTTGGTATCGAAACAAAATATCGACATTTGTTGCGTGTCCCTAGTACTGACAGCTCACTTACGCCACAATGGTTGACGACGCCTGAAGGCGCCGAACACGAATGTCGATTTCTTTTATTTGGGAAAGGATTTCCTAGTCATGACAACAGCTTAGTCTTCCTATGGATTTCAGTATGACTGATGGAGATTGCTTCAGTACTCGGAAATTTGTTCATGGCTTTTCATGTAGGTAGGTATGTTTTTTTTTATGTTATAGGTAGCAGACGAGCAGGCGGATCACCTGATGGTAAGCAATTGCTGCCGCTCATGGACACATGGGCTCATGGCAACACCAGTGGAGTTATAAATGCGCTGCCAACCTTTTATCCCCTTCCCCCTGGGTGGGCCTCCGGTACCCTCACTCACTCGGCGAAACACAGCACAGGGGCTGCTTCACGCCGGTTTTCTGTGAAGCAGTGGTATCACTCCGGTCGAGCCCGCCCATTCATGCCGAAGCGTGGCTCTTCCACATTCAATGTGTACATATATTATGTGTATGTACTTACTTCAATATTTTTTTTCATTTGTCGCAGACATTTGTATGGAATTCAATTGCAATTCCAAGAAGGTAGGTATGATAAACACCTTGTTGTTCAAGTTGTTTACGTAATCTTGGGTTCCCGGATTCGATACCTGGGTCGAGCAAAAATTGTTTTGAATTTTTTGAACATAACTAGGTTTTGTGATCAGCAATCTGCATTAGGCAAGCGTGGTGAGTTGCATCAAAGTTGCGATGACTTGATTTAAATATGAGAAGCCTTTGCGCTGCAGTGTGAGAGTGTAGGTATATTACTTTACTGTTGATACTTATTTACTTAGGTATATAATACTTATTGGTATTGCAGTTTGAGATTAAATTCTCCTATCAAATAGTAGTGACTCTACATTATAGCCACCGATTGATTGTAACTTAAGGTTACAAAAATAATTGACTTGAGTCTGGGTGTGCTGGGACGCCCCCGGCTATCTTCAACTAGCACTTATACCGAGTAACAGGAAATGTTTAGTTTGAAATTATTCAGTTTGAATTGTCTGGTATATTGAGCATACCTTCATTACCGAGCATTGCTCATTCAACAGTCGGAAGTACCTGATTATAAATAACTATGATAAAAAAAACTATTTTTAATAAAATATGACCTCATTTTGCAAACAACAGCCGCTAATTAGTATTTTATTATGGATGGACTGGTTGTAAATGCGACTTAGAATCATGCAATTAGTGCATACGGATTGATTTGGGTATGAAAATTAACCTAGATTAGTTTGTGAACTTGCCTTGGCTTAGTGTATCTTTATTTTATTAGAATTCTAAAGCAAACCCGTATTCCGATAACTTTGTTGGCGTGATCTTCATTTATTTTTTGAACGACAATAACTTTCAACACATTTTTATAAAATTAGCAAAAATTAGTACCTTACGGAAGGGATTAAAAGTAAAACAACGACTTAAGCTAAAAACGAACCAAAAATAAACAGAGTAGGCCCCTGTGGCAATGTCTTCAAAATACTAGCTTCCTTGTGGCATAGCGATGGCGATCGCTGGGCAAAGTAGCAGCCCCTATAAGGCTCCCGTGACTTCAACTAAGCGCTTAGCTAGGTATGTCCCGGAAGAAAAAAAAAAGAGCATCGGGACCCAACGGGCCCAGCGTTTTGACAGCTAAAGCTACAAAGTGGTAGGGACCTGATAGATTCTTTATTGTTTTTCTTTTAATTCTTCTTTAACCCAATGAATGCCTCTGTAAAAGCAATATCCATAGTCCTACAAACAACATGCCAGTTACGAAACGTAGTAAAATCGTTTTACAAACACGACCCATCCGAAAGAATTCTCGAGTACCATCCAGCCAGCTTAAACTTAATTAGAATCTCTAAGCACCCACTCCAATTAGCATTCTAGTTTCACGCTACAATGTTCAACTAATCCTTATTTGACTGGAAATGATGCAAAATAGTCCATCGCAATTCACCTAAATATCTGAGAGATTTTTTTAAGTGTTTGCATTTGCTATAGGGGCCTAAGGTTAAATAACTGGATGTTACTGAGATGCCTTAAGAGCAACCATCAGACCATGACTCAGTTGGCAAATCACAATATTGCCTTTTTTCTAGCTCAGTCTTAAAATGGCGATGTACCTAAGTATAAAGTTTTATTCTACATCTGTAATTAAAATGTTGGTTTGTAAATTCCTTGTAAATTGTTGAGAATCCAATAGATTAGCGGCAGTTGACACTCTTATTCGATTATAATAATGTCCATTTACGTCGTGATTGCTAAGTTTATGAGTCACTAGAATCTTAACTACCATCCTATTTTGCAAGGGCACATAAAGATGAAGTAAATTCAATAATCATGTTTCCACGAATAAAGGCTTTATTTGGGTAAGCAAGCACCTTTTTTGGCTTCATCTTCGCTAAAAATAGAATGAGATTGAGGTCACAATGTTTTTCCATAAAAAATATGATAGGATTGTTTTTAATTGATAGGTGGCAGATGAGCAGACCGATCACCTGATGGTAAGCGATTACCGCCGCCCATGGGTGTCCATGCAACACCAGAGGAGTCATAAGGGCGTTGCGGATCTTTTAAAAAGGAATACGCTCGTTTTTGAAGGTTTGCAGGTTTTATTTTTATGTGATAGGTGGCAGACGAGCCGACAAATCACCTGATGGTAAGCATTGCCGCTGCCCCATAGGCATCTGAAACCTGCAACACCAGTAGAGTCACAATGCGTTGCCAACCTTTTACCCATTTCCCCCCCAATTATGTCTCCGGTACCCTCACCCACTCGACGAAGCACAGCGCAGACGCTGCTTCACGCCGGTCTTTTGTGAGATCTTGGGTAAGAATGGTTAGTTATAAATGTAAACTAAAAATCAAGAAGTTTGTGTGATCTGCCTGAATCACTAATTATTTAATCGTATTGATGTAACTAAATCAATTAATTTAACAATTTCTGAACTTAATATCATAATCGCAGTCTTAACCTTAACTGTCAAACAAAAAAGATTTAAGATCTTGTGCCAAAGGCAGGAAATCTATTCTTTAATGACCACACTTGAATCTAAAACCAATACAAATTACTTTGAACTCATTCATCAAATGCACTGAAATATTTGTTCCGACCATTTTAGTTAATTATAGTGTGTGTGAATTTAATGAACTTTTTGTGGTACATTTCGTCATGTGGACACGATTTGAATAGGCATCAATCACACGATTGTAATGTACGACTTGATTTTGTTTTGTTTATTGACAAATCAAACAAGTATTTCATTAAGATTATTTATCAGATTGGAAGCTTATTTTGAATTATTGTTCCAATGTAACCTTGAAATTTGAACAGGTTAAATATTTTGCAGTGCGCTTTTTTTTCCTAAGTACTAGTATTATAGGCTCGTAAACGCGAAAGTTTATAAGGATGTCTGTAGCTATTTCATGCAAAAACTTTGGACAAAAATAATGGGTTTTGATAAAACTTTACAGTAAAATATATGAAGAACACATTCTACAAATGGGATAATATTGTATGTACTTATATCCTAATCCAAACTACAATAATACGAGTACTTCTATTACCTACCTCATGGGTGAAACCTGGGCAGAGCTAGTCGAATTTTCAAATCTAAACGGAGATGCGTTTTCCGAAGGTCTAAGGTTTAAAGGCATTCATAAATGTTCTATAAGGACTTAAATTGAATAAATACTTAAATATGTACTTATGTACTAGTGTACTAATATTATAAATGCGAAAGTAACTCTGTCTGTCTGTCTGTCTGTCTGCTACTCTTTCACGCCAAAACTACTTAACGGATTTAAATGAAATTTGGTATACATATAATCTAGACCCTGAGAAAGGATATAGGCTACTTTTTATTGCGAAAAGGGGGTTGTAAGGGGTTGAAAGGGGGGTAAAAAGTTACTTTTCCACGCGGACGGAATCGCGGGAGACCGCTTCTAAAGCATATTTCTATTTCTAAAAATCCAAAAATATCTGCAATTTTTAAATCGGTCGGTTCAACCGAGGTGATCATGGCCGTGACGTGGCCACGGCCTCTCACCAGCGTGAAGCAGCGGCTGTGCTGTGTTTCGTCTAGTGAGTGAGGGTACACTAATGACTCTACTGGTGTTGCAGGTATCCATGGCATGGCGCGGCAATCGTTTACCATCTGGTCTGCTCGTCAGGCACCTGTCACATAAAACAAAAGTGTATGTATGTATGTAGCCAATTTTGCTTAACATTAATTACATCAATGTTTTTTTCGATACGAGAAAGTATTTTTTTGCAATAAATACCTAACAATAAAAATTTCCCATAACTTTGGTAGTGAAATAATTAATTATTTTGAGGGCGGTAATTATTTTGAGTGCATAAAATACCTATGAAACGGTAATAAAAGTTGAACGATGCGCATCGTTTCCAAACTATGAACTATTCCAACTCTAGTTTGGTCTATATGAATATTTAGAAGTTTTTAGCAAACAATGTAGTAACCGATGCATTGTTATATCGTTTGGCTAGAAAATATTTTATTAATAGGTATTAATAACTATTTTTTTTTATTTATTGTGTTACCAAGCAAATCTTTTACAAAAATGTGTTTCTGCCAAACTGTGCAACAGTTTGTCGGCAGAGCTCTCGTGGACATTTCTTTTATCCAATACTTACTTTATCTTAATTTTAACTTAAAAAGAAAAACAATAACAATAAAGAATAACACAATCTTAATCTTAATCATAGAAAACCGGTTTAATATTTGATCGGGCGGTGCATAGTCTTTCTATAGTGCCAGTTAACTGGTTAACTCCACTCCACTAGCATCCCAACCCAACCCAATAACTCAGTTTATTTTGTCAATTTCAAACTAATCCTAGTCCAACCGGGGACTGTCCCTGGCTACTCCTCTATTCTATCTTTTATACTATTTATAAAGAAGTTAATCTAACAGTCAACGTCAAGTCTTGTACGTAAACCGAAAAGGTGATACACATGCGTGATGTATGATGTCGACTCGCAGCATCATCTATTGGTGTAGGTTAAAACGAAGTAGGTGGGCCACTATTTTAAAACGTTTTTTTCACTAGATACAGTTTGGAATTGTGTATCTAGAATTCTAGAGATTATGTTGAAGTTTCGACAGTACAAGGTGCGATGTAATATTAACCATAATTAAAACGTTAACCGATAGCTCCTCATAATTATACGGTTCCTATAAACGTGCATTAGTTGAGATAATGATCTCGCGTCTCAAATTCGTCTACACGACATTCCTTGCGAGTCGTGATCGGTAAGTACCCACCGGCAATTTAGTGTGCTAATTATTGACAGATATCGGTTACTTAATACTTCGCCGGATTTCCTCATTTTCGACCAGTGGCAAGCAAAAGCCATATAACTTTTTTATTTCTTAACGTCGTAAGGACCAGACAGCAGACACTATAGAAAATCAATTGTTTTATTCCTTTTAAAAGTGCTTTTGAGTCTTAGGAATACAAAACACATAAGCAGTAGGCATGAAAAACAAGAGGGGAGTTAATTCTTTGTAATTTGAGTTATTTTCTTATACCTACTTTGGGCTTATCTTTTCGTATATTTCCAATTTATATCGCAAGCGTTTGATTAAACAAATCGTATAAAATTAGACGAGCTATTTTAACCCAGCCTCAAATATCCCGCTAATAAACCGGTTTAAACAGACACTATTTCAGATAAACCTCAATATTAGCTAGGTAGCTAGGTGTAAGTGAACTGCTACATGTTGAAACCAAGTAATTTGTTAGTGCAGTCGAATAGTTAACGGAACTAGTTAATGCATTCATTGTCGAATTTATAACAAAACAGTTATGCAGCCGTAAATACAGACGACAACATTACGGCATAACTCAGGGTCTCAACGTCTGCCGCACGGTACTCCATATATCTGTATGGGAATTCATGGGAGCCTGAGAATAGCCATTCTCAGCTGAGGAGTAGCTGTGCTGCAAGTTACGACGATATTGTACAGAATAACGCTCCTATTAATAAAGCATCAATATAAGTACCAAGTATTCCAGTATTTATTTGCAAAATAAGTGTACAAATTTACAAAATATAATTTTGTCACAAGTAAGCACCATTCGTTAAAGAGCGCTATTTGGCATATTACCTGGAGTTTAGAACCAATTACTATAAATTAGGGTCAAAAATAAAATATTGTGATGGTATTTTAAAATTTCAACTATCTATAGCTGTAGGTAACTACTAGTTATAGTGCTGTTTGCATCACTTTTTCAAACGCAATGTATATTCTGATTTTTAATCATGTGGAGTGCAAACAGATGCAAATGTCAAGTTTCTATACATTTTGACATTTTGCATCTGTCAAATTGAGTGATAATGTATGAGGATGACACATGATTCTGTGGGTAACTGTGAAACAAGCCGCATCGGCTGATGCAATCCAAGGATTTTTAATTAGTATCTAGTGGTTTTTTGTGTACAAATTTGGTGTTACTTTGTGCAGTGAAGTGCCGCAGGGTGATATTAATATAAGAATCATTGAATTGTGTCGTTTTTAATACTGCTATTGTGTGTCGAGTGAGTTGTCACGTGAACAATCTGCTTTGACCTAATAGAGTCTTTAAACCTACGGCTTTGTTAAAAATAGTCTCCACAGAATCCTTAGGACATTAAAACGCTAAACACCGGCGTTTTATTGAGTGACTGTGACTTCGACTGACTTCGACTGTTGACTATACTTTATCAAACTACACTTGACATTGGCAAAATTAAATGTGTCATGAACACAATACAGGCCATATATAAAAAAAAAGAGGATGACACATTGACATCTGTCAGTTTACTTCACACGATTAATCAGAGTTTAAGTACTTGAGTTTCGCTCCTTAAAGTGACGGCTGCGCTTGAGGTCGTCATCGGGTGCCACCCTCAACTGTGGGAGGCCACGCTTCGGCATGAATGGGCCGGCTCGACCGGAGTGATACCACTGCCTCACAGAAAACCGGCGTGAAGCAGCCCCTGTGCTGTGTTTCGCCGAGTGAGTGAGGGTACCGGAGGCCCACCTGGGCGGAAGAGGATAAAAGGTGGCAGCGCACTTGTAACTCCACTGGTGTTGCAAGTGTCCATGAGCGGCGGCAATTGCTTACCATCAGGTGATCCGCCTGCTCGTCTGCTACCTATACCATAAAAAAAATACAAAATTTAGACCCAGCCCGTGCCAAAAGAAAGACCTGAGTTTCTATGCTAAAAAATTGTCAGCATCAGGATTTTAACGGTAGTACCCCCGTACCTCGGAAAGCATATTAAGCTATTGGGTCAGTGCCTTATCTTCAGAAGAAGAAGAAGTGACACCACTTGGGGTGACTCATCAAAATATCAGGATATCTTAGTAATCAATCCGCCGATTTTCGTCCACTGATGTCGTATTCCCGACTCCATTACACCAAACAACCTGACTTTGATCTGTCTGCAGATATAAAACAAAGTTATATTAGTAACACCACTTAAAAAAATTCAAAAATGTACCTACCCTACTCTTTTCCTGATCTTCGATTGATTTGTAAGATTTTTATTTCTTTCATAATCAAAGCGAATTAAAAAAGGCAAAGCAATCAGCAGGAGATTAATAGCACTTTTTGGACACTTGCGATACAAAATATTATGAAATAAACGCACTCTAATCACACTGTCTTAAACTCTTACATTTTTTTATGTGATAGGTAGCAGACGATCAGGCGGATCACCTGATGGTAGGTAAGCAATTGCCGCCGCTCATGGACACTTGCAACACCAGTGGAGTTACAAGTGCGCTGCCAACCTTTTATCCCCTTCCTCCCCGCGTGGGCCTCCGGTACCCTCACTCACTCAGCGAAACACAGCACAGGGGCTGCTTCACGCCGATTTTCTGTGAGGCAGTGGTATCACTCCGGTCGAGCCGGCCCATTCATGCCGAAGCGTGGCTCTCCCACAGTTATGAACGCACCTTTAGTTTCCTTTGTATGAGTGAAAAAGCCATCCAACCAAGCGTTGCTCTCTCACCGTTAAATAATTTAACAAATTAGTGAAACTATGATTCTTGACACCTCTGTTAGCTATAAATAAAACAATTACCTACTACAAATAGTAGACGGTACCTTTTTCTTAACCTAGTGAAGCTTGGACTCTCAGTATTTTTTCTAGTCCTCGGTAATTGCATTACTAGGGGATTACGTAGTAGAGCTGTAACATACTCTGTGTATTCGGAACTAAGTGACGGATTTGCCATCGAGTACTTAGTAACATAATGGAGTTTATAACGTTTCTTGCATAAGTCGACCGGAGTGATACCACGGCCTCACAGAAGACCGGCTTGAAGCAGCGCGTAGAGCCCGCACTGTGTTTCGTCGAATGGTTAATATATAATAATAACAATAAATTGAGACAACATCACATACATTGTCCTGGGCCCAAACTAAGGTTTTCCCTTATGCTATGGAAACCAGAAACAACGAAGGAACCACAAACAACCAGACCCAACACAAAATATCTGTTTCATCAACAAACATTTGTGTCGGTGCGGGAATCGAACCCGCGACCCTTACGTCTCAACCGGCGCTCAAACCATTGCGCTAAACGATAATAATAAAGGTTGGCAGCGCATTTGTGACTCTACTGGTGTTGCAGGTGTCTATATGTGATAGCAATTGCTTACTATCAAATGATCCGTTAGTTTGTCTGCTACCTACCTACCTATCATATAAAAAAGTCGCTTATTAGAAAGAAATGATATGACTGTTAACAATACACTGTAGCGATACGCAATATGGTGCACCTCAATTAATTAATCAAATGGAAGCTACAAGTACATACGAAGTAGCAAAATTAAAGTTACGATTCGAAACTAACGTAACGATTCGAAACCAAAGTGACGATACAGAAGTAACGTAATGAAAAAGATTCGAAACTAACGTATCAAGTAAGTAGGTACCTATTAATTGTTACACTAATTCATACGAATATTTTTTCGTTACTTTTTACACCTCTATTACGTAGTGTGTGAAAAGTTTTCTTGTTTCGCGCCTAAGCCTGGACTTAACATGCTCGGCTAGTTGAAGTTGCTGAGGTACAGTTTAGCGATCTGTAATCTGTGCTGACTTAAGCCAGATTGAGTAGGTAACACGTTCACACACATAAGTTCCTGATAGACTTTTTAACCTTATTACAGTAAATAAAGTTAAGTGGTCTAACTATGAATTATTAAAACGGGAATTAACGCGACGTTTATTTTTAAGTACATTGTATGTACTTACTGCTTGACGTTTCGGCTACGTTGCAGCAGCCGTGGTCACAAGCGAACTGAACGAACGTTTTAATAATTCATAGTTATAATGCAACGCGAAAATCTAAAAAACTATTTAAGTGGTCTATAAGGAATTTACCTAGGTGATTTTAATATTTGTCTTTTTATTTACTTGCCCACATGGTTTTCAAATGAATGAATATACATTTTTATAACATACTAGTGGCCCGCCCTCACTTCGCTTCGGGAACGTAGTTCAGAAATGAACCAATAGATGGCGCTATCTCCAAATACATGGCGCAAGCGTTTCGTGTTTTCGGTTTACCTATAAGCCTTGTCGTTGTCTATAGAAGTTATCTCTTTATACATAGTATAGATAGAAGACAAATTAAGAAACTCGCAGAAGACCGGCGTGAAGCAATGCCTGCGTCTTTCGTCGAGTGAGTGAGGGTACCGGAGGCCCAACTGGGGGGAAAGGGGGTTAAAGGTTAGCAGCGCACTTGAGACTCTACTGGTGTTGCAGGTGTTGATGGGCGACGGCAATCGCTTACCATCAGGTGATCCGTCTGCTCGTCTGATACCTATCACATAAAAATGTAGATACAGGTACTGAATGTCAACAGGTACTGAAAACAGTATTAGGTATTGCGCCTGTAGTAGCCTGTATTGAAAAAAATGCTTCAGTAATAAAGCTTGTCTAACGCGCCAATGCATTAATTGGTTTACAATTTGAAATGTTTCGCCTAAGTCTAATTAAAATTACACTATTAATGTAATTTTCAATCAACAATAATAACTCCCTATTAACTTTAATAGAATACTTTATTTCTATAGTAGCCAGTTGCACACTCCAGAAATTAGGAAGCCCATAGATTAAGGAAGCATATTCTGTAGGAAATGAACAAACATGCGCGGGTCTAATTATTCTATTGTTCTATTGTCTCCAGTACCAGTCCTCTTGTAAGCCCGTGCATTACCAGTAATGCCTTTGTAACAAGCGACCTTTATGAATTGTCAATCAAAGTTTTTGCGACCATCAAATAACAAATGCTTTTTGTAGAAGCCTAATGTACTCACCTGTGATGTGATATAAATATTTGATTTGCCGTCAGTAGTGAAAACATTATTCATTATTTCTTCCTCCATTCCAAGTTTTACTGAGGGAGAGCCACGCTTCAGCATGAATGGGCCTACTCGATCAGATTGCTACTACGGCCTGCGCTTTGTTTTGTTGAGTGTGTGAGCGTACCGGAGGCCCAATCGTGGGGAAAGGGGTTAAAGCTTGGCTGCGCCTTGTCTTGGACTCTACTGGAGTTGCAGGTGCCTATGGTAGGTGACAATATGCTAACAGCAGGTGATCCGTCTGCTCGTCGGTCACCTATCTCATAAATAAATTATAATGCCCATGCCAAAAAAAATCTGTCGTTTTTATGTTAAAAAACTATGTATGACAAATCAAACTGGAATGTAGAGGTATAGTCAGAGGCAAGAAAGTGTAGTTATGACCTTGAGTGCGCAGAAACCAATTTTGATAGAAAGTCTTCTTTTTTACAAGTGCGCAAAATAACGGTCATCACCATACTTTCGTGCCGCCAGCTATATGCACCTGATACAGATTTTAATAATTATTTTTATGTGATAAGCGTTAATGTAAAGTAGACTGTGAGAGAAATATTATTTTCCCCCGCTTTTGAAAAAAGTCCAGGTTTCGGAAAGTCTTGCAATTATAATAAAACTAAAGCCGTCTGCTCAAATCTGCAAGCGCCTTATGAATAGATCCTTGATAAGACCTAATGTCTCTATTTAAACAGTCGTGACTTAAAGAGTTTAACTCCCGCTTAAGTTAAGTTAATTAAAACCAAGTTCCGTCTAATTAGCCTTGATGGATTGTCTTAGGATCGAGTGAATTACTTGGAGTAAAGCATCGACTAATCTTTGTTCACCTTTAACCGTATTACCGGATTAGAAAGGTCTGATGAACCAAACCTGCTTGATTTTTGCTGTTAACTTTGAAAATACATCACCAACCCATATTTAGTACTGTTTACTGCTGTTGTTTCTGTGCAGTAAATAATATCTATCTATTTAGTGAAAGTATGATTATAAATGAATCATTAATTCATTGAGACATCATAACATGCAACCTCGTACTATGGAAACCAGAAAATGGTGGTACTACAAACACCACAATCTAACACAAACATCTGTTTCAATAACAAACATTTGTGTTGGTGGCGAGTTTGACGCGATCCTTGAGTCTCAACGGACGCGACGATAAACCACTACGTTAATCAGATCGTCATACTGTACATAGGTTAGTACCTCGTAATAACAATTTTATAAGATAGTACATAGAGACGCCGCAGTAAGTTGTTGCCGGCCGGCAACAACTTACTCGCCCTCTCCCCCCGCCGCTGTCCGCCACCGTTTTCTTCGCGACACTTTTTTTGTTTGGCTTAGCTTCTCTATACGTAGTAGTTACAACTCACTGGTTAGTACATGACTAAGTAGATAAATAAACGTCTAAGAATCATCTGAGTTACTATCGCTCAGTGGACAAAAGACAGTTTTGGACTTTAACAAAATCTGGTCGTTACTTGTCCAATATAATTTATCTTGAACTCAAATTTCCGCTTACCTGTTTCTTCAATTCCATTTTAATCTTGGGATTGTTAGACCCTGTCTAATCAAAAGCAAACATTATCACCAAACCCATTTAGTGTTAGCTACAAAATGTGAGAAAGGGTGCAGACTAAAATGTCATCAGAGATAAAATACTTCACAAGTTACGATATTAAAGCTGATAAGACAACCAGCTTCATGAAATCACCTTTACCACAGAATCACGTAAGATAAGACATCTTGCTATTTGTTATAACGCGCTATGTAAACACAAAGACTCGTGACAGGCGGTGACATAATTCTTTCATTAGGATTTTTTTTATTTGATAGGTGGTAGACGAACAGACGGGTCTCCATGGTTAGTGATTGCCGCCACCTATAGATATCTACAACATCAGTGAAGTCAGAAGTGTGATTCCAACCTTTAACCCCCGCTCCAATTGGGGGCAAACATAACGCAGGCGCTGCTTCACGCCGGTAACGATTCATTTATTTATTATACATAGGTAGTGAAGATCATTAAGATAATTTAATGTTTTATATCCATACACGCACAGATCAAAGAAATAGGAAGACATGCCAATACGGCTAAGTTCAAGATAATGCAATTGGCCCTGTTTAGTGATTGTTTGCAAAAGTTCATATTCTCCTACTTCTAGCACAACGCCGTAAGGTATCTTATATTACAAGTTTCTAGTAATATTACAAGACTAATATTTAGTATAGCGTAAATTATGTTTTGCCAAATAAATTTTTATTAACGATGCATTTGTAATCAGGCGTTACCTTCAAAGCTGTTAGTTACGACTAGACGCAACCTGCATATGAATCAAGACCTAATAAAGCAGGTTTATTGCAATAGATATTTAACTGGTAATGTGAACATTTGTTTATTTACAATTTACTTAATAATAATAAATAGAAAATTCAGACAAACTCTCATAGATTGAGCTGATTCCGAACTCGTATTACATAAGTGGCTAACTTAATAAGCACTTATGTTACAGATGTCAGGAAACAGAGCATTTACTAATTATAATACTTGAATACATTAATATAACATCAGTACTCGGAGCATATACAAGTTTTCATCACACGAATGTTTATCCAGATTGGGTATCGAACCCACGGCATTTAGCGTATGAGGCAGGGTCACTACCAAATGCGCCTTCGAGCCACAACTTAGTTCAAGTCCATGTCATCTTCACTAATAATAACTCAGTAATGTAATTTAAAATTGATGTTCATAGTTACGGAAAGATAGAAAATTAAATTGACAATATAACATTTTATATTATTTTATTTTTAATGCTGAGTTGTACTCAAACAACAGAGTTTTATATCTTTTTGAAAATAATAAAAACAAAGAAAAGATGAAAATTACTGGCTGTTTGTCCTAAAAAAAGTGCAGCCGATTGAATTCTTGACCATTTACTCTCTTTTTACGTCAAAAATCACAAACTGTTTCAATCAACTGTAAATATGACTAGAAATGTTACTTGCTTCTACGGAACACTTCATGGGCGAGTCCAACATGCACATAGGTAGCTTGTTTTTAAAGTACTGAACTGGAAAAGTCAACAGCCTTTCGGATTCATGTGCGAGTACACTGTTTTTCCGATCTTTTCCTATACACTGCCATGCACTAAAAAAATATTATTTAAAATTATTATTATGCATTTGATGACATCAATTACGTTGGTATTAGATAATAAAGATATTATGCATGAGGTACATCATAATATAGTATGCAAATGAGATGTAATTACGGTCATATTAAGATAGATGAAAAAGATCGTTTGAGTTGACCACCAACACGTTTTTAGAGCTAGTTCATCGATAGTAGGTTACTTACCTCATAACTTATAACACGAGTAAGAGAATTGCATTAGTTATCGTTAAGAAAAAAGTGTCAGACTATACACAGTAAAATTTTAGTTAATTTATCTCGAATTCTTCAACATAAGTTGCACGAAGTTAATAAACCCCTGGAAAATAAGAAAAATAACCAACCAGTTTGTTTAAATATTTTACCACAATTAACTGAGAGTATGATTAAAAAAACTGAACACATTATTTAATGCACGTTGTGTTAAATATGCTTAGTTTACTTTCATATTATTGATCATTGAGTGTCTGTCTTTGTACGCGATTGCAAAGACACCTACAACACCAGAGGAGTCCTAAGTGCGCTGCCTTTAACCACCTTTCCCCCCAATTGGGCCTTTTCGGTGCCCTGACACACATTATAGAAACATGGCGCTACTTTACGCCGGCCTTAAGTCGCTATCTATCAACTTTCATTATGACTATAGAAATTTCCTTAATAAAAAGTCATACTGTGTACATATACCTACTCATATAACAAAAGCTTATTAAAGACCTATTCAGGGCAATACCTTATTTTTAAGTAATCTTTTATGAGCCAATAACGCTTCGCAATTTAATTATGTTTCGTTTAACGTCTTTTTGGCGAGATTATACAGCGTGCTCAATTTTAATTAATTCCACACCGCAGGCTTATGTCGAGGATGGGATGTTCTGGTAAGTTTAATAGGGCCCGTGTACAATGCCTTATTGATAGGAAATTACGGTAAGTAACAAAACAGCAGTTTTTTTTCCTGTCTTTCTGAGAAGCGATTTAAAAGACACTTAGTTGTTATCATACTTATTTAGAATAGATAGAATGACAATGTTAACATTGAAACACAAATTTTACGGCAGACGCGTAGACGCTATGAAAATACAATCAATGGTAAATTAAAAAGAAATAAGAGCTATTCTCTCTGAATACACGTACAGTCAACTCCAAAAATATGTATGCACTTTAGGACCTTGTCACAATGCATAATGTATAAGAAAGTAGAAGTCGTTCTTATACATATTGTATTGTGACAAGGTCCTAAAGTGTATACATATTTTTGGAGTTGACTGTACTATGTATGTGGGTAGTTTTTGCAAAATAACAACGTTTTCTATTCAATTAAATTTAGGTGGGCTGGTCTTCTTTTCGCCTTATATAAGTTTTTTTTTTTTATGTGATAGGTAGCAGACGAGCACACGGATCACCTGATGAAGTACGAATTTCTTATAGTATTCCAAATTACATTTTATTACATTTACTAGAAATTTAAAACATTTATTTATGACGCCCCAATGGTTTAGTAGTTTAATGTTTTACCATAGAACGTAAAATCTTACTTATAAGGAAAACTTTTTTGTCAATAAGTAGATACAGCATACACCTTCGTCACATTATGTTTGTTTAAAGTTAGTATAAAATTTTAATAACCTTGTAGCAAAAGACGAAACAGTTATTTATCACGTACTCACACAAAACTGATGTGTAAGTTTAAGAAGTAGCTGTGTAAGTTTAGTACTTATCATCTTGAAAATTAATTAGTGGTGTGGTTTTCCACACTTCCAATGTGTTCAAGTATTTAGAGAACTTATATATCAATCAAAACTATAAATTAATGTGAAATGGGATCCACGTTCAATTCTTTAATAAGTTTTGTTCGTTGAGTGCATCGTCAAAAGAAGACGTGTTACCTAAATGGACGCCAAGTTGCTTATAAAATTGGTATATTAACTTTTAAAAAGTTGAAAATACTTTTCTAATGTGATAGGTGGCAGACGAAGACTAACTGATATCATCAGACGTAACACCACAACCGCCAACCTTTTTCCCTATCCTCCGATTTGACCCACTATTGACTCACTGAATCTGTCCCTAAAATTGTATATTTTATACATCCACGCCATTGACCTATTACTACTAGCGTATAGAACCGCAGCAGTAAATAATTTTTTTGCAGCATGAGTTGTTGCCGGCCGGCAACAACTTACTCGCTCCGCGGCTGTCCCCCAAAAAATCATATAGGTATAGCTTCTTTATACATAGTAGTTACAACTCACTGGTCCACGCAAATGTTTGTATTATATTCAAAACGTATCTGTGTCAAAATTAATAAAATTCCTTCCATTATGCCTATGTCATCGATTCAAAACAAATTGGTAATTATCATAACTTCATAACACAAAATAACAGAGCTTTGAATGTTTCCATAAAATCAACTGCTGCAGTTGTTGACAATGATTACATACTCAGGTTGAATTAGCATAATTATGGCACATTCATAGTCGTCATAATTGCATAATAATTAGATAAAGATCTGTAAATAATGGATTCTAGCGCTTATGTGAGAATCATGATTTCGAAACTATTGCGGCAGAATATGACCACCCGCCGCGTCCTTTTTCTTCAATAAAGTGTTAAAACTACAATTCTATTCTTGGTTTTTATTACATTAACCTTGAAACCCCAATAGGACGGAGCCAAAAAAAAAGAATTGTACAATGTAACTACACACAAAAGGTAATAAAAATATAATGAAATTTTAACACACCCAAAGATAGATTGCGTGTGAATCATTCATGTTGAAAAGCGTATGTTTGTTTACTTACATTATTTATGGTTAGTGTCATGTTATAAAATTATTACTTACCTTTAACTCACCTTATCCGGTCGATTTTGTTCCGAAATTTTCAATGTCAACCAGAAATCAGGAAATTGGTGGTTTTGTACCCCGTGCCTCGGAAAGCACGTTAAGCTGTTGGTACTGCTCAAACCTGTCTTAGGCCGTGTCACACTGGTGTCCCATCGAATTAAGAGGGTAAAGAAATACAGAGTGCACCTTTGTTTGCACAAACTCTTGAGTAGGTACTAAACCATATGCTGCTGCCGTAACCGAATATTGGTTGGATGATTTATAGATATTAGTTATTATCACTTGATATTTTTTTGAGATAATGTTTATTATTTTAACCTATTTTAAATGATGATAATACTTTTTTCGTTACTTTTTTAGATTTAATTTAATAGACCTAATATCAATAGTTAAACACAAATAGTGCCTTGTTCAATAATCAGCTATATATAAAATACCATTTAATTTTTACTCAAACCTTTTACGTATTCATAAAACCCTATTAACAACTTTATAGCTTTTAAAAGAGCTATCAATATCTAAGCGTTCCGTTTTTTATGAATACAAATGAAGTAATACATTTTCTCTAAGTATGCTAAAATATTAAATCTAGATCAGATGTTCTGATATTGTCTTGTTTATAGCATATTGAGGAAATGACATTTTATGCGCTTATGAATAGCATAACGTTTTTTGTCTACTTAGCTTCCGAAGTTGTTAGCAGCCCACAGAATGTGAATACATCTGTCTATCAACACCTTTTTCGACTGAGTCACGTATTGTACAGTCGTCTGCATAAAATGTAAACACCTCGATTCTTATGCTAGGACTATAAGGTTCATATTTGAATGAGGTTGTATACTTATTAATGCACATGATTGTACATTGTAGGACTTTATTTAATGTTTATCTATATTATATTTTTGCCACACAAGTAGGTTTTATTCTTTACTGCTGCACTCAGGAATGTCGCAAATTACGCATTTATAATATTGTATACAACATTAACGGACTCATATACCAGTGAAGGTCTTTGCTCCATCGGTCATGGGAAAAATCCAACTATTATATGCACCGTCTTGTCACACGTACAAAGCCATGGGAGAGCCACGCTTCGGCACGTATAGGCCGGCTCGACGGAGTATTACCACGACTTCACAGAAGACCGGCGTGAAGCAGCGCCTGCGCTGTATGTCGTAGAGCGAGTCTGGGTACCAGATGCCTAAATAGGGGGGAAAGGGGGTTAAAGGTTGGCAGCGCACTTGTGACTCTATTAGTGTAGCAGGTAATTATGGACGGCAGTAATCACTTACCATCA
Source organism: Cnaphalocrocis medinalis (assembly GCA_014851415.1). Taxonomy (NCBI): domain Eukaryota; kingdom Metazoa; phylum Arthropoda; class Insecta; order Lepidoptera; family Crambidae; genus Cnaphalocrocis; species Cnaphalocrocis medinalis. The sequence continues at coordinate 1,258,271 of CM026278.1, read as the reverse complement.
GATGATCCGTCTGCTCGTCTGCCACCTATCACATAATAAAAGACCAAGTAGGAGTCTAAGTACGGAAACAGGAGTCTACTTTACATCACCGTAGTTGAGTTAAGGTATAAATAATAAAAACGATAGATATATTTTATGAATACGAGTTAGTCCAGATGACAAGTTTTATACTATTTTTGTTGTTCATTTCTCTTTAATACGCAGCGGGCACAAAGACAATTGTAATGATCATTATTTGAAAAAGTAACTACTGAGTTTCTTGGTGCTTCTTCTCGGTAAAAATCAACTTTCCGAATCAGCGGTAGCTTACATTATACTTATATGACATTCATAAAATGTTCTGTATGGATTTAAACTGAATAAATAATACTTCTATAACGCATACAGCAATGAACTACTTATGACGCGACTTTCATGCGTCATTTAGACTAGTTCTAAACCGTATTAGAGACGCGTTATCCATTCTTGACTTCTCGCATCAAACAAATGTGATATGTTAGAATTCCTATCTAAAACTTGATCATGAGTTACATCCAACATGGTCGTACAAACGTTTGTTTGCCTAACTCTTGTTGCCACGAAATCGGCGCTGGAAACTACTCTTGCTAAGTTCTTTGCATATTTGATGTCCAATGTTCTCAGTTTCACTTCCCGAGAGTATAGTAAATGGGAGATCAGGAATCAGGCGGCTATAAAATCAAACTATATACGAGTACTCGTATGTACATTAGGTCCAATCTATGTGATAATTTATCTATACCTACTTATAATAAATCTGTAGAGAGGTCAATTCTGTACATGAAATAAAATATTTTCAAAATAACTATCAGGGGGTGATAAGTAATCTCTGATTGTGAGTGAGTGTCTGTCTATATGTTCGTAATAGAAATAAACGAGCGGTTATTAAAATGTATTTCTCAACTCAAGTAATGATTTTCCTAATTAAGTTTTACCCAGAAATAGAGCAATCAAACAGTACTGTAGCGATTTGGTAGAAATAATCGGACAGTATAAATAAAACATTTCGTTATAACGATAATAATGGAACAACCAGTTACCAAAACAAAGATTGGACGTCAGATATCGTAGATTTATGGCCAGAGTCGTGAGGACACCTCTCACTAAACTAGTGATGCCAAGTGTTGTTACTTTATTCATTCTCAAATTATGGTACTTGATAGTTAAAAAGAAAATACTCGAATCACACAATGCAGCTTTGCATGGTTGTTAGTTGTGGCGTGCGTGTAGCAATACGAATCCAAGAGAAGAGCGTATTCCTTTTTAAAATGTCGGCAACGCATCAGCGATCTCTCTGATCTAGCTAATGTTCATGCAGTGATTGACCAGCAGGTGACCCGCTTGCTATTTTCCGGCTCTAACATAAAATTCTTTTTTTTACTTAGGTACAGGAAACATTAATTTACGAGAATTGGGAGTCTCGTGGTATAAACTTAAAAACATAATACTAAGATCAAGATTTGTGGTTTCTGAGTCGTTCATTCGTGACAATGTTGATCTCATAATTTTACTATACAAGGCAAAATAAAACTAATATTAAAATAGATTCAAAGTATCAGAAAATTATTTTCTTATATCTTTTTTATCCATGCCTTTTTACAAAATGACATAAAAAAGTCATGTTTGCTTTGAACAACTTTAAGGTTTAATACATTTATTTCTCTAAAAGAATTTACAATTCACTTAGAAGAGAAATAAAAAAGAACTTAATTTAACTTATAAACTTTCGTTATTACTTGATTAATGGTGTTGTGTAGATCGCATCACTAGTTCGATACTCAACAGTAGTGGATAATCAATTTGACCATTTGAAGACAAAATTAAATGACAGGGCTCCACTATGTTTGTCTAAATGCGGTCTTCAACGACGTATTTTCCCATGATAATGAGTTGTCACGATTTTAATAGCCAAAACATACCTCTCTTAAAAAGCATAATTTCTAGACTTTGAGCTGACGTTGAAAATTGCTTACCAAAAAAATTTTGATACTTTTACCAATATCTTCTTACCAGTTTTAACACTAATAGATTAGTTTTTATAATTTCGGAAAAAAATGGCTGTGACATACGGACAGACAGACGGACACACAAACAGACAGACATGACGAATCTATATTATAATGTTTTCCGTTTGTTTTTCAAAAAGGTACAAGTAAGATCGACTTGAGACTCAAACCCGGGCCTTAAGTGCAGTCTATGCTTTTAAGTGCAAACGCCAGTTTACATAATAATACGCCAGTAAACTAATCGCAAATAATGTAACTATTTGTCATAACTAAATTATCCATTTTAACTTAAATACTTCACACAGTGTAATTAACATTCGAATGCATTAATATTATCTAAAATAACAATTGAACATAATAATTAGCGTAACTGTAGGTTTATCGGTATTGCGAAATCTCTGGATTGCCATTAACAACCATTCATACTGATTCAGTTTGAGCTAACAGCCCCCGGTCTAAATTTAATTTTGTTGAAATATTAATTCGATAATATAATTTCATTTCTAGTTACCCGTTCTCACTTTATTCGGGAAAATTGTTTCAATTTGTATCGATAGATGGAACTAGGGCTTGATGTTTTGTTGTTGGATGTTTCGTTTTACGATTTCCCCATAAGCTGGCGATGTTAGAATTAACCACTTTAACAAAAGTAAAGATAGATGTCAATGCGATGATATCATTAGCTGGCTTAAATATTATATTCTTGCCAATTGATAAATATGTAATTAGGTAAATTAGTGATTTATAATGTGACTAAGATGTAGCAAGGAATAGTGTAGTAGGAAAAGAAACTGTTTTATGTATAAAGTTACGGATATCATTACAGACATGGGGCATTGGAAAACATTTAAACAATTTTTAAACTTACTCTCAAATACCTAACGCATTTTCAATTAAAAATACATGACCAGCATACATTTGAAAATGTTGACAACTTTTTTATTAGTGTCATAATGAATGGTAAGATAGTTAATTTACGTTAGAAAATGCGACCATACTCAATATGGCTCGAACAAGACTTCTATGTGTCTTCACACAAATTACTCGCCTTGACCAGAGCTGTAAGAAGAATTAAGTGGTCATATTAGTGAATAAAAAAATATACCAACCTATTCTAACGAAATGTTTCGGTAAACGTAATATTGGGGCGCCCTCAAGTTAGGAGGTGAAGAGATAAATGAGAGGATGAGAGAGAGAGAGAAAGAGAAATGGCTGGCAAGAGCTGGATACAAATTGCAAAAAACCGATTAAGTAGTGTGGCAAATATTAGGAAAGGCCTTTGTCCAGCAGTGGATAGCAATAGACTGATGATGATGACTTATTACAAGGGAGAGCATAAACAGCAAGAAAAACGAAAACGTAGATTTTTTTAAATCAGTATGTCAAATTTAAGTTTACCTTTTCGGTAACTTTTGTTTTTACTATCGATGTCTCTAAAAAGAATGAACGAACGAAGACTTCTAAAGAGTTTCCTAACACAAATTTAATAATACTTTAAAGAAGATCCTACATGATGTAACCCCAGATATTATCCCTTACCTTGTAAGCAATAAATAAATCTTTTGATTTTTTGATATGATTTGATGTTGGTAAGCTTGTAACTAGATCGTAGGCCTGTGTGCTCCTGCTCATGAAGCTTTAGATAAAATCGATAAATAAATGATAAAATCAGTAAACAAGCATACTTAATTATATAAACATCTCCCACAATACACCAACATGGTTCATCAAAATCCTATCAAGATAATACCTTTACTTTTATCATAACACATATTTGCAATAGCGAAATACTTTTCAATAATCGTGATGGAATGCGCGATAAGCTCAAATGCGATTATAATGCGTATAGATCATTCTGCTCGTACAAATCTCTACCCACTATATTAGATTTGAATAATCCAATTGTAATCTCGGTACACGTTGGTGGGGACGTAGATAATTTTATTACTAGATGAGATATTTCTCATAGACTCAGTTCAGTGGGTAAGAACGTGCGCTTTCCAAATGAGGTCGTCGAAATCCGCATGCTTATGGAAAACATTTCTTTCTCTATTGTTGAGGTAGTTGTTCAGTTAGCATGTACCTAGAAAATAAAAAAAAACTTTATTCAAGTTAGGTCCATTCACATTAGGACTTCAAATATCCTGGATTGTAGTCCAAAGCACGCACTAAGCTCAGTAAAATGGCTTTAGACGCAATTGATGAAAAATATGTTTCGAATTTTCCGAACATAGCTCGGGTTTGTGATGACCAATCCGCGTGATGATTAAGCCTTATCTCATAATAGTTGCGGTGACTGGATTTTTATGATGGCGGCCTTTACCTTGCAGTGGAACAGTAAATAGGCTGAAACTTACTTAATATATTGAAGAAAATTTTGTATTTCCCGACCACTATAACTTGGACATCTTTAAGGCAAGAGTGAACAGGCATCTTCTAGGCAAACGCGTGTCTTCCTAGCCTTTCAATCAGGTGCGATTGTGGTCAAGCGTTGGCCTATAGTCTAATAAAAAAAATTAATTACCTATGTATAGGCGCATCCAGCAAATTTACATCTATGACTTTGTAATTATTGTAATGGGTGCAGTGGATACCAGGGTTAAGGTTTAGCAACCTTGAGCTTGACTCGTGACTGTCTGTCTGATTCGATTTGACATCAGAATTGGACCGCTTTAGACTTGTTCTGAGTAAGACGGTTACTTAATCGCAAGTAATAATATTCGATTCAAATATTTTCTGTCTTCAGAACTTTTGTCTGTGAAAAGATAATTTTAGGTCCAAAGTTTGGATGGAAGATGCATTGTATTTTGTTGCGTCTTTTTTGTTTACGTCACACTTAAATTAACGCGCTAAAAAGGTTGTGACATATGTTTTAACTTATTCAACTCCACCGACACGCGCCAGGCGTGTTCTTGCGAATTTTTTTCACCATGCCTTGAACCTGCCAGGCGTGTTCAGAATCTTTCGCATGTCCATCAATATTTTTAGGGCGACACCGTTTTGTGGTTAACGCCCTATAATTGGTCTAGTGGTTTAAGTACCGGGCCGTGATCTCGAGGTCCCGGTTTCGATTCCCGGGCCGAGCAAAAGTATGTTTTAAATTTTTCGAACATAGCTCGGGTTTGTGATCACCAATCCGCATTGCCTAATACGGATTGGTGATTAAGCCTAATCCCATCATAGTAGCGATAACTTAATTTGATCCTTTACTTTACTTTTTTACCGCTTTTGTGGTGGCATTGAACGTGTTAATCACACAAAATGTTCATCCCCCTCGAATCGATTCGATCGTAATCGATTCTCGACCCTCGTGTCGTCAGAATCACGAGTTAATACGCTGACGGTACCAGCATTGACCTAGATGACAAATGTAAAATCGTTTTCATTTGCTGCTAGCATTTAGCAATGTAAACTATGGTTAAAGTTAACAATCCTGCTTAACTGTTTGCGGTATTCAATGGAACTTTTAAAGCGATGCCAGAATTGAATTTTGCAAGTACCTTTTATGTGACTCTTTGCACAAACGACCATCAACTAACATACCTACTTTAACAAGTCTAACTTTGGACTTGAAATATAGGTACATGTATGGACTAATAGTTACATAATATTATCTTATTATATTATTTATGTTAATTTTTTATAGTTAATTTTATTGAGCTTGTTAAATCAAGTTATATGATCAAACATTTTGTCATGAAAATTAATAATAATTTTCTTAGTTATCAAAACACACAAGAAGAGAATTCTTAGGTACAACTTTTTAGATCCTTCTGACAACATTCGTTTTAACAAAACTCTCAGACATCACGTTCTGGTTATTCTTACAAGAAATTATCAAACTAAGCAAACAAGTTTAATAGAATATTTCACTTTTAGGAACGATCCACATTATCTACTATTTTTTTTTTTTTGTAGTAGTAGTAGGTATTAAATAGAGCTCCATATTCCCATAGATAGTAATTAACTTTTTTTATCTTGCAGGGGGAATGCTGTTGACCCAAGATGAGCCGACTACCTTATGCATACCCAGCCACCGGGGGGGCGGCCAGGCTATGTGGGGCTCTCCTCTGGTGGAAGCGTCTCTTATCGAGAAGCCAGCCGAAGGTATACCCTGCGGTTCACCCTCATCGCACATATTGGGTAAGTGTCATGGTGATACAGCATGGGAACGATAATAATTACCTATAGATACTTTTTGTTTTTCGAAAAAAAGTGATGGCATATTTTTATGTCCTTAGTTAAGTTGTATTTTCAAGGTGTATAAAATGAGGCTTCGTATTTTTGGTGTGCGGCTGAAAGATACCTAAAAGTAGGCCGAAAAACGTCAACTTAATTAGTATTTCTTGGAAATTTCGCTTAATTACTTATTCTTAGGAAACGATAAGCTGAAGTGTACTGAAATAGGATGGTACTTTGTTTTTTGAGAAAACATTGAATCTTCAAGTACCTAATTAGTGATTTTTCAACTTAATACTAAACCCATTTTCGGAGCTTTTCGTCGTATGAACCACACATGATATATATCAAGCTTGCCCTTATTACCTAAGTAAGTCCTTTCTTTATGCCTTGTAGAATCAAAAATGATTGGGAAATAAACCTAGACCTGTTAATTTTTGACGCATAAAGCGTAATGTTAAAAGCTCTATTTCTAAATAATGTACACTATTTATAAAGATATAACTTCTATAGACAACGACAAAGCTTATAGGTTAACCGAAATCACGAAACGCTTGCGCGATGTAATTGGAAAGAGCGCCATCTATTGGTTCATTTCTGAATGACGGTCCCGAAGCGAAGTGAGGGCGGGCCAGTAGTATTTCATACGTAAACTTGTACACAACACAACCATAAATCAGGTTATAAACTGTCAATACGAGAATCCACACTTATGCCATGGATTCTATGAAATCAAATAATCTTATATACAAACCGAAAAGGCACAACACTAGCGCGATGAAATCAACAACCACCGCCATCTATCAGTTCAGAGTGGAACCACAAGTAAGTAATAATTTAATGCGCAAGACAATTTACACTGATCAGTTAGCTAATCTTATACTAAGACAATGCCTTAGTTTGAGATTACAAATTGGCTAACGAATTGACTCGTAGCACAAGTTAAGGTAAAAGCCAATTGAAGAAAACCGGCGTGAAGCAGCTCCTGTGTTGTGTTTCGCCGAGTGAGTGAGGGTACCGGAGGCCCATCGGGGGGGAAGGGGATAAAAGGTTAGCAACGCACTTGTTGCATGTGTTCATGGGCGGCGGCAATTGCTTACCATCAGGTGATCCGCCTGCTCGTCTGCTACCTATCACATAAAAAAAAAATTATAGATGTACGCTGTCTGCACGTACTATCTTCTAACTCCTGCTCAAAACTATCACAACCCCAAGGTCACTGTAACATAACATTTCTTTACGTGTTGATTCATGGCTTTGTTATGCATTGTTTATTATAGGTACAACCTTCAAGCCTTGAGCGTAAACAACATACCTTCACACCTTAATTATACGACGATTTATAGCTAACAAGTCTTGATCATGAGATCTATACCATAACCTTTAATGAATTAACGATGTTAAGTTCAACATTACATGTAACATGACTTCTCCAAGATAAGTGTTCAAGTTAAACATTTATGTACGGGTTTTCAACAAAGTGCGACTACGTTCAGCAGGCACTTTACTTTAGTGACATTCAAAGGACGACATTTAATTATTTTTCTTTGTGGATAAATAAATGTATTTTTATATAATTATAAATGAAGAATACAGCACGGTTAAAGGATAGAGCAATTAATGCCCTCAAAATAAACCTAGAGGGAAGCTAAGAGATTTTGCTTTTTTATTTTTATTTTTTTACATTGCTGAGGGTAACATGTTCCAGTACCCGCACGTTTCGGATAATTTTTGAAACTTTTAACCATCATTCAGTTAGTCTAGGGGCTATACGAATGAAACTAGCGCCGCCAACCTATTTACACTGATTGTGGCAACAATATTATGATATTTTTGAAGAAAATAAAACATTACAGACTTAGATCCAAGTAAATTGGATTTTTCAAGGTGCAAAACAATATTTCTAACACGCGACAAGTAATAATAATGTTAATTCTTGCTAAAAACGGCCACTTTAAGCAATAATTGACATTATTATTACTTGTCGCGTGTTTTATATATTGTATTGCATCTTGAAAAATTCAATTTACTTTTATCTAAGTCTGTAATGTTTTGCTATCTTAAAAAATATCGTATTTTCGCCACAATCAGTGTAAATAGGTTGGCGGCGCTAGTTTCATTCGTATAGCCCCTTATAGGGTTGCAATGGTCAGATAGCAATAATTATATTCACTAGACTCTCCGAATCCAGAATCATGGTCTACGCCGGGATCGAAAATGACAGCTTTAGATGCAACCAGAAATTACACGTAAAGATGGAGATAATAGAGGTGCTGATGAACCTCCTTCTTCATTTGCAAGTCAGTCAAAAATCATGCTTCGGCATAAATAGGCTGGCTTGACCTGAGTGATACCACAGTCTCACAGAAGACCGGCGTGAAGCAGTGGTGCGCTTTTTTTCGCGCAAGTGAGTGAGGGTACCGGGTCTGGCCCAATGAGGGGAAAAAGGGGTTATAGGTTGGCAACGCAGCGCCGACTCTACTTGTGTTGCAGGTGTCTATGGAATGCAATCGCTTTCCTTCAAATGATCCATCTACTTGTCTCCGAACTAGTAGGTACATATAAAAGTTAAAAATAATACTACGAGTAAACAAGGTTGGAGCCTCTGCTGTAAGCCCAACCTTGCCCAGTGTCGACATCTAGCCGTTAATCACACATCGCCTAAACTTAGGTTCTCATTAATTGGAACTAATTAACACAACTATGCTAGTAGGTAAACTTCTTGCCTTATATTGCGCTAGCGTCTTAGCCCAGCTATAAAAACTTTACAAATAAGTTCTTGAATGTAGGTAGTGACAAATTTCGTGAAGGTTTGCGATTTTTTTTAACATGGCAGTTTGGCGTTCTACTGGTTTTAGCTATTTTTACGACCCCACGCGTCGAGATTGGCAGAAATATTCGAGTAGTGATAAGTGACTATCGATACTTAGGTTATCGACTGTGCTGCGTAATTCATGTCGTCAAAGTTAACTTTATTATTTCTCATTAGAAATAAAATGGGTATTCACTTAATGAGCAACAATGTTTACTTATTAAATAAAACAAATCAGAATACAGCACTCGAGCGCTCTTTTGCTTCTTATTACTTAAGAGATGGTGTACTGTACCGTCCTATAAATAAATAAAAAATATATATATATATTTAAAAAAAAACGGATATAAATTCTCACCAATAGACTTACCAAACATGCAGCGATAAAAAACGCACTATGAGCAGATGTGGCATTGACAGTATTTAAAACTCATACAATGTGACAATTTTCAATTTACTGATAATAATCAGGCTTTCGATTGTGTTGCTCACATTCTGATAGTCAATAGTTTGTTATCTATTTCTTTTATACTTTTCTTTATATGAGGTAGTGACTCTGCCTCATATGTCAAAGGTTGTTTTGGGTTCGATCACCACCCTTGACAAACATTCGTGTAATGAACACTTTTTTTTTATTAGAGTCTGGGTGTAACGGATTTTAGAATTACGTATAAATATCACAGATTTTAATAATTATTCTTTAATGAATATAGTTCCCTATAACAATACTTAATTCTAGTACCTACTGCAAGAAAAACTTTGGTTATAAAGTTGTAGATTGGGTACATTTTTATGTAAATTCTCTACACGCAATATTGTATGGAGGGCAAGTCCTAACAAGTTAAAATGATTGATAGTATTGTATTACATAGTTGCACTTACATATAACGATAACAAAGTCAAGTGCGTAAATGTGAAAGGCAGTGACTTTTTATTTCCAATTAAAAGCGTATATACACCACAATAGCTGTTCATCATCATCATCATCATCAGCAACCTACGCTCGTCCACTGCTGGACATAGGTCTCCCCTAATGCACGCCACCGCTCCCGATTTTCGGCCACTCTCATCCAGCTCACTCCAGCCAGCCTTCGAATGTCGTCATCCCATATTGTATCAATAGCTGTTACAGCATAAAAAAATGATTTGATAAAAATTAAAAATGGTTTAGATAATAATTCATAAAGGAAGTAAGTATTCTTTTTTCGGGACAAATGGAATGGAATGGAATATAAAAATACATCACAAACAGAAATATGGATAAAATAAATGCCAAATTTGAATAAGGTAACTAAATAAAATCTATAAAGCTGCAAATTGAAACAGCAGAATGAAATATAAAAGATTAATGAATTCCTACAGACATTTAAACTGTAAAGATTAAGCGCCAAGCCCGTAGCAAATAAAATATTGTCGTGATGTATGGTAATGTACATATGCAGTTGATTTATTTCATTGAACCACATTCAAACGGATGTTCATTCTATTATCATCATCTGGTAGTTGGCGATCCAGTACTGTACATTTTTCGTGGTACGTAGCCGTGACTTTCAACAGAACTACAGGATTTACCCTTTAGGCCTCCATAGAAATCAAGTCATCGCTACAATGGGATTAGGCTTAATCAGCACGCTTGCCCAGGGCGATCACAAACCTGAGATAGGAACCTATGTAAAAAAAGTGAAATATATTTTTTGCTCGGCCCCGTTAATCGAAACCAGGACCCCGAAATCACGGTCCAGACTGTGATGGTCTCGTGGTATAAGTAAGGTACTGGCGGCATGAAAGAATAGCGATGACCGTTATTTTGCGCACTTGTAAAAAAGAAGACTTTCTATTAATATTGGTGTTTGCGCACTCAAGGTCATAACTACTGTTTCATGTCGCAGACTATAAAGGGCCGTACTTATACCATTAGATTATCGGGTCAATGGGACCAAATTGCTGTATATAAAAAAAAAACAGTATTTAAAGTTCGCGTGCACCAACAGCAACTAAAAACAAAACTGATCGGCAAAATGCAAAGCGCGTCGCATAACATGCATTGCCGGGCACTTCAGTCGCGTGTCCCCGCAACGTACCATTAGCTCAAGTGCAGGTCAACGTACACTCTTGCGCAAGTTGTCTGCGAATTGGCACTTGACAGGTAGCTTGGAACTGCACGGTCATAGAAATTGCCGCGTGTCACAAATGTTAAAATTAAACGAAGCATTTTAGGTAGTCGGTTGAATTGTGTTTGAGTTTCGAATATTTCGATATGCCCTTTCCTGCAGTAGCGCCATACATGAGCTATCATAAACATTTACATCCCTTTAACCACATGTTATACCAATCATATTGAACAACATTAATTGTTCAACGACTTGCGAATTCATTAAAATCCGATCATGGCTAGGGAGACAAAAAATTCCCCTAGGTGTATGTCACGTATAATAAACGAAGACCGTAAGCTTAAGGCTTATCGAAGAAGGACGGGTCAGCTGTTGACTGCAGCCCTTCGTTTCAAACGCACTATGAGAGCGAAGAGTTTTTTGCAAAGACACGCAAATGGTGACCATCGGAAAATTCTTTTTACAGATGGGAAAAATTTAATCGGCCAAGTCGGCGTCAGACTCAACACGATAGGTTCCGTACAAAAGATTTAGGTTTATATAAATTCACACAACATCTAACACATAACCTTACTCCGTACTAGTAGTAGCTTACCTACAAATATCAGACACGACAAGAGAAAATTTATCAATACTTACTAGGTACTAATGCAAAGTCTCAACATTTAACAATTAATAGTTGCACTCAGCCCCTACATAACTAATTAAGGGCTTACTTATTCATGTGCATATATAAGCAGGTTCAATCCATCATAAAGGCTTTCCCGACCATTGAGCGGCCTTTCGCTGCTGGCGATGGCAAATAAGTACGGTGACATTTGTCAAGTCGGTTATGTTAGCGAATGAGGGGTGAGGTACCTTGTTTTCTTGTTTGCGTATGTTTTTGTACGTTGACGTATGGTTCATTCTGTTTTTAGGTGGCTGATGGGCAGACAAATCACCTGATGGTAAGCGATTGCCACCGCCCATAGACTTCCGCAACAACAGTAGAGTCACACACAAGTGTGCTGACTTTTAGTCCTTTCTCCCCCGATAGGACCTCCTGTATTGGGGTTCTTACATTGTTTTTAAAATAAGAACGTTTTTAAATTCCACTTCTTGTGTCATCTTGGTGTTCTATATGAAAATAATAAAAAGGAAGGATGGCATGTGTTTTCACGCACATTCGAGCATCATAAATATCTTACGTGTTTGATTAGTTTCCGAAGAACTAGGTACAACTGGGAGATACCTAGTATTTGACAAACCTCAAAAACATAACACGCAAAAAAATATTTTGGTTGTTTCTTAAAATAATGTATCAATTTCCAAAGATTCAAAATCTAAAATTGGTGACAAACACAATTATTTTAATTTAGAAATCACAATCCTTCAAAACTAAACCGACACTAAGCTTTTGAATTCGAATGAAAGATTGAGATTTGCGACTATTATCCGTTTGCCCGCAATATTATATGAAGCAAAGTAGAGTGGATTATAAATTAATTACAAGTTTTGAGCGAGCTTTTTGGGATCCGAAAAAGTTATTCGAGCATTTGCAGTGCGGGTAAGCTTTCCAGACTAGAGGGGTTTGAGCTGACTTATAGAAGCTCAGTGAGGTTATTTGCAATATTTGAGTCATAGTGAATAATCTTCTTCTATACTATTTATAAAGAAATAAACTCTATGGAAATAGCAAACCTTATATACAAACTGAAATGCGAAACACTAGCGAGATGCAATCGATGGCCAGCGCCATCTATTGGTAGACAGTGGAACAATTATCATCCCGAATCGAAGTGAGGGCAGGCCACTAGTGTTTAAATAAAGATAAAGATTATGTTTACGTGGTAGGTAGTCGACGAGGTGTTCTATTGGTATAAAGCTATTCATGATGGTCTACTTATAAGGTAAATCAGATTGAAATTTTGTCAAAATTTCCAGTCAAGTGCAAGATAGGCGCTGCTGCTGCTTAAAAACTGGCTTGCAAGACTAAATAGAGATTCCTGTAGCAGCATTATCATTACCTACAAGCAAATACGAAACAAAAAGAAGCAAAAATTAAACCCACCTTCATTGCTCGGAATGTTTGTACCTTCCATAGACAACGCTTACATTTGCCGGCCATAAACTAAAACAAAGGTAATAACAGCTTACAGCTCACACCCAAATGGTGTACGGCGTTTGCTAGTACCTACGTATTTACGCCGAGCTGAATTCCAAAGTTAGGCGGCAACGTTTGAGCTACCGCACAGTGGGTTTCTTGCGGTGGCTATAGCAAAACCAGTGGCCGCCGCAAGTTGGAGATGAGGCTTTTTTGTTGGTTTTGTATGACAACGCAATGTGAGCAATTAGCTGTGCCCACTTGTGCTACAAACTGCCAGTTTGCAGTGCATTTGTGGGGGAGCGTAAAGTGCTCTACGCAGCTATAAGACGTTTTTGTGTTCACTGGACTACGACCAAGCTAAAAGCTGTGTACGCTCACTAATTGACTGTGTTTTACGATTGATGAATAATCCCACACTTTTTTCAAAGTATCAACATACTTCATGTAAAGTATCATGGGCTGATACCCACAAAGTGGTGGGAAAAACCTGGATGAGGCTGGCACAGGACCGTTGTAAATAGCGAGCACAAGAGGAGGCCTATACCCTGCAGTGGGATCAAGATACAGACTGATGATCATGATCATCAATATACTAGATTAGTACGGTTATGTGCACTAATAAGTATACAACTTTATTTGAACATAAACCTTTTAGTCCTTCCATAAGAGTCTAGGTGAATACATTTTTATTGAAGGCAACTGAAAAGGACATGGATGAAAATTCAATGGTGAATTCTATTTCGTTGTGCATATCTAGGCTAGGCCTACCTATACTTGCGGGTACAGTAATCTAATTAAAATTCGGGACAAATTAAAGAGAAAGAGAAATACAGAGAGAGAGATTGAAAATGTGTGCGGGAGAGATACGATACAATATACTAATAACATGTGTATGCTTTATCCGACTTTCTGTGTTTTGTGACTCAGGCTTTGTACTGGCTATCTTTATGCTACCCTTCTATGGCCCAGTGTGCGCCGGCGCTTAAATAGGACATTTCAAATTAATGACCACCCCAGGGACTATCACGTCGTCATTTTCTCAGATATTATGAACATGCAGTGGATTTTCTAAGAACCCTTAATTACTAACTTAATACACAATTAACATGTCACTTTCTCATAAATTATCCAAACTTTAATTAATGTTAATAGTGGCTTTATTTATGGTTCTACAATATGACAGGAATCAAAAAGAGCCACTTAATAATATAAAATATGTTTTGTAAAATTTTGGTTTGATTAATAGTCTTAATAAAACCTGCGATTTCGTATAAAATGTCTCGACGGAATCCGTAGGTCGATAAAACTTATTTGACCCAGTCCCAATCACCTTACTCCAAACTTTACTTGACATTGGAAACATTTTCAGCGATTAAAAAACCAAAAAAAAAGCTTCTCGAGTAGCAGCTTATTATACATTTCAAAACTATAACAGTTAGTTAACACCCTTAACTATTGTTAGCCGAACTTGATATAAAAAACTGCCTTCGTTAACATTGAATTAATCATACCCAACATGCAAGGTATATCCGGGCATTGTTTATTCTCAACTACACCACCTCCAACTTATTAATATTTATCAAATTCAGTAATTATAAGCAAAACCATACTCACGTGACGTGTAAGCGGATCACGAATCCTGTTTACTATGTGTAGTAGAAGCCTAAACATCACTACAAATTCATACCAGTGTTCTTGACCCCCAACATTCCATTTACTGGTACCCTTTGAACTTTGATTCGAATGAAGACAGAGGGGGGCGGAAGGTCTACGTAAATTGGTCCGTGTGTGTAACGTCGGCGACAGAATTAACTAGAGCGAGTAATGTTTGAATGTGTATTATTTATACGGGGTAAACTTGAGCAGGTCGCTGATTAAGCTATTGCCTTTGGAAAATGTAAATAAACCGACGCAATCAGACTGCTGATCATTTATTTAAAGGCAATGATGGAAGTCAATGAGGGTTGCAATGAGAAAGAAACTTAAAGCAAGTGGAAAGTTCCTTATAAGACTTAGCTCAAGAAGTATTGTGTTGTATCAGCAAGCAAAACGTGTCAATTAATCGTAAGTGACACCAGACTAGTAGATACGTAGACTACACTTACACTAGTTGGAATTTATTCAGTCTTTAGGTTCGGTTCCCGGTCAAATCAATATAGAGGTAGAAAACTAAATTTTCTAAGTTTTCTTGGGTGTGGGTGTACTGGGTTGACCCCCAGTCAAATATCGTCATCTGGTGCTCATAGTATAGGGGTTCCTTTAGTTTCAGACCAGGTTGATTGGTGTGATTGTCCGACGCATTGATTTATTATAAGAATATTTTTTTTAACTTAAACAAAAACGATTTTTTGGTTAAATTAAACATTATAAGCACCTTAGTAAAATCTCATTCACTTTAAGACAAACATGCAGAATTAGGGTACGAAATCCAGAATTTAGAACCATAAACATTATGTGTTTGAAATCAAATGGAGTCTAGACAGCTTTGATTGCTTTAACTTTTTGTGGAAACCAAATTAAATTCAGTTAAAGCACACAATTATTAAATATTCAACGTTCAGTTGTTTTGCTTATTTAACTACGAAATTTCTAACTACTTTTGGACACAATTCATTAAAAACTAAACATGGCATTATAAAAACGTTTAGTAAATAACAAAACATTTTTGAGTACAAATTCTCCACAAAACCTAATTGGCTAGTAGTTCACTTAAACTAATAGGGTAATAAAATATTTTTAAAATTAGCTTTTAGACAAAGATGAATAATTTACAGACAAGGACTCGTATCAGAGACCGAAACCCATTTTGGGTTGTTTTGACATTGGCGTAAGATATAACCGGAAACAACTATCATTGAATATGAAGTAGGTAAGTAGGTATACCCGGAAAATATTTTTTATCGTCGAGTTTATTTAACCCTATGACATAGTTTTAGAAGCCAAGTATCACTATAGTAAGTTCAAATACTTTAGCTCACGGGTATTCAGCGTAAATCAAACTTCAAACTAAATATGATAAGTTTGACAAGGGTCTTTACGTCAAGTCTACTCTCATTCATGATCTTTTTCGTCTTCACTAGCCAGCATCTCTGTTCTTATTGTTAAAAACTGTATAGATTGTTCAAAACAACTGCTGAATACGACCGTTGACAAAACCCCAGAACACACTTAACCCTCTCAGCCCCGTAACTAAAACGGTTATAACAAAGAAGGCGTACTAGAGGAAATTACCGGTTTCCAGTCCGCCGTATAGAAGTACACTTGTGTAAACCGCCTACGCGTCGAGTGCCCTCCGGATTCCGACTTTCTACGTTTTTCCCCGTGAGAGGTAGTTTTGTCGCCCGTTTAATTCATCCTGCAAATACTGTGTGCGATAGTAAAACAAATGTTTGAGTGTTTACCTCTACGTGACGGTTTCTGGGAAGAAGTGCTTTTTCTTCATGAGATAAGTATGACGTGCGAAGGTTGGGTTTATTTTTCTGTGACGCCGTAACTTACCTTTCAGACTATTAAGGACTGACACTTATTACCCTAAAATAGCCAGATAGGTTCTTTATCACTTGTTCACGTGAGTCAAATC